>JARWLC010000008.1:101652440-101999940 GCA_033318265.1 Phyllotis vaccarum | reverse complement strand
TTATATATCCAGCTCCCCCATCACCATAGGAATAATTCCTGTAACTAGAAATAATATTGAATTATATTATGTACAGTCCCTAAACTGGAAATAATACTAATTGTTGTTATTATTGAGCCTGTTATTTTTCTACTTCTTAATGTACTTTATATTATTAACCCTTATACAATCCTTTGATAAAGACATTATATTTATTTTTACTTACAGATGAGGAGGCACGGGAATGTAATTTTCCCAAGGTAACAAAATGAGTCTTTGGTTCTCTTGAGAGAAGATAGATGAGCTTTGCTCAGCTGATACACAAACTAGGCTTATTCTAGAATATTAATGAAGTCAATTAATCTTTTTATTATAACCTCCCCAATTCTCTGGAAATGTTTGTCAAATACAGAACATTAATAAATAATTAAAATACAATATGCTGAATAATTAAAACCACAAAGAAGTGATATATCTTTAAAATTTTTAATGGTATTTTTAAGGAGAAATTTTTGATAACATATGTTATGGGTAGCATATGAAGAGATTAACAAGCTGTTCTTTCTTGTTTATTCTTAGAATCTGTGGGTAGAGAAGCAAAATGTCAAGGACAGTGATTCTGCTAGTATTATTGCTTAGTTCATGTGTTGCTGGGATATCATATTTTTCTTCCTTTGTTAAATTTCATTATTTCAAAGCATAAGTGATATTCTCCAGGTGTGTGTGTTTGTGTGTGTGTGTATGTTTGTGTGTGTGTGCGTGCGTGTACACATGTGTGTTTGTGTTTGTGTGTGTACAATTGTGGAAAGTTCACTAATTTTATGCATTCAAAGTTCTTACCACATTAAAGTATTAACTTATGAAACCTGTGGTGCAAAGCCTGTATCTTCCCTAAATTATTATAGCAATAAAGCAAAAGAGCAACAAATTAAAACTAAGTGTGCCATTAAGCCATAAAATAAGTGAAGGAACTTTAAAAATATAAAATAAGAGAATGCTGACAAAGTTCTAAGTGAACTAAAATTCCATATATGTAATACTGTGTAAGAGACAAAAACATAAAGGCAGTAAAATTATCAGTGATTTGGGGAAGAAAGCATAAAAAAAGTAGTGCACAGTATATTTTAGGACACTGAAGTATCTGTTGTGACACTGTAGAGTTGAATAATGATCACTATATACATTTCAAACTCTTAGACTGCGTTGAAGAGAGAATTGTGGCAGATAGTATGGACTTTATGAGTAACGATATATGGGTATTATATCATTGTTGATACTGGAGAAGCCTGTGCAACTGGGTATTTATCAGTGGGGATATTTATAAGCCCTTTGACCGCTGCATTCAATTTTATTTACTAAATGAAATTTATTCATTTAAATATTGAGAAGATGATAGATAAAATACAATGGTAACTTTTAGGTTTATCCTATGACTTAGTTACTTTTTTTTTTTTGATGTGAAAGGAAACTATGACAAAGGATATTCATAAAATAAAGCATTTAATCAGGCACTTGCTTGCAGTTTTTTAGATTGTGAGTCTACAACCATTATGGTAGAGAGTGAGATAGAAAGTGGCAGGCCAGCAAGGTGCTGTAGCATTAGGTGAGAGATCATATATTATCTACATGTTGAAGAGAGGGAGGAAGAAGGGAAAAATGGGAGAGGGAGAGAGAAAGAGAGAGAGGGAGGGAGAGGGAGAGGGGGAAGAGGAGGGGGAGAGGGGGAGAGGGAGAGGGAGAGAGGGAGAGAGGGAGAGAGGAGAGAGAGAGAGAGAGAGAGAGAGAGAGAGAGAGAGAGAGAGAGAGAGAGAGAGAGAGAGAGAGAGAGAGAGAGAGAGAGAGAGAGAGACTGGGCCTGCCATGTTCCTTAGAAAGCTCAAAGCCCACTCCTAGTGACATATCTCTTTCATGAAGGCCATATTTCCTAATCTGTGATGATATTATATTCATTATATTATTTATTATTAGGCTGATCCTCTGAAAATAGCCCAACAGCCACGAACATAGCATTCAAATGTGAGCCCCCAGGAGCTGCTCCCAGTCAACCAACCACAACTTATATCTTAAGATCCGATTTTCCATCATCTTCCAAGAAATGAGGTGGGGAGAAACCCTATAGTTTTGCCTTGAACTGCAAACTGAGCTTCTGTCACTACCTGAGAGACCTTATCCTGTATCTTCAGCTAGGACAATCTCATTATTATTTTCTAATACAATTGCACACACACACACACACACACACACACACACACACACACACACACACACACACACACACATGTTCTCTTTCTAAACGTGAGTGTTGTCTGTTGCTTTTCAAACACATTGCTCTCCCTCATTTTCTCTGGATGAGAATCCAGTAAGATTTCTGGATCTTACTGTTGTTATTTTTTGAGGATAATTAGACATGTGTGCTGTCATGGTTAGTTTTTGGCAACTTGACACACACCTAAACATTTCCATGAAGAAGTAATATTGGTTTCCAAGACTGATTCCACTGGATTGATTTGTGGCCATGCTTGTGTGACATTTTGTTGCCCAGTAACTTCCATGGGTGAGTGAGCCTTGGCTGTATAAGAAAGCTGAGTAATCCAGGGGGAGGCAAGTCAGTAAGTATGGCCCTTGGATGGTTTCTGCTTTAGTGTTTTTCTCCAGGTTCCTGTTTGAAATTCTGTCTTGACTTCTTTGCTGATAGAGATGATCGCAACATGTAAGATTAAATAAATTCTTTTCTACCACAAGTTGCTTTGGGGCAGTGTTTTATTACAGCAACAGAAACAAAACAAGAGCAGATGCCTTTCCTTTTTTGTCTACATAGTCAATTGCTTTCACTTGAAAGTACTGATAACACAAGACAGATGTTTTGGGGACATTAATGATTAAATGACCCCCAGAAAGAAACATGAAGCTTCCAGACAGACACACAAAAATGTATGCTCTCTAACAATTACTACCTTCTTTCATACTTGTGATAGGTGGTTAAGTAACACTTTTCAAGTAAATTGTGTGAACTATATCACTGAAAAGGACCGTTTGGAACCTGCTATGTGATAAACAAGCCACACATTAAGCACTGGCTAAAATAAAGATGCGGGAGAAGGACTACTGATCCTTCCAGAGTTACAATGAAGGATTGCAGAGAAATGTACAATAATTTTGCTCTAGTACTTCATTCCTGTTACTAGCACTTGGTAATGCTACAAAAGGAGTAGTAATTCTGCTAAGCTAATGATGTTTGGAGAAACCAGATAGCTAAACTGGAAAGTATAAAGGTCAGATGAGATTTTCCTATGTCGGGAATGAAGTTGTCTTATCTTTCTTTTCTTAATTCAACAAGTATTATTTAATGCATCTTTTAATTCTTATACTGAAATCATGACTAGATGACTGGGAAGATTTCTGCTCAGAGAGAAGGCGAAAAAAGACTTATCAGAATCACAAGCTGGTTGTGGTTAAAGGTGGAATCAAACTCACTCAAAATGATTCTCAAATACAAGTGCCTTTTTGTGAATCATTTTTCTCTTAAGATATAACACATAGAAAGACTCTGATTGAACTGATTAGTTGTATTATAGTGGAAGTAGGCTTCTTTATGAAGAGGCATGCTGTCTGACTTTAATAATACACAGAGAGAACTGAAATATCTTTAATCACATACAAAAGAGAAAGTACAAGTTACACAGACAGAAGGATGACAAAACCAAAGACCCATCCACAGAAATTTGTTGTCAATTGAAGCTGAACAAATTTGTAAAGTTAGTTCATAGTGGGAAGATAAAAGAACCTGAACAAATCAGGACAGATGCTAAAATAAATGGAGGATAGTGCTTGACAGCAAGGATATGTTTAGTATGGAGAACAATTCATCTTGGGGATTTTCAACATGCTAAGAAGTGTACATTTATATATAATTTTCCTGAATAATGATTAAAGTCTTTGAAATTAATGTAAGATTTTGCCAACTTTCTTACCTTTTTTCTTTCCAAACTCTAGTTTATAATTTATTAAATGTACAGTAGAAATACAATGAGTAATAAAAAGTCATGATTTAATGTAGAAAGTGGACATCACTGTTTTTGTGAGTAATAAATGACATAAATATCAAATGGCTGGACATATTTTGCATGTAGAGGTCAAGGCAAATCATTCCAAAGACTGATATTTCAATGAAGTCTATAGGATGAAACTGTATACCTGCAAACACATGCAAGACCTACATATGGAAAAAAAGGGGGGGGCATCATCAGTATCTGAATCCTACAGTGTGGGCCTTCTCTATTCCTCATGCTCTTCCTGAATTATTTCCCCAAAGTAATCTTATCTGCTCATGGCCTACCTGGAAAACCAACCATGCAAAATACATAGGATCGTATAGAAGAGACTGGATCTCACCAGGAATTGGTTACATTTCCGCAGGATGAACTAAATGCCAACAAATTCTATATATCATCCTAGGAATGTACACACTGGTAATGCCAGCCTTTGAGACGTTCAGAGATAGGCTACACACTGGTAATGCCAGCCTTTGAGACGTTCAGAGATAGGGATTGGAAACTGAAGACCATCCTTGACTTCAGACGTAGCCAAATTGCATCTCCATAATCTTCTTGACATACAGAAGACTTTGCCTCAAAAACTTTTTAAAAAATATATTTCAAATGCCCAAGTGTTCAGTTGTAGCTTCAATGTTCTACTACACGTAGTTTCAATTGAAATGCATCTTAATAATTTCTCTGTCTCAATTCTCTTCATTTTTTGGCTTTTATAATACTTATTAATTAACAGAAGTTAATGTAAAATATGAAGGTATCAGAGATTTAAATCATTTAGTTTTAACATCAAAAATCTAATCTCCAATTTGGTTAAAGAGAGAATTTAGGTGGCCTAACCCACTTCCTGATGTTTATTAAAAAAAATCATCAAGAAAGGTAATTGAGTGCTTCTTTCAAGGGCAATATATGGTACTATTTGTCCTGACACCATCCCTTGTTCTCTTGCTGAAGAAGGCTCTTAAAATCATCTGTGGAGCCAAACATAGAGAGCTCCTATCTAAAAGGAGCTGCTTGCCTCCATCTATGACTCATATTATTTCTTTGCATATTAAATTACAAGAGACGGTTCCAGCTGGATCCATCAATGTATTTATAACTCAGCCACACAATTTTCCTCTAGGCAGAAAACTTGGCAAACAGGCTCCCAGCTTGGCTTCAACTTTCAAAAATCGGGACAGAAAAGTAATCATGACAGTAATTATATCAAACTTCTCATTTAAATTATGAATATAATGGGAAATTTTGAATCTCTTAGTGCAATATTTCCACCATAGGAGAGAGTATGAAGTGGGAGGGATACAGACCAATATAGTTTCTTGGGTATCCCATAGATATTGTTCTCAATGAATTATATCTAATAAAGACAGTGAAAATGACCCATTAATTCTTAGGAAAAAAAAAAGATCCCTAATGATTGTTTAATGTAAAACCATTGTGTCTTATACAAAAATTAGGGCAATGGGCTAGGTATGTTTAATATAAAACTCATTAATCACTGAGATCTATAAAATTTTGACATGATAACATACTTTGTGTATAAGCTTGTCCCCTTTAATTTACATATACCTTGATTTTTAAATTAATTGTATGAGTAACTGTAAAAAACTTATATGAATTAAATTTCTCTGACCTGAAAAAAAAAGGTTTCATACATACCTCAGACCTTTCTTTTTTACTTAGAATGTGACAAAAAATCCAAAGCATAATAATTTAAAATACTTTGTTTAATCATGTAACTATGCTTAGAAGAATGGAGCTCCATCCCCAGGTGTATTTTTAACATGGTCATGAAATTAGGATTATCTCTATATTTCAATGACCACTTTGGAAGCTGAGATGCCTCTTTTTCAGTAACACCAAGGAATGATCTTAAATTTTGAACACTTTCTAGAAGGGACTTTCATTTCCCAGTAATAAGTTGTGACTCTTGAGTGGAGATCATTTAGCAGTGAATAAACTAAGTGATGTAGCCAATTTGAGAGGATATGCTGAGAAGCTTGAGTCGTATCAAAAACCTTACATCAAATAAGAATAATATCTCCTTGTTGGTTTGTAAAGTTATAGTTATCATCTAATTTTGATGATTATAGTGTAGCGGTTGAGCTTATTCTTACTAAGAGAAGTAGAATATTTACTCTGTAAGTTTTACTACTTAGGCTTCTATTGCTGTGGCAGATTTCCAAGAAAATAACATAATAGAAGCAAACTTTATTTTGTCAAATGTTGGCTGTCTTCAAATTTCTCAGGCAGCATTAATTCAGAGCATCATGATTGAAGCACATGAAGGAAAAGGCTGCTCATGTCATTACAGGCAGGAGGCTCAGGCAAAGGTTGAAAGTGTTGGTTTTCATGCTTGATGTCATACACACGCTACCAATTCCACACGAGAGTTTATTCAGGGGAGTTGCCAAGTAGATACAAGGCAGAGAAGCAGAAGAAAAAGAGACAGACTTTCAGGCTTTCACATTGTGTCTCCTATTGAGAGAAGGGATGGGCACAGATTTATCTAGCCATACCTAGGGACATGCCCTCCATACAAAGTATGTTTTGCCAGTACCATGTTGGGTTTACCGTGTGGTTGCTATGTGTCAGGAATCCTTACATCTCACCGTTTACATTTATTATCAAAAAAAAAAAAAAAGCTAGGTTTATGTCATGGGGGAGTGGGGGGAGCCAGAAGGGGGAAAATAGATTAGACAGGAACTGGGTCTATGGATCTCTTAAGACTGCTTCAAGCTGTCTTAAGGACAAAGTTTGTTTTTTTCAGAAGATGAGAGCTGTATCTTCTGGCAGTTGGTTTTCTGGGTTTTGTGATGTTCTGCCCATAGAATGATCCCCAGAGAGACCACTGGAGTCAGAAGAATACAAAATGCAATTGCAGGGTTTATTGAGTGCACAATACAAGCTAGGCAGGGAATTAGTCCAAAGCATTCAGTGCAGTGAGGCCAGGAGGAGTTCCCCCGTTGAGCATGCATGTATCTTTTATAGGTAAAAACCGTGAACTGGAGTAAAATAAGGACACAGGTAGGAGTTGATAGCTGATTGAGCCATGCCCCATGCCTAGGTTTCTTTTTTTTTGGGGGGGGTGTTGTTGCATAACTTGGCCTTTGGTCGGGGTGGGAGGTTGTTTGTTTGTCTGGATTTCTATTGACTGGCCCCAGGATTGGAATATTCTCCAGTTAGGCTAGGGCCCCGCCTAGATATTCTCTTAGATAATATATTTTCCAAGTTTCTCAGAACTACTGAGGGAGATTTAGTTAGAACTTTTCTTGACCTGTTCACTAACATGGCTGCTAACTCTGAGGTAGAAGAACTTTTGGTTCCTCCTTCCAACCCTTCTTTTGTACCAGGAGCCAATCAGGTGAGTGTTGAGGTTTGAAAGGTGAAGTTTCTAGAGAAGAATCTGGTCAAGGGGCTAGAAACAGATGGCAGGAGAACAGAAAGCCAGGAGAGAAAGTTTAGAGCTCAGATATGAAAAGAGATAGAGAAACTCTTTGCATCCACCTATAAGCTTGTGAAAGTTAGCTTCCATAAAATATCAGGGTGAGTAAGCCAATATGCAGCTATTTTCAGTTATTATCTAAGGCCATTTCTTTGTGTAAAAATGGATAAGCTTGGTGGTGATTAGGTAAGACAAAAAGGCTAAGCAGTTTGAGTCTTAAGAATGCATCTTAAAGGTGGGAATGCAATGTGGGAATGCCTTTCTGTATGCTGTTGTAATAGGCGGGCGCCCCTAGAGCACCCCAAGACACCCCAAGACCACGGCTAATGACCACTATTAACTTTAAAGAAAAATAGAGTTTAATGATTATGAATATACCCGTACACACATATGTGTGGGCTCCAGGCACTGTGTACAAGCCTAGAGCCCCGAATACTTTCAGGGTAGAATTCTTATACAGCACTCTGGGTAGGGGAGGGGGTATGGGCGGGCTTGGCACAATAACAGGGCAGGGCCAAAGATCAACTTAGGACAGAGTTTAGGAATGCAGGCAGACAGGCAGACAGGCAGGCAAGCTATTTCCTGTGAAACAATAGGACTACCTGAAGACAGTAATTTCCTGGAGCAATGGTCATGATGGGCACATTGTGCAAGCTTCAGAAAGTTCTTGCCTGCTTCGGTTAACAGCTCTCATGGTAGGGCTTTCCTGGGTGGCCCCACCCAGGTTGCTACATCAAGAATGAGGAATGAGGTCTCACCAGGTTGCTAGGAATGTAGTCCCAGCCAGGCAATGGGCTCAGGAGGGGTTTAGTAAACAAGTATCTTCTTAGCAAACAGAAAGTTAGCATGACAGCACTAGAGGTCAAATCTTAGGTTAGGCCAGGAAAATCTCATCTTTACACTGTGAATATCAATCTTTAAATAAAAGAGCTGTTTTGGGCCATGACAGGCACCATAGAAGAATTAGGAGGAGAAATCAGAGCATAGGTAAGAGAAGCAGGGTGGAGTCAGGCAGATTGAGCAAGCTGCCCAAGGAGCAACATGTAAGGAACACAGGTGAGCCAGGGGCCACGTGGCAGGGCAGAATAGTAAAAATGGGTTGATTTAAGATGTAAAAGCTAGTTAACAATGTGCCTGAGCCATAGGCCAAACAGCATAAAGTTAATATAAGCATCTGAGTCATTTGTGGGGGCCTGAGCAACAGCAGCAGTTGGCTAAGGGGTCTGGCGCAGCAGGGTCTGGGCCTCTGGCCGCCCTGGACCAAAAAACACCATTGCAACAGGAATGGAAAGACATTTTTTGCTGACTCATTCTCGATTATTGAGGCCCAGAAGGAAGGGATTCCACCTCTAAATCTGGGTCATCACCCAGCCAACAAGTGTTCCTGGGGAACAATGCTAACTACCACTAAGTAACTTGTCAGTTATTAGGGTAATCATTAGGACAAAGCTGAAACAATGTTAACCAGCATGATAGTAGACACTCATCAGCTCCTAGGATAGGCTTTAGAGCAAAGCCCAAACCAATGATGCTAGCTACCCCTAAACCCTTTAGTTCTCAGTTATGGGTATAAAACTTAATGCTAAGCCACCAGAGTCACTTGTCAGCACTTAAGGTAGGCATCCAATTCAAGCTACTGATAAAAACTTATCAGCACCTAGGATAGGTGTTAGGGCAAAGCCCAGGAGCCAGAGTCTGGGAGCAGGATCCGAGGATCTGAGCTGGGCTTTAATAGCAGGGAAAGAAAGAAATGAGTGTCAGGCAAGAAGGAACTGCCATAACCAGTGAAGATCATGGCTGGCACAAGACTAGAGTTTCACCAGAAAGCCAAATGATCAACGGTCTTTACTGGAATCAATAGTTTATGTTTATACGTACTGAAAAGGGAAGACTTACCAATCAAAGCTGGTGGTGTTTGAACAAGGTGGCAGATAGAATGTAGTCTGGTAGTGAGCCCTGGTTCAGGATCTTCTGGTCTATGTGCACCTAAGCCCAGGAGAGAGCCTATCTGAGTCATGTCACCCATTTGTTTGTTTGCATTGGTGCTTTGTCATGAGTGTCTGGTACCCTGGACCTGGAGTTACAGACAGTTGTGAGTTGCCATGTGGGTGCTGAGAATTGAACCACAGTTCTCCAGAAGGGTAGCTGGTGCTCTTAACCACTGGGTCATCTCTCCTTAAGGGAACAGGTGGACACAGATTTATTTAGCCATACCTAGGGGCTTACCCTCTGTTTGTGACATGTTCTGTCAGTGCCATATTGGCACTACCACATGGCAGGAATCCTTACGAAAGTAATAAGTGGCAAGATATATTTACCCTGCTGCTAAGGTATATCTCCAGAGATATACTTCCTCCAATCTAGCCACAAATTCAAATAGTACTACAATATTATATATTCATCAATGGATGAACCTATTTCTTATATCACAGACATAAGGATCTAATTTCTTTTAAATGGTTGCACCATCTAAGACAAATATATCAGCATATGAACACACACACACACACACACACACACACACACACACACACACACACACACACACACACACACACACACACATATATTTGGGGTAGAGTTTATATCCAAACTAAAAGAGAAGTGTAACTGTAAGTTTGAAAACTCTCCCAGAAGCATGAAACCACTTCAAATAGATAGACATTATTTTGGGAAATTGTACATCAAATAAATGCTTTGAAAGGTGCATTTTGTGAAAACTTTGTCTGAGTAATTTTCTTCCATCATTTGAAATGTAGTTTCCTGTGTCCAAACCAGTTTCCTATTGTTCTACTTCTTCGGTCTGGAGAATATCTGTTTAACATTGTCATTATTTATTTTAAAGTGTGTGTTCTGACTTAAATATACACAAAGCTAACTTCCCAGATGTTTCATGATAGTCTTGAAATTCTGTTTAGTGCCACATCCATACTTAACATTTTCAAGTCAAGGATGGAGACCAGAACAGAAGGGAAGCTCATTAAATCAGAGTGGAATAAATAAGCAAGAACATGCTAATTTGTTAATTCTGTCAGCAGCTGGGATCACAGACTATTATTTTAGCTAGCTAATGGATTGACACTTAAATAAATATTTAAGTAGATTTACAATTCCTAATATGGGCTTAATTTTCCTATCAAATAGGCACCAATTTCCAATACAATATTATTTCATAAGAAATTAGAATTTTATTTTCTCAAATAAAAACAGAATCTAAATGCTAGTAGTATGTTGGATGTTGGTATCTGTGTGTGTTTATATTTATTGATTCAACAAAAGAAGTTTATTTCTTCATGTTTTCTATGGATATATAGTGTCTTGACACTGTCCTAAATTGTCCTATACATAACACCACCTTTAGAAATTAGCAAATTGATTTGAAGAGCCAGGTGTTCAGTGAGGAGGAAAATCACCTTTAAATGAATCCCATTGAGAACAAACCAAGTTTCTTCCCTTGCCCCCTTTCATTACCCCTTACTGCTCTGGAATGAGCTAATTTTCACACAGCTCTGATACAATCATATTATGTATACCCATCAACAAAGATACACCAAGCTCTTGCCGAGAATATATGTTAGAGAAAAAAAGTGATTTTGAAAAATATTTAGGAATTTAGATGTTTCCTACTTCTGCTATAGTGCTGACAGTGCATGTGTTTTTATTAATTAAAATTACTATTAGTTTATGTAAGCATACATAAGGAATTGCTAATGCAGCTTTTATCAAATATCATATATTCAGTTCAATGTTAGAGAAAGTTGAGAAGATTTCCTATAATGATAAATATAATGAAATCCTCAGTATCATATTAAATTTATTAGTGAATCTGGTATTTGTATATGTATAAAAGACAAAATTTTCAGACTGATGATCCAATCAACTCCAAGTCAGCTGCTAAGTACAGGATAATTATGCTACAATCCACATACCCAGAGAGAATAAGTAACTATAATAATTCAAGATGAGAGTAAATAGATCTCCCTGGGAAGAGAAGAGAAAATAGATTTTGTGGGTGAACTAGGGACAGGTGTGGAAGAAAACAGAAAGGATTAGGTGGTAGTGGGTTGGAGGGAAAGAAAACTGTGGATACCCAGTGCATACTGATAAATGGAAACAAAGGTACTTTGAGAGCATGGGGAATATATGTAGACAACGGTGGTGCTTTGGAATATAAAATAAAAATATATGGACTCATATTTGTATTTAAATATAATTATAAATGTATTATTCAATTATTCATAATATAATCAATCCGTAGCTTAAAACTAGTGAAGCCTTGAGCTAAATGTAAGTTCAGCTGAGGAGAAAGTTCACCACCACAGTAAGATTCCAGTAGACTCCTACTGAAATAAAAAATTGAGACTAAATCTATTTTGTTATCATTAAGATTTAAAAACCCACAATAAATTTGTGATACTTTACTTTTAAAGAAACATGGCACTACAAAAGCAGCATTTCCCACTCAACTCAGACCATGTGGTTATATAGGTTATATTTAATAAAAAAATAGTCTGAAATATAAAAACATAGAGCCACCCACAGAGACAAGCAATGAAGGTCGGAGAGTAGTTATCCATTGTAATTCAGGATGTGGAAATCAGTCTAGATGTCAGTGAGATAAAGTCCTAACAGAGCAAGGTGGTTGTGGCAAATTCCTTTAATCCTAGATCTAGGAAAGTTGAATGAGGAAGTAAAATAGCTATTCAGAAGAAGAAAAGGGTTAATTTCAGTTTCCCATGCAATGTCCTTTGTTGACTGAAGGCAGAGAAGTCAGTCAGAGAACCCCTTGAGACAGGCCTAAGGAGTTGGCTAGGTAAAAGTTGGCTGTGGTTTGTTTCTCTCTCATGTTTTAGTTTTATCACAATATCTGTCATTGCGTTTGTATCATAATTTCAAGTAGAATCTGTGCAATAAGACCATGTTTACTTTTTGACATAGGACTCTGGAATACAGATGTACAAAGTCACTGGAGAAATGCTTGTAAACACTCAAGTGCTATGAGTTCTCTGCACAGACATCTCTCTCTGCACAGAGGAACATCATGAGCTTGCTGGAAGGGGTTCAAAGAAAAGCCTACAGCAGCAAGCAAGATTGTTAGTGACTGACATTGACTTCAACCTGGAACCCAGAGGCAACATCTGAGAAGACACAATGGAAAGGAAGAGCAAAGCAGGACAAGAACAGCTGCGGAAGCCTAGGAAGCCCACAGTGAAGTCCTTCCTGATTAAAACAATCACAGGGCAAGTAGCACCCGAGAATCTTCTAACAAAATAACAGCCGGAAATGGAAGCAGCAAATCCTAAAGAAATAACCCCTTGTTCCCACTGTAATATCTGTGATGGTAGGTATGATAAGAATAGATTGTTTGCATTTTGATGTTTCGTTGATTCATCTCTGTCTCTGTGGAGAATGTTGACTGGAATAAAATAGCATCTATTACACAATGCTTGTCCTGTAGCAGACATTGTTCCTAGTTCTGAACTAGTAAGTCCAATAATCTGCTGTGTGCATCCTCTCACCACCTGTAACCTGTCACAGTTAGTTTATATATATATACAAAAACATTGTATAGATAAAACAGATTGTGGGAATCTTACAGCTTCAGAGGATTAGTTCATGACCATCATAGTAGGATACACGGCAGCAGGAAGACAGACATGGTACTGCAGCAATAGCTAGAGGTCATATCCTGACCTATAAGCAGGAGGTAGAAAAAGTGAGCTAAACTGGAATAGCAGGATACTAAAGCCACTAGTCATAATCCTTGCCAAATAGTTCCCAACAACTTGGTACCAAGCATTCAACTATATGAGTCTATGTCAGAATTGTTCTTCAATCCAGCACATCACCTCTTCTCAACCAAAATATTGATGAATAATATTTCTGATAGCTTTTCTAAAATTATGAAGTTAAACCAACATGTAATTAATTATGTTAATGCATGTTTTACATACAGCCATACTGGTCTTGAGTACACTTATGATAGTCCCATAGGCTTATAATGGAGCTGAAAACTTATTATTATCCAATGACACAGTATCTGTTCGAAGGTTATGTGAATAAGATCATCAGCAATATCAGTTCTTTGTAAATGTGTGCTTTCAAATGAACAATGTATCCAGGAATGGCAGCACACACTTCTAATTCCAGAACCAGGGAAGCAGAAGCTAGCTCTATGAATTGGAGATCAGTCAAATCTACAGAATGACTTCCAGACAGGCAGTGCTACATAGTGAGGCCCTGTCCAAAAGTAAATTAATAAACTAAAGATAAAAGAACAGTATGTAATTAATTATTCTGGTACAGATTTATGCACTTACAATATTATATTAGCAAAATTATTTTTGAGCAGTCTCTAAAATACTCTCTAAAAAAGTCTCTAAAATAAATATGCTTTAGAAAAATTGGTCATACTATACAAAAACAATGCGCATATATCTTAGACTTAAAATGTTTCTTTTTTGAATCACAATATACCTATGCATTATAGAATCATATATTGTGTATAAGCACACATACACACACACACACACCTTTGTAACAGTGCATACATACAATATAATTGTGTTGTAACTGCAGATTATAAGGTTGTGAAACTCCACACCACAATGACTTAAAATAATTACCTTCTACACATGTTTTGTGTCATATTTCCAACATAAAATAATGTATGTCTGTGTCATAATACAAAGATTCCCATTGATTTAGTGTTCCAATGAAGGTTTCACATCTCTAAAAGATATCATGTGAAATTCTTACTTTATGATTTGGAAAATATTTTCTATCGTGTTGCTCCCAAAGAATCAAGGAAAGGAGTGTCATGTGCTCATTGATTCCTGTGAAATTTCAGTGAGCACACAGTTTGTGTGATAAATAAATAAATAAATAAAAAGGCACATGCCCTGACCACAAGAAGCTCTTAATTTAGCCAGAAATTAGACAGAAAATTAATTGTGATAGACAATGACGAAAACATAACCCTCTTCAGGTACTGTATAAGATCTTTGACTTTTGTTTGACACTACTGTTATTGTGATTTCTTAGGCAATGTCCTAATTCTATTCTAACCTTTTACAACTATGCTTCTTTGACACACATATCTGTGAAGGGTGGAAAAAGTGAGGGAAACTTTTAATTAATAACAATGCTTAATTGAGAAAGGTTGACATATGGTATGGCCCAATTTCTAATGATCAACTAGTATTAAGATCCAAATTAAAAAATAATTGAAACTATATCAATGCCATGAAATTAGGTTCAGCCTCTCTAGGACACTAATTTTGGCCACACTCACACCTCCAATTCTTGTGTTTTCAGAGTGGACATTTGTGTGGGATTCAGTTTTAATGCACAGTAAAGCTATAAAAACTCAGAAAGTAAGCTCTTCGCTGTGTTATTCATGGAAAACATCAAAGCATTCAGTAATTGGTAAAAATGACATGGTGCTCATGCTAACATAGTTGTCTTAACATAAAATTCTTTGAAAGGACAGATGGGAACAGATTTTTACAAAAGAAAGAAAAATATATTTGCATGAAATAAAAAAATCACAGACGTTTGTGCTGCTTTAGATGTCTTTGCGGGCAGAAATAGTTCTTTTTAGAGATGATTATGCTATGATAAAAGTATGTGATGTGGATTTACTTTGGCAATAAATTCAGTTACTTATTTCCAAGGCCCATTCCCTCTCTTGGCTACTACATTGTTCTCTATTTCTAGCTCAATTTGTAGGTATGTATCACCTTGGCAAAATTAAAAAAGAATCTCTCTGCTCTAAAATAATGATGATCAGAGCAATGTATTTTAGAGGGATTGAAAGAGAGATTACCATTCTCCTCAAAATATTAGGTCACTAATTCAACGACTCCAACTCAGCCATTATGAGTTTTCTCCATGTATTGACACATCTTTATCTCTGAATGAGTATCTGTTCCATATTCAGACCATGAATTCCTAATTTTCTTGGTGGGGGGGGGCAATGAATTCAAAACCATAGATGTATACATATATATATGTGTGTGTGTGTCCAGTTGGTGTGGTGGCGGAGATCTATAAGCCCTGAAGCTCTGAAAGCTGTCTCAGAAAGATCTCAAGTTCAAGGAAAAATTTGAATGTTTCAGCTACATAATAAATATAGACTGGCTTCCCATGCATAGTGATGTAGTATATAAGTAGAATAATAAAAATTAATGCATTTAAATTTTTATAAGTTAACTTTTAAAATATCTTATATCGTAATTTTCCAATTTAAGGTAAATTTAAAGCTTACTGTCAAATTAAAATATAATTTAAAAATAAAATTTAGATCTATCTTTTTTCACAAAAAAAACAGGTGTTTGTGTGTGTGTGTGTGTGTGTGTGTGTGAGAGAGAGAGAGAGAGAGAGAGAGAGAGAGAGAGAGAGAGAGAGAGAGAGAGAGAGTGTGTGTGTTTAACATTTAGAATTGTCTGTCAGTTGCAAGGAAGGATACATTTCTCTTTAACTCATTCTACACATCTGTTTGTTTGGAATATGCTCCCAGACAAACTAAGTTCACATATGTAAATAAGCCATTGGCAGCTTCTAATCACTAGTAAAGTATAGGTTACAATGGTTAGTATTGTTTTGATAGAAGTCATGAATTTATGCACATGTCTGCCATTACTTTTGGCAGGCTTCATGAATGTAGGAAGAGAATTCTTATTTGTGTGCATGATTTTTCTTTACTCGAAAGAATTTAAGGGAATGTTATGTGCCTTTAGATGGGAGCTCATACATCCTGTTCATATAAGGGAGCAAACTAATCACAGACTAAACAAACAAGTTCATTTGTGTTCATTTTGAGGAACAAAAGCTTACTTGGGACATTTACAAGAGCCTTGGTGAGTCAAAGGCAGTACCTTACTAATACAAAGCCACCTTTCCCCCAGTAATTTGGTGATAACTTATGAATGCTAAGGCAATGGCATTTTGTCGCTAAAATAAATTCTGCTGGTGACTCCATTCACCAGTGACTGTTCGCTGCTTATATGTGTATGTGTTGAGGGGGGAGATTTCATGTGTCACAAAAAAAATCTTTTCCTTTTCTCTTTCAATTTACAACAGAGAAACCTGTGTAGACCCTTGGCACTCTCTCCATTATCAATTTCTCTTTTTATCTGAAAGCCTACCTGACTAATAAATATACCTTCACTTTGCTCTCAGTGCCTGCATTTGAATTTATGATTAATATTACTTCTCAATTGAGTATCTCTACAACAAAACTCATAGTAACTCATAGTAATTCTTTCAAAGACAGTTGAATATTTACATGTGTTACAGTGTTATATGATGAAGGACATTCTTTTCTGTCTAGTGGCATTATATTGGAAAGATTTTAGGCAATGGGAGTAAATCAATTTTAGCTAACTAGTCATTGAGCTATGTGGATCAAATCATAGCACATAATTCTTTTAATTTATTGACACATACTTAAAGATTTCTGAGATTAGTATTATACGTGGCATTGCTAAATATGCTGTTGAATGTTAACTGATTTATGCCAATGCTCATTTAGGTAATATTACATGGTAGATTAAATATTGCTTTACTTAACCCCACTGCAAATTTAACTATAAATCTACATTCATGAGAGTTTCTCAAATGCTATAGATCATTAACTTTGCTGACTTGTAAAATCTTCAACTTGACTTAATAGTTAAATTCCACAATTTTCAAATGGGCCTATTTGATTAAGTGGAACTATAAGGAAAAAGTTGTTCCTCTGTTCTATAGAATTTTTTACTGAGTGGCTCCTCTTATTTTACTGTTCAGGCTCCAGGGTATTTTTCTGAGAAATGAAACACCATATTTGGGAAAAAAAGCAGCTTAAATTTTATTTCAAGAGGATATTTAGATGATTAAATATAAAACTTAAGTGTAAGAGTTTGTGATAACTGAATATTTGAATTTATTACTTAGGTATAATCCTTTCGACTCATCAAAATAAGATAATTAATAAAATATTTTTTGAATTGTCAATTGTTAATAGATTGATTGTTTGTATATATTATTTGTATATATTGTATGTAATTATTGCACCTGTTGTATATATTTTTCTTATGTTAGCTATAACCTTTTTTTAAAATTGACACAAAATGGGCTATGTGGAGATATTTTCAAATATAATAAAAATAGCCTCTGCTTCCCAAGTGCTGGGATTAACAGTATAAGCCATGGCTTCTTCTGTCTGCTCTGTCTTTCTATGTCTGCCCTAAATACTTCTTCGCTCAGTTAAGGCGTGGAAACACCACTGCCTGCCTGGGAGCCTGGAACTCCTTCTGTAAACCTAAATGAGCTCAAACTCAGATTGGATTTTTACCATTCCTGGAATATTCCCTGTGCTGATATTAGAGGTGTGAGTTACCCCTGCCTGATCCTCCTAGACTGACTGTACAAAGATCCCTCTGATATCTCTGACTGTTTTTATTGTATTTGAAAATATCCCCACATATTACTCTAAATTATCTAACACACTGAGGTTTTTCATTTATTTCTTCATACATGTCTAAACTCTGGAGAAAACATTACCCCAAGTAGTTAGCAAATAATGAGTTATAGTATAATTTATAGTTTGAACTTATTTCCCTTTTCTCATTAACTAATGTTATAAATATAAAAGTTTATGATTTTATTTAATTATTTACTAGTATTTTAAAACACCCACATACACAAAAAATAATTATACTTTGACTGATAAATGTCTCTTTCAGTTTCTTTTCAACATAGGGTTTTTAACAGCATCAAATATCAATTAATACAAAAATTTTGTGGTAGAAATACAAAAATTAAAAGGAAAAAATTGCTTGGAATAAATTACTACCAACATTCTGGTTATAATTCTAAGATGACCAGGAAAGAAAGAAAATTTCTGTAATTCAATGAACTAAGTATTCCACCATAAAATGTCTTAATTCTGAAGTTCCATATACCTGCACAAGATGACTGGTATAGTCATAGTTCTGTTGAATAATGAGATGTGCCATTCAGTTTCAGTTTCATAAAAATAATTACCCTAGGGCTACCAATAAGTCTATTTCTGTTTAGCTTGTAGCAATATCCATGTCAGGGAATCTAGCACATGTTTTGAAAAATCAACAAGAAAAGGCAAACACATGAAGTGTCTTGAAAAGCTATAGCTTATTTTTAAGAACACAAGGATGATCTATGACCTTCATGTAGACATTATTTTATATGATTTTTACATGAGAAGGAAAACTCTTATGTAGACCAAATTGCTGATAATTTACATTTGTTTATGCTAGAGTTAGTAGGGCAAGTCTCTTTAAAGACAACATTTTTCCTTAGACTTACCTTTTGTGATATTTATTTCTTCTCATAATATGTGCCAATAAACCAAGGAAGAAATTAAGGATCTTTGTCCCTTGTGTTTAATAATAAAAGCAGAAATTCATTTTAATCACATGATGTTGTAGATATGTAACTATATCAACATATATGTGTGTATAGCATGAACAATGTGAATGAATTCAGCACTATTTAAATACTACCCACCATCTTTTGAATTGGGTTGATGAGTTCACATGTGGCTCAGAACAAATGTCATCATAATCATTTTAAAACTATCTCTACAAAGTATTTAATATGTGACAAGTATTTTATTGGGTGTTGTATATCTATACATGAATTCAAAAGTTACCACAGCTTTATCATTTAGACATCATCATGGTATCAAGTTTTCAAACATGCAAGCTAAGCCTGAAGAGTTTGAACATTTAAGTCACACTGTTAAAAGTATCAGTTATCCTATGCTAAGTCTGATAAATTGATTTGTTTTGTGTAGTCTCAATTTCATTGCTCTTTTTACTTTTGTCTAAGTTTTCTCTGAGAAATAGCATGAAAAATAGATGGAATGATGAGTTGTGTCTTTTCCCATTGGCATGCCTTCATAAAATATAGAATCAATATAGATTCCATTGTACAAAATGTATATTTACTTCTCTGCTCAACTGGAAATGTTTATATCTCTTTTTTGCTCATTGAATATAGATGTTCTGGCTTCTTTATTCAGTTCCAGATAGTTTATGATATATCTATCTTTCTTAAGCAAAATGACTGTGCCCATTTTTAAGTTATATTAGTATATTGTAATGTTGGTGAGTAGAAAAAGCATGTACTGAAGTATGACTCATGGTGTTAAATACTGGAACTGATAGTGAGCACGCAGAACAGGGCCCTAACTTCTTTAGAGCTAATCTATGAGAGTGAGATTCTGATGTTTACTTTATAGGTTTCCCATGAAGCATAAAATGAGGGCGTATATCAAAACATGCAACCAAAACAGCTATCATTCATTCATTATTGATTATAAAATAGTAATGAACAAGTGGTTGTGTAAAGAAGGAATTCAGCTATTACACTGTCAAAATAAATTTTTGTTAAGGTACTTGACATGGGTATGATTTAGTTGGGCAAAATTTCCAAGAAGACTTGCTTTGTGAGTTCAAGTTTTAAATAGGAAAAGCTGCACGTGGATGAAATATTAAAATGATTTATTAAAAACATTTGAGCAGAGAATATAAACAAAATCAGAAAAACAGCAAAGGCAGAAAAACTTAAGAGAAACAAAGGTCATTACAGTTGATTCAAACCACAATTCAGAGAAGCCTAATACTCATGGGAAAGATACTGGCCACATGTTCAGATGAATCTCACCTGGCTTTGGATACACTGAGTGTAAAAACTTTTGTATTAGTTTGTATTTTATAGGAAGCCCACTGTGTACTTAGCATAAGTCGGAATTTTCAAGCTATATACATAAGATAGTATCAGATTAGCATGGGATCTGAATAGAAATGGCATTGATCATGCTATGCTGGTCATGCTGAATCATTTCCATGGTGATGATTCAGCAACCTGTGCTTTAACAAGCCTCTGAGACTTCCTGCTGAAAACAGGAATTTGGGAACCACTGCTATTTCCAGAGCATAATTAAGAAATTTCACTGAAAAAAGCAATAGGAATGAACCATCCGCTTTGAGTTTACTGAAAGAAAGCAATAAATAAGGAAAAAAATTTACAAAACAGTGTAAAGAAGCTAGAAATATGAATATGTCACACATAATTCAATTTACTAAGGAATGAAATCTTACCAGGAAACATGGTTCTCATCCTAAGTAGACAAGGAATACAGAGAATCCTGAAAAAGTGGGCAGTCTGCAGTTTACAGCAAAGAAAGGTTTCTTAAAAGCCAATTTTTATTATTAGGGATGAAATAATAGATCTCAATAGCACATGCAGAAATACTGGATATATAAAGAAGAATGTGGGGAGTATCAGAAGATGGCACAAAATAGGTGCTTTTCTCTACCTTGTCTGTCTTAAAACAGTAACAGTGTATGAGGTAACTTTAAAACATGTACTCATTTTGGACAAATATAGATATGGAAAATCAAAAATTAAGGCATCAGCAGATACAGTATCTAGTAAGGGCATATTTTGTCAATGGAATCTTCTGGGATTAGACATCTGATAGAAATGACAGAGAGAATTTTAGTGCTCCCTTCAGTTCCTTTTATAAGGGCACAAATTCCACCCATGGAAATGGAGATTTTTATGAACTAATGATCTCTTAAAATTTCAATTTTTAATACTACCATATTGGGATTATGTGCAGGTTCAGTTTCAAGATGAATTTTATATAGACATAGTTAGACCATAATATAGCACTGAATAGTCTCAGAAATAGCTCTAGTCCATTGTTTTACAGAAAGAAAATTGGGAGATAGAGAATCACTCAAATCAAATTGTACATGTATGATCTGGCTACATGGAGGAGGTGATGCTTGACCCATTGAAGGAGTTTAGTCAGACTTTCAGTTTAAAGACATAGTTATTAATATAAGTACCAAGGATACCATCTCAGTGCATAGATCTCAGTGCATACAGTTGTTTACATAACATAAATTAGGAAAATTATAAGTTCATCATTATCATATTTCATGTGTTAGTTTGAATGAGAATTTCTTCTATAGGCATATGTGTTTACATACTTGGTCACTAGTTGGTGAAACGGTTTGGTGAAGGTTAGGAGGCATGGTATTGTTACAGAAAGTGGTCACAGGGATAGACCTTGAGATGTAAAGACTCAAGTGATTAACATGTGCTTTACCTCTTCCCCATGGTTGTGGATCAAGATGTAAGCTCACAGGTACTGTTCAAGTGCTGAGCCTGCCTACCTACCTGCTGCCATTCACCCCACTGTGATGATCATGGATTTGCATCCTCTGGGAACCTATAGGAAAAGTGAAGCTTGTGCAGCATAAATGAGGAGGGATCTTCTTATGCTAACTTTCAAAATTCTAGACCAGTCAGAGTTACATGAAACCCTTTTTCAGGAGAAAATGGTAAACAGTATGTAACCAACTTTAATCCCATCTGGAAGTCACATGTTTTGCATGGCTCCATCTTTCTTTGTGTTTGCATGTATTTGTTGTGCATGTAAATTTGGAGTCCCAAGATTGATATTGGAAACCATCTTTAACTGCCCTTCCACGTTATACATTGAAAGTTATGTCATACAAATCCATTGTCAGAAATACAGCTAGTCCTATTATCCATATTTTCCATGTGTCCTTTGTCATCATGTTCACCTAGATGGCATTACAGGTGGGTTATCTGCACTTAAGCATATTAATCATACAAAGTCAGGTGCTAACACTTCTTTGTATAGCAAGTGCTTTACCACACAATCTTCTCCTTCACAGCCACGATATTTTACTGTTAATGTGTGTAAAACTGCTGTGGGTCATCACCATTGAAAAGTACATATTTCCTATGGTTTTAGGAACCCTCAATCATACTTTTGTATGATTCAAGTTTACTTTTGTAGCTACTTCATAACTACAATTTTGCTACTGAGATCCTAAGATCATTAGAAATGTGTATTTTCTTATAATCACAACACACAGGTTAAGAACCCACTACTCTAGGATTTAATGGGGGGGGGGGAAACACAAAAAAAATCTATACTGTAGCTTTCTAGGTTGTAGTTCATCACTGTGAGGAAGTTAAGGCAAGGATTACAAACTGCAAATCACATCTCAATCAAGCACTAAGAATGAATACATGAATGGCATGCCTTGGACTCAGTTTTCACTAATATTTATTATACATTCAAGTACCTAGAGACAAATAATGATACCAGCCATAGTGGACTGGGACTTTACAACTCAGTCAACTTAATTAAGAAACATCTTCACAGATATCCTCACAGGTTATCATTCTATAGGCATTCCCTTACTGAAACTCTATGCTCAGGTAATTCTAGACTGGTGAACATAGATCATTAAAATTAGTCACCAAAACCCAATAAAATTTACACAGGTAAGAAATTTAAGTAAATAGAAAAACCTTCAGTATGCATTGGAATGAGATTATAACATTTCTTTAAGGCATCAAAAACAGATTAGTACTCAATTGAAACACAACAAAAAAGAGAAAAGAAAGATTTTCAGAAGTGGAGAACAGAAAATAATAAAAAACGAATAAAAAGTAAAGTTAGTAAAAGTACTTAAAAGTAAATTTGACGTATTTTGTGCATTCATTTTGGTGTGTGCTAAGGAAAGCATGCTGGCAGAATCTGAGTATAAGATGGGAGTTGACGAGTGATATTCACCCTTTCACATGAAAATAGTCAATGTAGGTGGTATAGACATTGGCAAATTTTAGCACATGGCCATTAATTCAAGTTTAAGGTGTCTCAGTTATGCCTTTTCAATTTGTTAACACTCAAAGGGGAATTGGCAGACTCGCTGAGCTTTGGAGAACTCCTGGATGAGTGTTAAATGTTCATGTTGCTTTTGTGTCAGAAGGAGTTTCTGCTATCTCATTTGAAACCCCAAAGTCAAGCTGAAATAGAGATTGCCCAGGGTTTTCTGCATAATTTGAGGTAGTCATGCAGAGTGTAGTTTGAAACGTTCCCTTATTTATAAGATTTGCTGTTCATTAAAGCTGCAATCATTAGGGATCAGTCAGGAGTCCATCTCAGAGCTGTGGAACCATAAGACAGAGAGTTCCCCTACTCTCCTTTCATTTCAGAATCACTGCCAGACTTCACTTTTAAGTGGACATAATTTCAATTAGTTTCTAGGGAACAAGAGGCTGGATACTCTTTTAGTCTGTAATTTGAAGACTCAGAATGTTCCTATCAAAAGTCACAGAAACAAAAGAAGAAACCAATAATTTCATCATTTGTTTTATTGCTGAGTTACATGGAGAAAGAACTTTTGAACAGTCTGTACACACACATACTTAGATTTTGTTGTAATGATGAAAGAGTTCCAGGGCATTTTAATGACCCTGGCAATTTATATCCTGGTATTTTATAGACCTTTCTTTAGGAATTTATTTTTTTGATAATAGAGAAATAGAGATATCAAAAAGCACTCAATAATCATGTCTTTGGTGTGATATATATAAAAAAGAAAAGTAACATTAGGTACCATTACACACCTGAGTTATAGTTGAGTTATAGATTTCTTCTTTTCTGATGCTCTGCTTTGTTATATACAAATAAGAAAAGTTCTCAGAGTTCTTGGTATACTAGTGCATTTCATAACCTTGTTTGTGCTCAGCTTTCTGCTCTACATGGTTGTATGTACACACATATATCCAAAGCTGATAAAAAATATTTTTGATATTTAGTATTTAAAATGTGGCTAATGTCAGCATTCTTGCTTCTTTATTTTCTAGTGGCATTCTCCTCATGTGAAGCTATTTCTTATTCACTTATCTATAAGCCTTTGATGAGTTTCAATGTAAGTATCTTTTCAGAAAATTAGAATTTCAGTCAGTTAAGTTATTTGAACATTTAAGATAACATGGTTTATTAATATGAAGTTCAAAAGGCATCATGAGAAACAAATGCAGGAAAGACAAGGATCATTTTGAACTGTTACAGGGAATACACTGTCATGATACAAGACAAAAGAATTATAGGGATATTAAATATTTGACATTCTTAATTATTAGCAGATTTTATAACATGAGCCTCTCATAAAACTAAAACTCTGAACATTGTTGAATTATTTTAGTCTCAGAGCACATACATTGAGTCCTGTGAGACTTCCATTTCTTTATTTTCTTCTTATAAGCCCAATTCCCTAAATATGCATTCTCAGTGCCACACCCATGTTCTACTACCAATGAATTTCTCATGTTTCACCAAGTTTTGCTATATGCTTTTACTATTCTAGCATAGTATATTCACTACGTATTATGTTGACATTCTTTCTTTTGGCTTTTGCAGTGTCAATCTGACATGATGCATGATTTTTACTTCTAGAGTTACATTTCTCTGTAAGGAACTTTATAAAACTTGCAATGTGCATTAACAGGATTTTCTTGGTTCTGGTAGAAGTTTCTTCCTGATTTTTTTTTCTCTCACATCTTTATTGTCACATCACTTACTTTCCTATAAACACAAATATTCAGCATTTAGTTTTTTACAGTGAGTAGCATGATTTCAATATACTCCTACCCATGACACAATCTTTCAGATGTGTTGGCCTTTATTCCTAGGATCATACAGCCCTTACTATTCTTTATATTTTGCCTCTCTTTGAAAAACACCCTAGTTGTCATTGCAGAACATCATACATCCAAGAGGGAATGGAGGTAGAGGCAGAAATCCATGGCTGAGCACTGGACAGAGCTCCTGGTCCAGCTGAGAGGAGGGGAGGAGGGTCTGTATGAGATGGGGTATAGGAATTATGAGGAAGGTTCCCATGGTGATGGCTGCCTAGAGCTTTAGGGAGCTCACTGAATTGGGAATTCCACTGGAGATCAATTGGGAAGGGGAGCTGGGCCTTCCTGGGGTGAGCAGCTTTCAACAACCATGAGTGTGTGGAGCCAGAAGGGGTGGGATCAGACTGTGCTCTTGTTCATGGGCTGGCACCTTGAAGCCCATTCCCTATAGAGGTCTAACCAGCCCAGCATTGACTTTGGGATGAGTGGATCAGACTTGCCTGTTGGGCTGAACTACCTTGTGACTTCTAGCTCCTTTGGAGGAGAGGATGGGTGGATATGAAGGGGTAAGGCTGAGGGGTGTCTGGAGAGATTGGTAGGGGGAAGAGGAGGTGGAGCAGGAGGATACATGGAGATGACCTTTTTAATGAAAAATAAATTAAAATTAAAAAAAGAAAAAATAGATATCACCATGACTGTATGACAGTCCTTAGTCAACAATGTGAGTATTACCTATTGATTCATCTGTTATTATTCATGCCAGCCGCTATGCTTAGTGAGGGGGTCCCCATCCTAATTCAACTTGCAACTCCAGGGAAAAATCAGAACAGGACAGAATAGCAGAATTTTTGCAAAATTGTATTGAATCCACATGGTAGAATTTAATATTCTAAATGAGCAAGTCTGAATGAGTCAGTTTTTGTTACCTTTTCTAGAGTGCTTCAAATTGTCAGAAGTTGTGTGTGGCTGTAAATTATGCTCAACAAAGGATCAGGTTTTGTTGGTGATGATAGTGGTTGTAGTGGTTTTATTTTGTTTTGAAAATTGTTCAAGAATCTGACAATCTTCTTTTCCAAAGGCATTTAAACTTATCATTATTTTCATTCATGAACACGCACTGTGGATGCACGAAGACACAAAAAATGGTGCTGATGTCTCTATTATAGGGAGCCCCAAGAAAGCAAATTACTTGAAGTTATAGCAAGCTTGAATTAAGGAATAAGTTGAATTTCACAACAGTTTTTAGAGAAAAGAGGCAAAAGGTGTTTGCAGAAATAAGTTACAAAAAATTACTCATCAAAGAAAATTCTTGTACCAAGTCTATAAATAAATTTTAGACACAAAATCTTCCTTTAAAACTGCTGAGAATCTTAACAGCTAAATATCATGAAACATACAGAAAAGGATAAAATCTACCAGAACTATTTTCTTGACTTTTAGCTAAAACACAAAATTATCAGATCCTAGTACCAGAAAGGTTAGGTTAACAACAGGATTGCATTTCACTCACTTTTTATTGTGGCATATTCTCTATATAGTGAACACTACTTAGTTCTTTGAATGTATCATGGATTATTTACAGAAGCTGTTTTAGCAATGCCATGAGACAACACTTGCTTTGTCTGAAGACATTTTTTTTTTTAAAAAAATTCTAGCTGGTCTTGAGGAGGGATATACACCACTAATATACAATGGGTAACAGCTAGCAATTCTACAATGCACAGGTCCACCCAGAAAGAGGATTGCTGACATCAAAATGTACAGTTCAAATTTTCTGAAACTTTCAATGACTGTATATCTGAATAGTCTAAGCAGTTTTTTTATTAGATTTTATAAAAGTATATAGAAACAAAAATAATTCAACAACATTAATCTAAATGTTTCTATAGGATTTTTCCATTCATAAATGCTGGCTATAGGCTTCTCAATGAGTCAGACTGGGTAAGCTATCATTTAGTCTTTTTATAATTGCCATGATTTTGCACCCATTAGACTGCTTGCATTTTATATTTTGGTTGCCCCGTCTGAGAAAGAATTATCTAAAGTGGAATTCTTTTCACACAATAGTTAGCCACCTGAAATTCAAGTGTAGAATAAGGCATGACTTAATGTCAGAGAGACAGAATTTTTTTTCCCAGATCTGATTTCCTCCACTTCATTACTTACATGCTCAAAATGAAGAACTGAAGATATCCAGACATTCTCCCTTATTGCATGAAAACATTTTCTGGGAACTGTAACCAAAAGACTTACAAAAAATTTCAGTGGTTTTGGTTTCTTTGGTGAGAATAAATGACTATTTCAGAAGTCCTTTATATCTGATTACTCAGACCTTGAGTCTGAGGCATTTCTAGGACTTTGAACATGCAAATATACAGAAGTTTCAAGGAGTGGAGTTGTGATGGCACATACCTTGTCTCTTTTCGCTGATATAGGTCCTCAGTTATTGATGAATTTTCTTACTCTGCTAGATAATATGTAAGACCCTGCTAGAGATAGAGAAGTTATACATGTGAATGATTATACAACATGTTAAGAATCAAATGAAGAAAATTCCATCCGGGTTTCCAGAGATAGAGCCATAGCTGTAAAAGTGAATCAAAGTTGAAACTTTTCCTCTCATCTGGTGACTACATTTGTTTTTACCCAACACAACTTATAATTTCTTTTAAGGAAGGAACCAAACACTGAGGTCTACAACTTGCCTGGTTGATTGTATTTATTTCCATACTAGAACATAGAAAAATGTATCTTTTACTGAAAGAAAAGTTTGACTACTGTTAATGAAAGGTAAAGTGACTGTTTTGAGATTCCATTCTTCCAGTGTAATACCGTTACCTCGAAGGGGACTGTAGATTCTGTAACCATTGTTCCCCTAAGTAGAACTGAACTAAGTTGAAACCATGAAAGCGGGCTTCTTATGTGGGTTTAGAATTGAGAGATAAACATGTAATTTATTCATGGCGAACATTTTAGGAATGTATTTTGTGCTGAAAGCTATACTCAAGCTTAATTTATTCTACAGTGGATCTCATGCTGCTAGAATTTGATATTAGTGTAGAAATGGGAGAAAGTACATATGTGCTGTGACTAAAACCCTCAAAATAATTTATATTATGTTGGTGTTTGACACTTCTCTTATGCTTATGTTGAAAAGTGTCTTTGGGCCTATCAAATATGCTTTATTTTTTAACACATTTTCATATATGTCAAAGAAGAATTTTGAACCAATACTTATTACCAAGTTTGCAGGCTTGTGTTCATTTCCAATTTATGCCTGTCTAGAAACCCTTTAAGGTGAAATAAGTCTCGGGTCTGAGACATCAGCTATTGTACAAAATGTAAGATTACAAAATATTCCATTTTTACATGATCCATGTATTTGTAAACTAACATTGTTATACTGACTTGTATTTTTTTAAAATTGTGTTTATTTTGCATCCCCCAAACAGTATTCTCCCCCCTTTGCTCCCAGCCCACCCATTCCTATATGCCTCTATCTACTCCTTTGTTTCTATTTAGAAAAGTGCAGGCCATCCTTGGATATCAATAACATATGGTATCTCAAGTTGTAGTTAGAGTAAGCACCTCACCTTGTATTAAGGCTGGGCAAAGCAACCAGTATAAACAATAGGGTCCTCATAGCCAGCAAAAGAGAAACGTCATCTGCTCCCACTGATAGAAGTTCCACTAGAATACCAAGGTATAAATCTGTCAGATGAAGGCCTAAATCAGTCACATGCAGGCACCCTGGTTTTCAGTTCAGTCTTTATGAGCTAGTATGTGCCCAAGTTAGTTGATCCCTAAAATATTTATTATAATGACATTGATCTCTCCAGCTCAATCAATCCTTCCTTTTTCAGCAGGTTTCACCAAGCTTTGACTAATGTTTGATTGTGGGTTCATACATTTGTTGCTGGATTAAGTCTCTCTTATAACCATTGGCCACAATCTATGAGTATAGCAGAATATCATTAGACATCATTATATTGGTTTTTTTTTTCCTCCAGTTGGGTTTGATTCTCTTCCTAGATGCTGGAGCCATTCATTCAGTGAGACCTAGTATCTAAGCAATACTGGGGGTGAGTTTGATCTCTTGCCATTGTTCACAAACTCAACCAGTCATTGTTGACCACCTCCACAATCTGTTACCTCTACCCAAATACACACTCTTTTCTGGACAGACTATAGGTCAACGTTTCTGTGGCTGGATTGGTATGCCAGTTACTCTAATGGTACCCTTGCCTAGTCCCAAAGGAGGTCAGTTCAGGCTACTTATCTTCCTTTTCTAGTCTTAGCTAAGATCACCTTTGCAGATTCTTAAGAGTTTTCCTTGCATCTGGTTTATACTCAGTGCTGAAAAACCCCTGTTTTCATTTGGCTCATTCAGTACTCTCTCCCCATATCCTAATCCCTCATATTCCCACCTACAACTTCTCCTAGTCGACCCACATTTTTTATACCTTCTTTTCAGGGAGATCAGAGTGTCCCCCTTGCTACATTAACATTAACTATCATCCTTGAGTCTGTGGATCGTAGCATGGTTATCCTTCATTTTACACTTAATATCAACTTATAAGTGAGTATATACCATGCTTGTCTTTGAGACTTGGGTAACTCACTAAATTTTAATCTTATTTTTTCGATAAGAAAAAATATGAAATAAGGTAAGAATATTTTGTATAAAGGAAATTCTGGGAAAAATGAAGAAAATTATATATTGAATTTAATTTTAATAGTTGTGTTAATATACTCTTTCTCATTGTGCTTTTTATGAAACTTGAACATTGCAGAATCTTCTTTGTGCAATTTGATTGAAAGAAACTTCTTTTACATATGTGCATGCCCTTGTTTTAGGGTATAAATGTTTAGGATTGAGACTTCATCTTGGTTCATTTTTCCTAAGATGAATAAGTAATGTCCATAGGGTCTCTTTTAATTGATTTTAGTTTGAAGTCTATTTTGTTAGATATTAGGATGGCAATATAGCTTGTTTCTTAGTACCATTTGATTGGAAAGTCTTTTCCCAAACCTATACTCCGAGCCTGTCTGTCTTTGAAGCTGAGGTGTGTCTCTTGTATGCATCAGAAAGATGGTTTCTGTTTTTGTACCCACCATTTTAGGATGTTTCTTTTTATAAAGCTTAATTTTCACATCAAACACCACAGACTAATAGTAGGAGACTTCAGTATCCCACTTTCACCCTTTGATAGGTCAACCAGACAATAACCTGTAGCATCAATTCTGGTTGTAATAAAGGAAACTCGGAGCCAGAAATTAGGGAAAGACAAGAATATCAAAGAGAAGAAACAGACCATCGTCAAATCTCACCTAGCTGTCTTCCAGCTTCCTCAGCTTCGCTCTTCATTGCTTCTAACACATAGTCTGTCTTCCTATGCTTGCCTTAAATACCTTCTTCACCCAGTTGTTTCACATCCAGGTTAAGATTAAAGATGTGAATTATTATTACTTGGTAGTTATGCCCTGAACTCCTAGAAACACAGAAAGATCTCTGCCTCTGGATTTATGGGATTAAAGACATAGCACCACTACTGCCTGCCTGGGAGCCTGGAACTCCCTCAGTAAACCAAACTGGCCTCAAAGTCAGATCTTCTGGGATAAAAGGCATAGTTCACTGCACCATGTCTTTCCTCCATTTCTTGGATTAAAGGTGTAAGTTACCATTCTCTGATCCTCCTGGATTGACTGTGGGTGTATCTCTTCTCTGATATTCCATATTGATATTATAAAATATATAACACATCACCTCATATCCCCTTTTGTGTCAAAAATAAAAAGGTTTTATTTAACATAAGAAAAAATATACAGTAGTTAAAACAATTATATATAATATATACAAATATTAATTACATGAGTAATGTCTAGTCCATTAACAACTGACAAATTCAAAGAAAATATTCCATTATTTATCCTATTTTGGTGAGTCCAAAGGATTATTATATCTAATTCACTTTGTATCTAACTTATATTACTAACTAAAAACTATGTTTTGATTGCAAGCAAGCAACTTCTAAAATGTATAAGAAATGAAATAGCTGTCTACCTGCACAGTCACCCAAAGTTCTTCTGTATCATTGAAACATCCATCTTCAACCTATAGGCCTAGCATATTTGACAGACTTCTCTGTGAAGCAAGATATTCTCAAAGACCTTGCTACCTTGTCTTAGCAAGGTTAAGTAATTCTTTTTGTGTGTATGTCTCTTGCTTGTCTATTTTGAACAGCACTCTGTCAGCAGTCAAAACAATAGTACATTTTGGTCAGTGGCTATCTTTTGTCACAAAGAAGGTCAATTCCATATGGAGTTTCTTTGATGTCCATAATCTTCTCTGAAGTATATTGGTGCTGTCAAGAGCAGATGTTCCATTGCCATAAAAATAATAAAAACCTACATTATTAAAATATTTTAAATGCCATATTCTACAGATATTTGAAGTGTTTGAAGAAGACCTGTTCATCTAAAATATACCTGATCTTGAAAACATATCTAATATGACACTAAATTTGATTATAATATCTAACTACCAACTCACATTTCTTTATATCCTAATTAGTTGGTAATAAAAGCTTTCATGAACTAGCAATTTGTATTAAATTGTAAAATGAACTGTATAAATATAATACTTTGAACAAGTATATGGATATGTATACAGCAACAAAATTAATCTCAACTTTATATCAGTCTACATAATTTGTATGCAATATACAAAAAATCCAATCTGATGTAAAATAATTAAAGCTAGTACTTACCTTTTAAAAGTAGATTCAATAATGTACCCTTATATCCTACTATATCTGTATCCCTTTTTTCTTTCTTTCTCTCTTTTTACCAAGAACCCTGAATCCAATCTCTTGCTTAGCTATTTTCTAAACATAGATAATAACAATTTTTAACCAAATATCCTAAATAATGACTGTCATTCATAAACCATTGAAAGACCAAAAACCACCATTCCAGCCTCTTGGGAAAGTGGACCTCATGTTCTTATATTTATTTCCTGTCATCTGGGGGCAGCACCATCTTTAGGAGATCCTGAAAAGAAAAGTTTTCTTAATTGTCAAGTCCTGGAATAATTAGCTATATCATATTTTTGTCCAGTCTCTGCATAACAGGAAAGTGCATGACTTATCTTATGTTCTGGCTAAGGTAGTCTGTGCAGCTGGTTCATCTCAGCTAGCTGACTCAAAATTGTCCTGAGCAGTGTGTAGTCCAAATATGATTGTTGGCTGGTATTTGTCAGCCTAGTGGCTTTGTCACAGTCCATGGGAAATCACCTTTATAGGGCCCCATCTTCCTTTTGGATTCTTCAAGTTCACAATTAAGCATTGTCATGTAATCACTGCAAGAAACTGATAAGAGACTAAAACTCAACACAATGTACAGGAAGCTAAATAAAGACTTTTTCTACAATTAATTTGTATTCTATATGTACATCAATATCACAGCAAAAAGTTTTAATATCTATACATATACATAATCTTATAGATTCTAATATAAGTAGTTATTCAGCATAGGATTAGCAACAATAGACTAGTCTATTATTTTTAGTTATGCTTCTTTCCCATACCAGGTAGCTCTTCTGATATGATACAGAGATTTTTGTAGGGATATTATGTTGTTCCATTATAAATAATTGTCCCTGCCTATGAGTTTAATAAATAGGGCTGATTGGCCAAAGGCAAGCAGGAAGTGTGGGCAGGGCTACCAGACATAGAAAACTCTAGGAATAGGCAGAACAGAGCAGAATGCCAGAGAGAAGCCAGAAGATGCAGAGGACAACTATGCTGCTCTGAGAAAAGGTACTGAGTCACATGGCTGAACAAGAAAAGAGTCATGGGTTAGACTAAGGGTAAAGAGTTAGCAAGTTATATGCCTGGGCCTTAGACCAATTAACCTAAAACTATTGTAAGCATCTGTGTGTCTCTGTGGGTCTGTGGGCCTAAACCTTGAGGCTAGGCCTGAAAGTCTGGGCCAGAAACCTCCTACTACAGATTTTACATTTTCCTTTAGCAAATATGCTTGGGTTTAGAGAAGGACAGAGCCACACTCCAACTCTAAAGCCAGCTTCAATTTATAATTAAACTGGGACTTCAATTTCTCTTAGAAGTAAAGATATATAGAGGTTAAGAAATGAGATTTTACCCTGTCGATTATTATTGGTACCAATAGGTTGATATTCTTTTGCTTGTAAATTTTTCTAGAGATTTCTCCTTCTGATTTAGGCACCTAGATATCCAAGGTCTTTTAACTTCTTGAACGTGGATATTTCTAGTTTTCTGTAAAGACAAAAGCAAAAACCTGCCCTAAACTTTTGTTTTCTTTACAACTTAATGAATTGTACTATGAGTGGATGAGCCATCAATTTTTATTTTCATGAAGTTTCTCTGGTTCAGAATGAGTTGGGATAGGGATCATTCCCTGCAGAGGAGCACCTTACCCAGTCTTGATATTGTGATGAGGAAATCGGACTTGACTAGAGTAGATGCACCATGCTAAGCTGACCCACTTTGAGACTTCTTGGTCTTTTCGTGAGGGGATGGGGAGGGGAGGCTGAAAGCTGACTACAAAGCATTGGGAGGAGGGATGGGGGGGAGTGGGAGGATACATGGAAAAAAGACTTTTATAAATAAATTAAAAAGGGAAAAATGAGTTTTTATTAATTTTGATGGTATCTATAAATTTTCTTCATCTGTGGAAATAAATGCAAAACCCTTTCCCCAACATAGCACATATACTGGCTTCCACTGTGAGGTCAGTACATCTTTGTAGTAAACAGGCCGATTTAGTTCAGCTGTTTTGTCTATAGTCCAATGCCTTTCAGCAGCTATTGTTCCTTTCTCATTAGCACTGAGAAAACTAAAAGTTAATAAAGCATTATTTAGTCTATCTCTAGGGCTCTTTGTTATTCCTTTCTGCCTATTTAGCATATCCTTTAGAGTTTGATTTGATCTCTCTATGACTGCTTGCCCTGTAGGATTGTGTCATATACCTGTAATATGCTTTATATTATAATAAGCAAAATTTTGTTTCATTTTACTAGAGACATACGCTGGAGCATTGTCAGTCTTAATTTGTAGGAATATTCCCATGATGGCCATAACTTCTAACAAATGTGTAATTACAGAATCAGGCTTTTCGGAACTCAAAGCAGTTGCCCATTGAAATTCTGAAAATGTATCTATTAAATGATGTACATATCTTAATTTTCCAAATTCTGTAAAACGAAATACATCTATCTGCCAGATTTCATTTGTATGTACATCTTTAAAATTACTTCCTGCTGGCAATGGCGTTTGGTTATAGATGGAATAGGTGGGATACCTTTTCATAATTTCTTTGGCTTGTTACCAAGTAATAAATCATTTTTAATACTTTGCCATTAATGTGATATTTTTATGAAACTCTGAGGCCTCTATCACATATCCTATTGATAATTTATCAATTTCATCATTACCTTGTGCTGAAGGACCTGCCAGTCCCATATGAAATCGAATGTGTGTTATATAGAAGGGATAATTCCTAGTTCTGAATAATGCTTGTAACAGAATAAATAATGAAGCTAATTCTGACTCATCCTTAATAAAATCAGCAGTTTCAATGTGTAAAACAACTCTTTCTGCATACTGGGAGTCAGTGCCTATTTAAGAAGTTCAATAAAAATTATTACAATAGTATATAATTCTGACTTTTGAACAGAATTATAAGAGCTTTGAGCCACTTAAATTTTCTGATTTTTAACATGACTTTCATGATTTGCTTACATCAGTATAAAATGTAGGGGTGGCAATTGGTTCATTTCGTACAAAACAAGGAAGAATCCTCCCCCCAAAAAAAAGCCAGCAGCAACCATATCTAACCAATCTTTAGGAATGATCCGGTTACACAATGGCCAGCTGTTTGGCATTTGTTTTACAAATGGTGAGTGCATACCAAATGCTCCCATTGCTTCCTTGAGTCTTCTTAATTCTAAAATTTGTACCAGAGCCCAACTAACTTCTCTGTGCTATTATTATCATCTTGTGATTTCTTAACTGAATATATTAATGTTTGCTCTTTGATAACCATAAGCTGTTTTTGTATAATTTTAGGTGACATTACTGAGATTGTTTCTTTATATTCCTGTTTGGGTTTGAGTATCTTTATGTTCTCTTTTAATAGACTTTTATAAGACATTCTTTGATATTTACATTAATTGACTTTTTAAATCATAAAACAGAAGTAATCAAACAAATAATATTCAGAATGAGCAATCTAATAAACATTATGATAATCCCATCTACTTTGTTTATCTTTTCTTTTGCTGGTTCCAATGTCAAATCTTCTAGAGAAAGACCACAGAAAGACCAACCTCTATCCATTGCCTTTAACAAATTCCTCTTTAAAAAAAAAAAAAATCTGACTTACAAACCAATCTAATTGTCAGTGATGATTTAAATGACTTTGAGGTGGGACAGCTACCTAGTGTGTTAACAGTCCAAGAAGAGGTTTAAAAATAGAGAGAAAAAAATCCCACAACCCACTAAGAGAAAGTTACCACTCTTTGAAAAACGTACGTAGATGAAAATGAAAATAAAACTCATGTGGATGGTCTACTTAAGATGCTAACTCAGAATAGAAAGACTTGTCAGCAAGTAATCATTCTGCCTACATGTAGCTCTCACCGGAAAGCATTTTTATGATTTTTTTGGGGGGAGGAGGGTACTGATGCCTCAAAGGTGGATGCCAGGTGTAGCAGGGACTCAGTGTCAGATATCAGGGAAAGGCTGAAATATCAAAGAGAGGAAGGATACAGACCACAGTCAAATTTCACCCAGCCATCTTCCAGCATCTTCAGCTTCGCTCCTGGTCATTTATACTGAATAATCTGTTTTCCTACACATGCCATACATGTTTTCCTCTCCCAGTTGTTTCACATCCAGTTTAAGATTAACGGTGAGAGTTATTACTCTTTGATAGTTAAGCTCACAGAAACAAGAGAGATCTCTGTGTCTGGATTTATAGCATTAAATGCATTGTACCACCACTGCCTGTCTTAGAACCTGGAATTCCCTCTGTAAACTAAGGTGCTGCAAACTCAGATCTGCTGGGATTAAAGGCATAGTTCACTATGCCTGGTCTCCCCCTACCCACTCCCGCTGTGATTAAAACTATGAGCTATCATTCTATGATCCTCCTGAACTGACTATGGGTGTATTTCTTCTCTGATATTCCAGATTGGTTTTTATTACATATAACATATCACCCCAGAAACCCAACAGAGAAATAAAGAATCTAATAGATGTTATGGCCCAAATGAACTTAAAAGCTATATGTATAGAACCTTCCACATAAACAAAAGGAATATACATATTTCTCAGCACCCCATGGAACTTTCTCTAAAATTGAGCACACACTTAGTCATAAAGCAAATAAAAATAGATACAAAAATGGGAATAACTTATTTTATTATATCTGATCCCCATAGTCTAAAGTTAAAGTTGAACAACAAAAATCACAGAAAGCCTACAAATTCAAGGAAACTGAACATCTATCAATTGAACCACTACTGGGTCAAGATAGAAGTTAAGAAAGAAATCAAATACTTCCTAGAACCAATGAAAATGAATCCACAGCACACCCAAATGTAACACACAATTAAAGTAGTGTTAAGAGGAAAACTCATAGCACTAGGTGACTATACAAAAAATCTAGAGAAAGCTCACACAAGAGACTTAACCATACAGCTGAAGGCTTTAGAACAATTAGAAGCCAACTCACCTAGAAGGAGTAGACAGCAGAAAACTGTCAAACTTAGGGCAGAAATCAATAGAATTGAAATGAAGAAGATAACACGAAGAATCAATCAATCAAAGAGGGTTTTTTTGGAGAAAGTTAACAGGATAGAAAAACTAACCAAAAGGCAGAGAGACTACTTTCTGGAGAGGTACCAATTACCAAAATTATATGAAGACCAGATAAATAACCTAAACAGACCTATAACCCCCCAAGGATATTGAAGGTAGTATTAAAAGTCTTACACCTAAAAAAAAAAAAAATAAAAATTCCAGGGCCAGACAGTTTTAGTGCAGAATTCTACCAGACATTCAAAGGACAACTAATAACAGCAATTCTCAAACTGTTCTATATAATAGAAACTGAAGGAACATTATTAAACTCCTTTAATGAGGCTGCAATCACCCTGGTATCAAAACCACTCAAAGATGCAACAAAGAGAATTAAAGACCAATCTCCCTCATAAACTTTGTTGTAAAAATACTCAATAAGATTCTGAAAAACCGACTTCATCAACACATTAAAAAAAAATATATATCATCCACCATGATCAAGTACGTTTCATCCCAGAGATGCAGCAATGCTTCAACATACAAAAAAACTATGAATGTCATTCATAATATAAACAAGCTGAAGAAAAAAAAAGCCTACATAATTATCTCCTTAGATGTGGGAAAAGTCTTTGACAAAACCCAACAATTCTTCATAATAAAAGTCCTAGAGAGATCAGGAATACAGGAAAAATACCTAAATATAACAATGGTGATATACAGAAAACCAACAGCCAACATCAAACACAATGGAGAAAAACTCAAGGCAATCCCATCATAATCAGGAATAAGACAAGATTTTCCTCTCTCCCCTTATCAATTTAACATAGTTGTCAAAGTTTTAGCTAAACAATAAAAGAACAAAGGAGATTAAGGGGATACATATTTGAAAGTTAGATGTCAAGCTATGTATTTGTAGCTGATATGATCATATACATAACTGACCCCCAAAATTTTATCAGTGGCCTCCTACAGCTGATGAACACCTTCAGAATTATAGCAGCATACAAGACTAACTTAAAAAAGGAAAAAAATCAATAACATTTCTATATACTAAGGATAAAAGGGCTGAAAAAGAAATAAGGGAAACATGACCCTTTACAATAGCTGCAAATAGCATCAAATATCTTGACGTAACTCTAACCAAAGAAGTAGCAGACCTGTTTGACAAAAACTTTAAGTCACTGAAGAAGAAAATTGAAGAGGATATTAGAAAATGGAAAGCTCTCCCATGCTCCTGGATAGACAGGATCAACATAGTAAAAATGCTAATCTTACCAAAAACAAACTACAGATACAATGCAATCCCCATGAAAATTCCAACACAATGTTTTACAGACCTTGAAAGAACAATACTTAACTTCATATGGAATAACAAGAAACCCAGGATTACCAAAATAATCTTGATCAATAAAAACTTCAGGAGGCATCCCTGTATTGGAATTATGTTACATTGTAAATAATTTTTCTTCCTACTAGTTTAATGAAAATGCTCATTGGCTGAAGGCAGACAGGAAGTGTGGGTAGGGGTCCCAGACTGGGAAAACTCTGGGAACAGGAAGAACAGAGCAAGAGATGTATTACATAATACATTATTAGTTAGTTATTTAATATTGATTATGAAAGTCAAATATGTTAGTCTTTTTGTACCTTTTTTAATCATAGATGTTTTTAACAAACATTATCATACTCTCTGCATCTTGATTATGTATTTAATCTAAATTATGTTAACACTAACATTTATGACATTGATAGTCTTAAACCAGGGTGATATATTAATTAAGAGATTGACAAAGTCAGAGTTAAGTAATTTAGAAAAAAATAAAATCTCATTGCTGCTCTTTTATAATCCCAGAATCTTGTCTCTTGCTGGAATGAGAGTTTTTGTTATGTCTAGGATGGCACAGAAGACCTCTGAAATTACTCAAATCACCCATTGATCATGATTCTCTACCCCTGGAATCAATAAATATTAACTAATAAGTAAAAATATTACCTACAAAAATGCTAGAACCTGTTTTTTGATCCCAAATCTCTCAGATAGTAGAGTATCTTATAGATGTCTATTAGTCTACTGTAATACAGTGAACCCAAATCTTGATTCCAAGGTGGTTTTATTGGGACATGATGGAACCTTTAAGAGGTGGGGACTTGTGGGAAGTTATTGATAATTTGGGATGCATATTAGAATTTCTTTGTGTCTGCTCCACCTCTCTTCTGTACTCTGGACATGAGATGAATATTATTCTTCCTTTGAAGAATGCTCTCCTGACTAGGGACAAAAGACTAATTAGTCTAACATCAGAATAAGTCTGCAAAGCTTTGAGTCAATATAAACTTTTTAATGTGTTAGTTATCATAGATAATTCCAAATAGTACTTTATGCTTACTTGTATACTAAAAATTATGAGCCAGTGAGTTGAAGTTATTGACTATGAAAAGGAATTTCTAGAGAGCTTTCTGGAAGAGTTATACAAATTTAGTAATGACATTTCTAATAAAAATTGGAAAGCACACCCTGGGGTGTGCCTATCTTGTATTCAAATATAGGACTTTGAAACTTATGAAAGTATGATATAAACTCGTTATGAACTAAATCATCCTGCCAAATCCACATCTTGGAAAGCATAACTTCAGTAACAGAAAGTGACCAAATTTGTAAACAGATTCTTTCCAAGGAAATTAAGATAATCATAAATACTGTGGGTATCATTATAACAAGAGTCACTAAAGATATAAAAACACAAAATAAAAACCACATAGAGACACCTCAAAATAGCCTCATCTATTTATTGACACAATGATTTTGGACATCTTGGATTATAAAACTATGAAAAAATTAAGTTTTTTTGTATTTACATATTCTACAGTATATAGTATGGTATCCTAAGCAAAGTATTCTGAATGACAAAGATTTTATATATAAGCCTTATGTGATCCACAGCAAGTAATACTATAACAGAGAACTTGGCATTTTACACAACCCATAACAGAAATTGATAGAAAATTATAACCTTCTCTATAGAAGGTTGTGGAACTTCAATATTTTGTGGGTTATAGAAAAAGGAAAACAGTCAATATTAAAAATAAGACCGCTTTCAGGAGACATTTAATGAGTGTGTGGGTTCTACATGCCTCTTATCCTTGACAAAACTCATCATTCAGACTAAGTCGTTCCCATACTACCAGAAAGAAAGGAATAAGGAGTAGAAATAAGATAAATGTGGAATCGTAGTGATCTTTGTGCATATAAGGCAACATCTGGTCAGTGACGATCACCTTGTAGTGATCACAGATGCAGACTCATCAGCTTCCTCTAAAAATGTGTCAGATAATTGAGCTCAAGTGTGTATGGTATTTATGTATCATCAGGGGAAATTAGCAGCTTATAAACACTCAGTTTGGGGGCTGTAATTATTAGTTAAGCAAAGGACTAGGTCATGAACTAAATGTCAACTTTACTAAGACATATGCTGTAAGTCAGATGCCTTTCTAACTCTGCACATTATAAATATTCTCTAATTGAATCCATGCCATGAAAAGCACTATTATTATACTTATTTGAAAATGAGGAAACTTAAACTGAAAGAGTTTTTATTTTTGAGACACATTCAACTAACATGCAGAGAGTTCCAAATGAGTAGAATATGAAATACAGAAATAAGGTGACTGCCTATGGTTTAACTTAGCATAAATGGACTTTTTTAGTGTTTTTGCATGGGACATATTAATATCACCCTGACAAACAAAAAAATCTAGGAAGCAATAAAGAAAAACAAATAGAAGAAGAATAATTAATTTTTAGTTAAACCTAAAAGATGCTTTTTGGATTTGAAATACATATTAAGTGAAGTTAGAGACAAATATCTTGAGATCCAGTGTTGACAGAAACATTAATTTGAAGACAAAAACAGCAAGATCTTTAGCAGTGATTGCTCATAACTGAGAATGATAAGTGTCATTTATTTAATAATCATTCATGAATAGAATGTGGAAGGATTTGACCTGTATTAAATTAAGAAATGAGCAGAAATGTAAGGGTGCACAAAAATTGTGCTCTGTATTCTGAAGCAGCGACTACACACAGGTGCCCTCACCCTAAATAGGTTGTATTCAACATCTGAAAATTTCACCTGCAAAAGAAGAAATGCAATTTTCACATAACTTGCACTTGTAATTTGCTGTTACAATATGCTTATAGTTATATTATCAATTAAAAGCAACAATCATCATTAATCTACTTGTAAGAAAGTAAACCAAGAAACTTTTACGAGGTTCCACGGAAAGTGAAAGAAGACAGGTTAGTGATTTGAGAAATTCTATAAGTCACACGATGGTCATAGGTAGGAGATTGAGAACCATTAGATTTTTATCTGTTTTGTATAACACATGGAGCCCACAGGTCTGACACTTGCATATATTTGAATGATTAAAACAGCATCATCACTTCTTGAAAAAAGTAATTTTGACAAAGTCCGTGCTTTTTACTTAAATTTATTCTCTTTAAAACATATTGCCAACCTGTGTGATATAAGTCAAAAAGATCACAGACAATAGATATAAATTCCACAGGAAGACAAAGACAAATATTTTGACAGTAAACAATTTTAAGGAAAGCTAGCTATATCAGTGTATTTGAACCTTAGACAATTTTTAACTGAGATTTACTCTCAGTCCAATTAGACTTATACAAGTATTCTTAACAAAAATGTGTGTATTTGTGACCCAGTATTGCATTCTCTTATGCATCATATAGTACCTATTCCTGAAGTTGCTTATGACTCATTGTCATCATGGGAAGACATCAGGGGCTTAGTGTAAGTTGTGATGCATCATTTCCAGATGTTTGAAGGGCTTGGGCAGAATCTTTTGATAGACTTTTGTGGAAGCTTGGAGGAGTTTGCTCAATTCTGCCATTCCTTCATTTCCTTTTGTGAAGATGGAAGAATACCACCCACACAGGGAAGATTGTTATAATGTAAATGTGTTACTTTTGAACTTTAAACCTCCAGGAGTGTTCCGGATGCTGTCTTTCTTTCAGAGTTGAACAGGAATCAAGAATCACTAGACAGCCTCTTCAAATTTTGGAATAAAAAAAGCATACTCATATCATCAACCTGGCTGTATAACAAAAGCAGAGGTAAGGAAAGTGTAAAGGGAAGAGAAAAGAAGGGCAGATAGAGAGGAGCTGAGAAAAGTGACAGAGAGAAGGAGATATAGACAGAGATAAAACAGGGTCAGAGACAGAGAGACATAGAGATAGCAATGTTAGCGTATAACTGCAGTTTATAGACATAAAATAGATTACATGTGATTGCTAACCTGGGAATGCTCATGGAGAAGAGTATATAAGAATTATCATTCAGTGTGCACAATTTTATTTTTTGAATTAGTTATAGACTGGAAAACTGGACAGATGTCTCAGCGGGTAAAATTGTTGCTGCCCAACTTAATGACTTGAATCTCACTCTTGGAACCCATATGGTAAAGAAAACTGAATCATGTAAGTTTTCTGTAGTCTGCGCATGTATACAAGTATACACACACACACACACACACACACACACACACACACACACACCTGTACTATCACTACCAACACCATAAATAAATTTAATAAAATTATTTTTTAAATTAATACTATAGATTGAAGGTGGTATTGATCTTTGATATTAATAGATAACCTTGACCTAATGTATTATTAAATGTAAATAACTAATGGTAACTGAGTAGGTATCTGAATGTTTTGGGGCTTTTTGCTTCCTGAGATTTTTCTTGTTATTGAAGGTTCTAGGTAACTAGCAACATATCAGTTAGTTTAAAAGCATTGAGTATTGTCCAGTCCTTTATAGGAAGTAGCTCAAAAAACAAGTGAAACTCTAATTCCATGTCAATAGAATAGTATCTGTGTCATATCTGTGGCTATGTGTTGAGATAATGTCATATGAACTCTCAGCAAGCTCACTAATAGATAACTATCTAAAACTTAGGAATATCAGCTTCAAACTTTTTTTTAAAAGAAATTCATATACCTGTCCCCTCCCATTAAAGCATACAAAATGTGCCTGCATATCACCTAGACAAAAGACATCCCTTACATATCTTTTCTATGAACTTTGAATAAGTATAAAATGTGAGTGGGAATAATCTCTTATAATACTTTCTACTCTTAGATCTGAAGGTGGTCCTACTCCTACTTTGCTCTATATTAAGCTCTATACGTGTCTTCTACACTATGCCATGAGTTTTTCTTTTGAATGTTTTCAATAGAGAGTATAGAGGCTTGGAAGACACCCAGAGTTCAAATGGAAACCCTGGTGCAATATTCCGTAAATTGTCACATTGTCTCTGTCCCAGCAGGGTTATGCTACTAGTATTACTTTAAGCTATTGAGACACAATTACTTTTTTTTAAGTTAGAAAATGCTTAAACTTCTCTCTCTCATAAAACACTGCCTCATCATTTAAATTAGTTTGATGGAAGCACCTATAATATTTCTAAGATAAAATACTTAGATGTCCCTGTTGTATAATATTTTTCAGAAGATTTAAGGGAACAGATTAAAACTAAATTCAGTGCTCTGGTCATTTTGATTGTCTATGTATGAGTAATTGTGTGTGTGTGTGTGTGTGTGTGTGTGTGTGTGTGTGTGTGTGTGTGTGTGTGTGTGTGCATGCCTGTATTTTTTTTTTTCATTTTATGTTCTCAGATAAATTTTCTTTGGATGTACTATCCTTTGCTCTTCTAATTTCTTACCAATCCATATCAAATAATCTCTCCACTATTAGCATCACTTTGAAAGTTTGAATGTTCATATTTACATCTCACTTAATGTTTAAAATAAAAGAAGTTGACAAGAAAAATAAAGTCATAGGAGAATGACTTTTAATGAATGAAAAATGTTAATAAACCCAGTGTGCAGAACCCAATTATAAGTGCATAGCCTTCTACAACCTCTCTTATCCATCTTGTTAAGTGCATGGCCATAACAGAAAACATCCAGTTTCTCCTACACCTAGACCTCCTGTTCCTATTGGAAGCTCTATGTAAAACAACAACACAATTTCTTTTGCCCAATTTTTATAAACACAAATCAATTCTTGCTGAAAAATGTAACCTAAATTTTCTTTTTAGTATAAAAACTATTAAAACTATTATGGTAATAATAGACATTGATGCATTTTGATCTACTAAAAATCATGTCTACATTTTCTTCAAAGGAGTCTATGTTAAATTCCAAAAGTAGATGTCTTAAAGATGAATATAATCCTTTCATTTTAATTATTCTCATATAATCAGTAAAATCAACATGCAAACTAAATATAAGATAATGAAAATTATACTGGTTTTGAATGAGAGAGATTTTACATATAATATATTTCAGAGCTATACATAATATTGTTATATACTCTAAAAGGTGCCAATATAATGGCTTTGTGACAATTTTTTTCAAAGACGAACTTTTTGATAAAAATCAGGTCAACAGTATAATATTCTCTTAAGGATTAAATGACATAGCATTTGATTTATCTTGATACATTTTGGATAATTATTAAATATTTAATTCTTGTTATTGTAAAGCTTTAGTAAGCAATATTATTTACTATTAATTCTACTGTCTCTCTCTCTCTTCCTCTCTCTCTGTCTCTCTCTCTCTCTCTCTCTCTCTCTCTCTCTCTCTCTCTCTCTATCCATGTGTGTGTGTGTGATAGATACTCAGATGAACACCTTGCATCTTAGAAATAATATATTTTCAAAAGTTTTTTCTGTAAGTTTAGACTTTCAAAATGTTTCAATAATTCTATTAATTTAGTATTTCAATAACATAATGAGGAATGTTATAAATAAGTCTGAGTGGTTAAGAACACATGGTGCTTCTGCAGAGGGTCTAAGTCCGGTTCCAAGTACTCAGGTTACATAGCCCACAATCTCCTGTAATTCCAGCTTCAGGGGTTTTTGACATCTCAGACAGAGACACATGTCTTCATTCATTTGTTTTTTAACTATACATATACACACACACTTAAAACTTAATAATAGATATTTATATCTATACATATATAAATAGATGATAGATAGATATATGGAGAGAGATGATAGATAGATAGATAGATAGATAGATAGATAGATAGATAGATAGATAGATAGATAGATAGATAGATAGGTTTTGTGACCATTTATCTTAAAGCAGTACACTTAATGGAAATTCTTTTTTTTTCTGAGAAACTTGTCTACTGATTCCAGTAACGGCCGTACCATTTTACCATTAGCTCTTAAATAAGAATTTCTCTTTCTCCATACATGCCATCATTTCTTATGGGGTCTTTTCAGTGACAGGCATTTTGACTGATATAAGAAGTCTCGTGTTTTTAATTTTCATTTCTTCAATAGTTAAGAATGTTGACACCTTATTAAATATTGATTGGCCTGTTGAATTTCTCTCTTTAGGAATCTTCTATGTGTATGTAGGACATGAAAGGAAAAGGGAATAATGAGAAGGGAAGTAAAGTTCTAAACAGAGCAGGGGAATAATAGGGAGTAAGATATTACTTAGGTAAGGTTAAGGAAGTAGAATGAGGTGCTATTTGGAAAAGGAAGGTGATAGGGCAGTGAGAGGAAAATGGGAAATGTTAATATAGTAGTAACACACTGAAATTTATTTCTCTATGTGCTAAATACAAATTTTAAAAAGTTTGCTTAGATGCTTACTATCCACCGCATATTATTCTATATATTTGGTACCTATGAAATGGTCACCCTGTAGCAATTGTATGGAAAATAATAGGCTAATAATTACACAAATAAAGTGAAAATTCCATGAAGTATTTCATGCTGTGAGAAAAAGCAAAGCATGATGATGTGGGCTCAAATTGGGCAATAATTTGTATAAATATGTGATCAGTGCCAGGACACCTTACTGGCAGAGATGATTTTTGGCTTATTTTTTAAATTCAAAATAAAATATTGGAATGAGGAGTTTGAAAGTAGGGTAAAGGGAAATACAGAGGTACTAGAAAGGAAAAGTTTATATATTGTTTTGAAAAAAGCCAGTTAGTCTGACTAATACAGAGTAGAAAAGCATCAAGGGGTGTGTTGAGAGGTACAAAGAATCAATGTTGTGTAAACCTTTTTCTACATGCAATAGCCATTTACATTAAAAGAAGAGAGGCTGTGACATAGGTGCCTTCATTCAGTGTTTGCAACTATAAACTGTAAAATAATATTTACATGTGCCAGGGAGTCAAATAGCTTATATGGAAGTAGTAAGCTTATCCGAATTGTAATAAGACCTATTAGTCTTTATGATAAGTTAACTATGTATTCTAAATTGAAATGCTCCATTCTGGAGGAAGAAATGAGGCTCATTAGACTCAAAAAGCTGAAAAGTCCAAGATTCAACATGTTAGCCAACTAGAAAGTTAAGGAAATAAAGAGAGTTAAAAATTGATATGAACTGTTGTAGAATATTGGTTAAATGCATGTTACAGTTGTTTATGCTGTGGAGCGTTTGCTTTAATGATGCAAAGATGTGCTTCAGTCTTTTATATTGAATTTGTTTGTAAATGTATAAAGCTGTGCTATTGGGCCTCTGAAACTCCTAAAAGGTCTTATAAAGAGATGAAAAGCCAATAGCAATGCAAAAGAAAGAACAGGCAGGGCTCTCAGGCCGAGAAAATAAAATAATATTCAAAACGTGGGAACAACCTAGATGCCTGTCAACCAAAGAATGCATAAAGAAAATGTGGTACATTTCCACAATGGAGTATTACTCAGCTACTAAAGACAAGGACATTTGGAAATTTTCTTCAATCAGATATTTCTTTGGGCCACCAGCTCCAAATAATAACATAGAGACTTATTATTAACAATGAATGCTTGATATTAACTAATATCAACTTAGGCTTATCTCTAACTAGTTCTACAATGTAAACAAACTCTCTAGCCTAGCCAACTCCATTCCTTACACCACTCATTCCCCCTAAATTCAATTGCTTCCTGAGACACAGAAACTGGAGATCCCCATCACAAAAGTTGATTCCCCCCTTTTCCAGTTAACCAGAGAGGCCACCTTCCAGTCTGAGTAACAGGACAAGAAACTGTGCCCCCACCCCCATTGCAGCCCCAGCTACAGGAAAACACACAGGATACCTGCATACAACCTAACTATCACTTTTTCTTATCAGACCTTCTAGCCTAGAAGATCCACTACTTCATATTGGAAACCAATCTATCCCATGGAGACTGCAATTGCTCCAGGAGACTCAGACTCCACAGACTCTAATTTCCTCAAAAGCTCCAGTTGTACCAACAGAACCTATTGGAACAAGAATAGCTCCCTCCTACAAAGACAAAGCTTGCTCTTATTAGAAAAAGAGATCTGTATGCTCCAATGCAAAAATACATTCAATAACACAAGGAACAATATGGTATCACTAGAACCTATTGGTTCTACAAGAGCACAACCTGAAACTATCAGTATAAAAGAAGCAGAGAAAAGCAACCTCAAAATAACTTTAAATGATGATAGAAGCCTATAAAATGAAATTAAGGAGGAAATGAAAAGGTTCTTTAATAAATAGAAGAAAAGAAAAACTATTAAACAGCATGGGCACTTTGTGGAGCCTCTTATAGTAGAATTAGAGTATGATCCTGGCGCATGACTGATATGTTGGAGCCCATTCCCTGCATAGGAACACCTAACCCAGTCTTCAGATGAGGAAATAGGACTTGTCTGGAATGGATGCACCATGCTGAGCTGACCCACCTTGGGACTTCTTGCCATTTTTTGGAGAAGGATGGGGATGGGGAGGGAGTGGCTGAAGGCTGACTGGGAGGGATTGTGAGGAGAAAAGCCAGGGGGAGCAGGGTGATACAGGGATTAAAAATACTTTTTCTATAAATAAAATTTTTTAAAAAAGAGAAATCCCAAGGAAAGAAAATATACACTTGCTACCACTACAAATTAAAAAAATAGCAATCACTTGTCATTAAAAAAATATTACAAAAGTTTAAATTGCACTTCAAACCTACACAGTAAAAATGGGAGATATCAAAAATCACCTCACACCAATGGACAGGTCTACCAGACAGAAACTCAACAGAGAAATAGGAGATCTAACAAATATTATCTCAAATGAACTTAATTGTTATAGACAGAACTTTACACACACACACACACACACACAGACACACACACACACACAACCTTCACAGAACACCATGGGACCTACTCTAATATTGATCATATATACAGTCATAAAACAAATATGATCAGATACAAAAATTGGATGACTCTTTGTATCCTATCTAACTACCTTGGCCTAAAGGTAGAGTTCAACAACAACACAGATTATATAAAGCCTATAAACGTATGGAAACTGAACAACTCTCAACTTAACCACATCTGGGTAAAGTAAGAAATAAGAAAGAAATTAAAGATTTCCTAGAATTCAGTGGAAATGAATCCACAGCATACCTAACCATATGGGACAGAGTGAAAAGAGCACTAAGAGGAAAGTTTGTAGCATGAAGCGCCTACAAAAAATAAATAAATAAATAAAAACAATTGGAGCATTTGTATACGAGAGGCTTGACAACACACCAGAAAACTCTAGGACAAAAAGAAGTAAACTCACCCACAAAGAGTGGGAGTCAGAAAATAATCAAACTCAGGACCAAAACAATAAAATTAAAAAATGGGAACAATATTAAAAAAAATTAATAAAACAAAGATTTGGTTCTTTGGACAAATCAACAAGATAGATAAGTCTTTATCCAAACTAAATAAAAGGCATAAGGAGAGAATATCCAAATTAACAAAACCAGAAAAGAAAAGGGAGACAGAAAAACAGACACAGAAGAAATCTGGAGAAGCATTAGATCATACTTCAAACACCTGTACTTCAAAAAATTGGAAAAGCTAAAAGAAATGGGCTATTTTCATAATAGAAATCACTTTACAAAATCAAATCAAGACTAGACAAATGACTTAAACATTATAACCACTACCACAATTTTAAAGAACTAATACCAATACTCCTCAAATTGTTCTGCACAAAAGTAACAGAAAGAACATTTCCAAAATTTTCTTATGAGGCTGCAATCATCCTGATACCCACACCACATAAAGAAGAAACAAAGAAAAAAAATTAGAAAACAATCTCTTTCGTGAACAATGATGCAAAAGTAATCAATAAAATATTGGCAAATCCATGAACATATCATGAAAATCATCCATCATCATCAAGTAGGCATTGCCCTGATCCAGAACTGGTTATACATACAAAAACCTGTCAAAGTCATTCACCATATAAATAAAAGCCACCACTGTGAAAATCAAAATGCGGAACCTGAAAGAAGAAAAAAAAAGAAAAACAAAAAAACAAAAAAACAAAAAAAAAAAAACAAAAAAAAACATGAGCATCTCATTAGAGCCTGAAAATGCCATTGGCAAAGTCTAATTCCCCTTCATGATAAAGGTATCAGAGAAATCAAAGATTCAAGAAAGATACCTGCATATAATGAAGGCAATACACAACAAAGTGGCAGTCAAAATCCAAATAAATAGAAAGAAACAGAAAGTAATCACACAGAATTAAGGAACAGGACAAGGATGTCTACTTTTCCCTTATCTTCTCAATTTGGTACTCAAGGTACAAAAGGAGAATAAAGAAGTGCAAACTGGAAAGGAAGAAGTCAGACTTTCACTATTTGCAGATGATAGGATCTTATACATAAGTGACCCCTAAAACTCAGCCAGGGGACTCAAAATAATCAATAGCCCTCCTATACACAAATGATAAAAAGAGCTGAAAAATAAATCGTGGAAATCTCACCATTACAATAGCTGCAAATAACATCAAATATCTTTGGGTTATTTCTAACCAAAAAGTGAAAATCCTGTATGATGAGAAGTTTAGATCATTAAAAAGAAGAAATTGAAGAAGATATCGGAAAATGGAATGATCTTCCATCCTCTTGTACAGGTAGGATTAACATAATAAAAATGGCCATCTTACCAATGCCATCCTAGGACTTTCTAACGCTGAGAAGCTTCTGTAAGGCAAAGTTTATGGTCAATAAGACAAAATGACATATTTTATCTTTATATTTTATCTTTAATAAAACAAGTCTGAAATATCAGGGAGAGGAAACATATCACAGCCAACTTCTCAAGGTAAAAGCTATCTTCTAGAGTCTTCAGCCTGCCGTGTTGCTCCTACAGAATACCACACCCTCTGTCTATGCTTCCTTAAATATCTTCTTTGCGTAGCTGTTTCGCTTCATGGCTTAACTTTGAATCATAATTTTAGAATTAAGATTAAAGGTGTGACCTACTACTGTTTGGTAGTTAGGCTTTAAACTCACAGAAAAACAGATCTGTCTCTGGAGTTGTGGGATTAAAGACATTGGTCACCCCTTGTTCTTTCCTGTACTGGGATTAAAGGTATAAATTACGACTCTCTGACCCTCCTGGCTTTCCTGTGGGTGGATCCGATCTCTGATATTGCATTCTGATTTATTAAATATAAACAAATATTATTATTAATAAAAATAAACAATATAACAGGGAGGTACCTAAGACACATTAATGGATGATTCCTTCGAAGGGGAAATAGAAAAGATCTTCTTGGTAAATGAGGACCAAAAGGCAGGGGTGGATAAGAGAAAGTGGCAAGAGACTATGAGGATCTAACCTGAAGTCTCTGACCTGCTTAGGTCTCTGGTTTGGAGGAATCTTCAGACTTCAAATGGTGACGACTACCAGGCACTGTAAAAGCTTTAAAGAAGATTTTAAATGCTCAAAAGTGGTGCCACACTGGGCTTTCTAGTCTCACAGTCTCATGCCAGTAGCAGCACACAGAGGCATCTCCCGGCAGCTGCCTACAAGATGTAGCCAGCCACTGCCATAAGCTAAGAAGCATGGCCGATTTCTGTAGTCTTTCTCATGAGCTGTGGTACTAAGAGGCTGAGTAACTGTGAGTCAGGATCTTTGGTCTAGGCCAGGTCCAAAACTTTGGCTATGTGAGGGAAAGAGATGTTTGTGTTGGAGGAACAGAGATTGAAAACAAAAAACTAGATACCTTCTTAGAGGAGATCATTGCGGGGTTAGAGAGAAATCTGATGCTAAGAAAATACCCAAGAACCCACGAAGATGGCCATAGCTAAGACTTTAAATATTGGAGAAGGTGCCTAATCAGATCTATCCCTATAATTAAATTGATGACCACCCTAATTGTCATTATAGAACCTTTATCCAACCACTGATGAAAGCAAATGCAAAGAGCCACAGCTAAGCCCTGTGTCCCCCTCCCAGTCTTGCTGAAGGATCATTATGAGGAATATCTACAGAACTGTTGATCCTAGCTCTTGGGAGATCACTGATTTTGAACTGTAGCTGGGGAACCTGCATGGGACCTAACTAGGCCTCCTCTATATGTGTATGAGAATTCAGTGGCATGGACAGTTTGTGAGGCCTCTGACAGTGGGACCAGAACTTTTTCCTAGTGCATGAACTGGTTTTTTTGGAGCCCATTCCCTGCAGACAAATACCTTGCTAAGCCTCCATACTGAGGGGAGGGGCTTGGTTCTATCTCAATTGGATATGCCAAGAGTGTATAGACATACCCTGAAAGTCCTTACCCTCTCTGAGGAATGGACAGGGGAATGAGGTTAAAAAACAAAAACAAAAACAAAAACAAAACAAAAAAAACGGGGGGTGGCTGGGAAAAGGGAACGGAGGGGGAAGAGTGGTAGGTACGTTAAAAAAAAAAAAAGCTTTAAATAAAAACTATAATAAAGTGGGGTGAAATAGAAAATATAATCTGGTTTACTATTGCTGTAATGAAACACAAAGATGAAATGCAAATTAAGGAGAAAAGATTCTGTTTGGTTTATACTATCGTATTGTACTCCATCACTGAAGGAAGTTAGAAGAAACTCAACATGTCTGACCTGGAGACAGAAAATGTACAGATGATGCAAGGGTGCAGCTTACCAGTTTGCTCCTCACATATTGCTCAGTCAATTTTCTTACAGAACCCAGCTCAGAGACGGAACCACCCACAATGGACTAGGACTTCCTCCATCAATCATTAACTTTAAAAGCCCTACACCTTGACCTTATGAAGACATTTCTCAATAAATTCCCCTCCTTTCAGATAATTCTAATTTATGTTATGTTCATATGCTGCTAGTCAACACGAATATATATGTGTGTCCATGCTTGTCTAGGTACACTCATACTTAGGCACAAGTGACTTGGAAAATTTTAATATTGATTGTTTACAACAATAACTTTACTAATATGTCTGAACTTCCAACATTAATTTTTTTTTAATATTGTACTAATAATTATGAATAAATGTTTTGGGAACTAAGTTATATGAAACTTTGAAAATTCATGGAAATATTTTATATGTTTAACATATCAATTTATTATGTTGGGTCTTTTAAAAATTAATCCACACATGGTTAATAATATTACATGTTAGTCCTAGTTTTTAGATGATGATATTTGGTCCCAGAGAAATCCAAAATACCTACATGTTCAGATTATCAGATCCTTGATATGTTTCACATCAACCTTTCAGTGCAAGGCCATTAACCATTAAGTGTGGTGAATCTTAGTAAAGACTATAAGAGGTACAAGATGAATAAATGCAAGCTTCCTTCAATGTTGTTGACAGGGATTGTAAAAAGGAAATGAAACCATTGCAATTTATTATATTTTTAAATCAAAAAAAATTATAGAGGAGTGAGAGTTAATGTCAGCTGAAATGTTGCAAAAAGGTAATGAGAACTAAACCAGACATGCAATCGTATTGTTTATTTCATCCTGCAAAAAGAAATGTAAGATTAAGTGTTAGAGAAAAGACTATATCTGGCATCTCTTTTAGTTACTAATGACTAGTCCCGGGCTCCTAAAGCATTTATAACATATCCCATTTATTGTATGGCTATATTGTTGACGTAATATTCTTCATATTTTATAGCATAAAATTTTGAAGGGCACAGCTCTGTTCTCTTTTCCCTTCCTTGTCTTATTTACCTGCCTTCTGTCTTTAGATTGCAGAGATTCATTGAATTTATTATTTATGAAATAAAACCAACTCTTGCTGCTAGGCACTAATGAAAACACAGATGGCACGAGGTGACAATAAGTTAGTGTATTTTTGTCACTTCCCTAAGGCAAAGCAATAATCAAATTGTTAGAACCTATGGTCCAAATGTCAACTGATAAGAGGTTTGTAATTTTGTTTCTGTTATGAGTTTTCTTGCTCTTTTTAATTCATTAAACTTTTCAGAACCTAAGTTTCATGAGTAGACAGAAACTCAGAGTCTTCTCAGTTTACATAATGGCCTTTGAGCAAAGACACAAGTCAGGTTTGATCATTTTGCTGTGTCTTGAATTGGTATATAACTCAGAGATATTTGTGACTAGAAAATATTGTACTCAAAATTATCCCTGCCTATCCTGCAACAACCAAAACTTTAGTAAATCATATTTTTCTGTTTTAATAATTTATTTTTTATTTCATCTCAGCCACAATTCATTTTAGTTGTATTTATTTATCCAAAATTGATTCATTCGCCTGAATTATATTCTAGGTGTATTATGAATCAGGCCAGCCCCACCCCTTCAAAAATGGGCAATGTGTGTATGTGTGTGTTGTGTGTGTGTTTGTATGCATCTCGATGTAAACTGAAACCCAGATGCACATAGTATTGAGCTTCTTCATATATTTTCCACCAGTAGTTTCATTATTAGATGACAACACTGAAAAAATCAGTGTACTAGTTTGACTATGTTATTGCTTAGATTTCTCTTAATAAGTACAACTTCAGAAAAAGGGATTTATTTAGTCATGTCACTTTCCAACATTGTGAGAAGTCTGAGCAGAATTCAAAATGATAATCTGGAGGCAGGTAATAAGGAGGAACTCTGCTTAATGATTACTTCTCTTGTTTACTCAAGCTAATGCTTGACTAGGTTCCTTATGCAGTTTAGGACCACTTGTCTATAGATGGTATGGACTGGATCTTCTAGTATCAACCAGTGTTCAAGACAATTGCCAATAGATATGCCCATAGGCCAAATATGATCTAGGAAAATCCTCATTCAAAGATTTTTCTCTAATATAATTCAAAATTATGTCAAATTAGAAAATCCAACGAGGAAAGCATGAATTGAAATATTAAAAGATTCATTCATTATTGTACAATATATCTCCAATTTTAGTTTTTTTAAAGATGACTGTAGTCATTAGCATCTTTCATACTTAAGTTCAGATATTCAGGGAAGTTTTGGAAACTATGACCTGACCTTGACTGATGCCATATGGGGCTGAGAGCAAAGAGATAGGAATACACAGAGTCTGGCTGCTTACCTCTGTCTGTATACATTGACAAATTAGTCAAGGTATAACTCAGTAGTTATTTATTGGGGCCTCCTCTAAGTATTACAGTTTGGCAGCATGCTGTGCTCTTCATTAATTAGTGAGAATTTTCTAAAAATGGGCAGAAACTACATATCATGTAGACTTCACATTATTTCTGTCATACTGAGGTGCCTAACTATTTGCTTAAGTCAAACAAAATCCAACTCAAGGACCATGGTTCACAATTTCAAAAGGAAGAAATGTCAAAACCTTTTTGAGTTTGCTTTCAAGTTATCATAATAAATTGTACCAATCATAAATGTTTCTTTTGGGCACTTTTCTGAAATTATAATGACTTTCTTATTTTTTTCCCTTAATTGCATAAACATTTCATATTCTGGAAGACAACTGTATGTATCTTTGGGGAGGAGACCCAGTATATCCTGCAATTTCTGCAGAAGGAGGAAGTCTACAGGATAATAGATAACATGTCTGAAGATTTTATCCTTCTCCATACTCCACAAGGCTGGAGTTTAGATTAAGCAGAGCTATTTTTGAAGAAAACACACAGGAGCAGTTGTAGTTGTGTGCTCTTAGAAGAGGAACATCTCTGTGGGAATCCCATGTGAATAGGAGAAGACAGATGTGTGAGCATCTGTTCACATTCTTTATGAGTCATCCCCAAGTTAAAGTGGGTAATTGACAAGGCAGCTAATCTGCTCACAAACAATCAAGTCTTGACCATATGCCATAGCTGGACTATGTGAGAAGGTAGCTCATAATGCAAGAAGAATGGAGTTCACCATTTTCAAATAAGATAAAAACACTCATCCCATGAAGGATAACAAGTCCATTAGCATAAGTACATAAGTAACATTTGAGTTTTCCAAAGCCTTATCACACCATGGGTTCCCTTTAGTATGTTTTCATTAGAATAGATAGAGTAGACGTTACCATTTCTCTTCTCCTTTTTGTTCTGTGAGTTAAAACTGCTCAATAACGGAAGAAAAAGAGAGAAGAAAGGTGAAGAAAGTGATTATCCAATAATTCTGTGGCGTAAACCGACAATTGTACAAAGCTACAGAAATAACTACCATGTATTCTTTACCCCATCATATGGAGCATTATACTGTCAATTGAAAATCCAGTAAAATAACGTTTTCAGCTGTAAATATGTTGTTACTCTATTCCTAACACAGTAGAAAGTGTAACTCAAAGCTACAGTCTTTCATTCTCCTGTAGATTGTGATTCACTTTCTCATCACCTAATGGTGCATCTCATGGCATATTTGCAAATTAAGCTATAATTCCTCAACAGCATCAAGTGTGCTCATAAAAATTACCTATAACAAAAATCTTTTAGATTCTCAGGACACTATGCATTGTATCAATTATATTAATTAATTATTTTATTCATGTATTTGCTTTTTTGTCTTTATTGCTGCTATGGGTTATGTGCCCAGGGTACAGCTTTGAGCATTAAGTATTTATATTATCATATAGCTACAATTTACGTAATCCATCAAAACAAATACAAATGCTATTAATTTTGAGAGAAATTTAAAGTCTTTACAGTCTCACAATTTTTGAAATACCTACATTTCTCTCAGTGGTTCTGAACTTCCCTAATGGTACGACCATTTAATACAATTGCTATGTAGTAGTAACCCCCCAACCATAACATTATTTTGTTGCTAATTTGTAACCGTAGTTGTGGAACTATTATGAATTGAAACATAAGTATCTGACTTGCAGGATATCATTTATGCAATCCTCAAAGAGGTCATGGGCCACACAGGTTGAGAAACACTGTTCAAATTAGTGTTCTAATTAGATTGTACAGGGATCAGATTTTTTTTTGAACTAGAAATATATGTGAAAGATTGTTTTGTTGTTTTGGCTCTCAATGTAAAGTTACCACTCTATAGTCATAGTCCCCTCTAGAGACATTTGACAATGACCATACATATTGGTTATCCCCGTTGAGGCTGTAGCATTCTGTGTTTGTGGGTAGCTGTCAGGGATTGTGGATTTGTCTTTGGCAACAAATCTCAACTAAATAACAAGAGTACTAAGGTTGAGGAGATGTATATTCTACAGAATTAACAAAGGAAAGGGCAAGTTTCTTAAAGAAAGTGTATAAAATCACTACTAAATTATATATAAATATATATCACAGTTTTATTACATGTTTCATGTCAATGACTACATTTTTAATATGAAAATACAGGGAATATCAAGTCCATATGAAAATAACCCATATTTTCATGTGTTATATGAGTCTTTATTTTTTCTAAAATTTTGGTAGATAAGTCAAAAGTTTTTCAACAACACATAATCTTTTTAATTTGGAGAATTCTATGTACAGACAATGTAGTGTAAATAATTTAGATTTTTATACAAGATACTATCTCAAGAACTTAATCTCAAATACAGTCATAAATTTGTAGCGAACACATGAAATTGAGAAACTGTAAAACTTTCCTTTGATATATTAAATGAAGAATTACATATTGGACAGAGTTTGTGTTGTTTTTTTATTCATAAATTACTGATTAATGTATCTTTAAATTTTCCACTTGTTTAGAAAAATACACAAGCATTATTCTGATCCTTTCCTATCACACCTCAGAATTAAAGGAAGGTGGAGATAAAACCCAGAGAATGAAAAATATTGATGCATAGAATTTCAGTGAAGGCCATTAAAATTATCCTTGAAAAAAATAAATTAAAACGTGATGTCTGTATTCATTTCTGAATTTCTCTGCCAAGTATTAGGTAACTTCACCATCAGTTTTTTTTCTTTGTTTTATTGAATATCAATATCACATATATCATCTGTATATTTCCTTCAGATGGATCCTAGTAAATAGCAAATCTCCCCTCTAATCTTATACCATTTTTATAGGATTTACAGTACTACAAACAGATATAATTTAGACAAATTGTGGTTATTGTAATTATTCAGAACTAAAGAACTTAGAGTTCATAAAATTGTCACTCTTGAAACATTTCTGAAGATTTTTTTTATAGAAAAAAAAATCCATTCAATATGTCCAATAATTTTGTATTTATTGAGCAGTCGTTATTGGCTGTCACCTAGAAGCTGTCAATAAAGAACAAATAGTAGATCAATATTCAGAATTTCTCTAGCTTATCAGTTAGCAAGGAATGTAGTATGGGAACTCGAACAGTTTTATATGTTTTTGTGAAGGAAACTAGAGCATGCTATGGGACAGAGCAATGCAGAGAGTTGGCTTTCGGTGTACTGTGGTTCATGAGGAGTCTTCTGGAAAAGATGCTCTTTAAAAGCACCCTCCTTTGTTATGAGTTTTGAATATTTCACACTTTGGCTCTTCCAGAGAATTCTATGCATCTGGGCTCCATAGACTTCTTAGTGCACTAATATCAAATTAATTTTAGAGAAAACCCTCAGGAAATTCTTAAGAAATTTAAGAGAGAGTGCTACAGAGCAGGTGAACTGCTGGTGCACCTTCAATAAAGAGACCGTTGACTTACATGGTCATGATGGAGAAGTCAGGATCTGATTTCTCCATCTTTATAGTTACACTGAGAAGGCTTTAGAAGGTTGTTCATTGCTTTTACCTAACCAGAAATGTTCATGCTCTCTCTTTGTAACTTCTGGAAGCTCTCTTACTCTTCTTGAAATTTACACAGTAATGTAAGGTGCATCATGCCTTAGATATCCCTACCCTAACATTATTTTAATAAATTGAGTGTACTTTATTAAAATGTCCTGGTATTGTTTTATACAAGAGTTATATCATCATGGATTTTTATCCATTTTTTTCCTACAGTTCTTGGCTATACACATTATAAAATATGAATTCCTAAAATTCTATATGCAACATGGATGCTGGATATCAGTTTCTGGTCTATGTGTAAGTAGATGTGTATATGTTTTTGATTATAAAACTGTCTACTTGGAATCTATTCTTGAATTTATTAGGGTTATGCCAAGAATTATTTTCAAATCAGAACACTTAATTCTCAAAATTTGTCTTTCAAAGCTTTGTATTTTTAGGAAAGTGGTAGCACATACTCTTCTCTTCAGAATTATAAGTTCCCCAGCAAGTCACTGAACATTAAAAAGTCAAATTAACCTCAAATTAATGTGAAAGAAGTCCTATGTCCAGTAAAATATTTTAGCATTATATTTTAAAATTTGATATTGCATATAAAGCATGAAAGCATATAAACTAAAAGAACATTGGTTATTGTTGGCCATTGTGGTTAGAACTAAATTTTAATCACTCTGATGACTTTAGTGAACTTAAGGATAGGGGTATCATTTACAGGGGTCAAAATTACTATAGTTTATCTTGACACTATGTAAGGACATGTAGGGAATTATTAGAACAAACGTAGATGTGTCTGTGCAGATGTTTCCAGTAACAATTTCATCAGGAAGCATAAAATATAATAACTTAATTAAGCCTTGATGGGTTCACAATATAGTGGCTTATTTGGGAAGTGATAAAAGGTAAGAAGAGAGGCTTAGTTTGAGGAAGCAGATCGCTGGGAACTATATCTCAGTTTGCCTTTTACTCTCCTGTCTCTTCCCTGGTTGCCAGGTTATAATTATTTGATCCCACATCACGCACCTACAAAGATAGACTCAGAAATTATACACCAAAAATTATTATTCTGAAAGTTGTTTACACAATAAGAAATGTAATTAATATACTCAGGATGCTTCGATCCAGACTATCTATATCCATACTTTCTACTCATGGATCATCAGTTTTTCTTCTCTTGCTCATCATCCTCTAGAAATATCTCCCATGAAGTGTGTACCTGACACTTGGATTGTCTGGAATAACTTTTTTCCTTATACCAGCTCCAACACATGACACTTCCTAACAAGACACTATAAACTGTTGCTGTACTGCTGCTCCTATGAAACTATCTCTATCTCTATTTCATTCTGAAGTTTGTGGATATAAAAGCATTTTTTTCTTTTGCATGACTCAGTATAAGTGTAAATATTTTGTTGTATATGAATATTTGGGGTAATGCTCATTCCTCTCATGAGGCCATATGATTATTTAAGAAAGAAAATATGTTAGTACTAGTCACTGCTTTTTTGCTCTATTGCACACCAAATTGACTGCTAGCATACTCTATGGTTCAATAACTATTTTTGATTAAATGAATAAATAAAGGTTTTTTTTTATAAAGTTTACTCATTCTTTTTATTAATTTGAGTAGGCATAACTTTCATATTATAAGAATTATGAATTTAAAATGATATGGCCTTAAAACTGTTCCATTGAATTACAATAAAGTAAATCATCTCAAATTTTCTATTAATACAGCTAATAATTGACATTTTCCCTTTCATTCGACTATATTATGCATTCTGCTATTAATCATTAACCTTTGTTTTTTAAGTGGAAATTATTTAAACATAGGAAAACACTCAAGTTTCAAATATGTCAAGTTTGTGGTGTTAGCATATGAAATTACTGATTTCTACTAAACATTCTGTGCAGATTTTATAACTATTCAAGGGCCAAATTAAGCTTTGCTTTAAATAAATCCTATAGCTAAGAGGGCAAGAAAAGGTCACTAAGTTATTTTAATTAAAGCAATTTATTTGAGGACTAAGAGATAAATTCTATAGAAAAAGTGAGACCCCTAGTCTTTATCTCTCCTGTCAGTGGTAGACAAAGTCTTGGAGTGAGAAGAGGCAATTCATATTCTAAGCACAAAGCAAATAACTTTAATTAAGCCTGCCTCTTGGGTACAAGCTTAGGAGACCTTTTTAATAAAAGAGATCATATGGATGAGAAAAGTTTGAGTCACAACCTGGCCAGGCTGTTTTCCCCTCTTCCTTGTGAAACAGTTGACAGTTGCTTCAACATATCTGAGGAGGAAAATAGTTGAAAGAAAAGAATTTCAGAGCTCTGATGGGGATATGAAGTAATAATTAATGATGGCATTATACTGGCTCATTAGCAATGTTCAGATTTTAGGCAAAGGTAATTTAGTCGGTACATTCTATAATTCTTCTCAATGCTAGAATCATCTACTTACTTTAAAAAATCAGATATTGTTCAATATTTTGATGTCAGAAGAGTATATGTAATTATAATAAAGACATACACACATCTCATACACATACACGCAAATATTGTTTGCTTATTTTTTAAAAATGGAGTTTCTCTGTATAACCTAGCTGTCCTAGAATGTACTTTGTATACTAGGATTGTCTTGAACTGAGGGATCTGCCTGTCTTTGCTTCCTCAAGTACATGGTGCACCACCATGGTCTGGCTATGATGATTTTGTACCATTTTCAATGTTAAATTATACATATAATGTCCAAATAGTAAAAAATTTTGAAAAAGAATGAATTCTTCCATATTTTATTACATATGCATATATGTTGTGATATGCAATATATCATAAAATACATGGTCAATAAAATCCATTAAATTTATAAATAAAAGAAACAAAGTATTATGGAACTAGGGATGTATATTATAGAGCAACTAATATGTCACTTCTGTGATACGTGCCTCTAGATTTTATATTGGAATCCATAGGTCCTAGGCATACCCTGCTCCTTTGAGCTTCATTCTTGATTTGCTACTCTCTACTTTTAACACTGTTGATGGTATGTTTTATTTAAGCTGGAGATGCTACCTTCTCTTGCACATGGACCAAAGTAACACTATTGCTTAATTTTATTTTAGGAGTTATTGTCTTTACAATTCAGCCAACAAGCAGTAGAATATGAAATTAAGTCAAGTACATTGATTTAATATTTGTATTGTTATACTACAGTGTTTTTTCTCCTAATAAAATAGTATGGTGTTCATATTTACATAGCATAGTGATATACCTTACATAAACAAATGTCTTATCATATAATAAGTAGATTGAAGAGAACATTCACTAAAGTTCTTTACAACTACATACTCACACATACAAAGATATTAAAAATACACAATATTTTCAAGGTAAAGATATAAAACTTTAACATAGACCAAAAAAAATGCCTCCTACAAGGTTTTTTTTTAACAGCATCTTTCTCACAATTTGTGAAATAGAATATTCTAAAGCATTGCCCAAGTTTTTCTAACTAGAGACATTTAATGACTTTGTGATTTGACTGTTGAATGTAACTTTAACAAAGCATGGCTGATCGTTATAAAAGTATTAAGACTTATATTCTTAACTTTGAGAACAAAAGGCAATGTGATATGATGAGTGTTGAATTGTGCTGGATATGTTTCATGATTATTCATCAGTCAATGGAAAAGAACAAAGATTTTTGAGGGCTTCAAGCATTATTACTTGTATATTTTTTAATGAAAAATCTTAAATTTGTGATTTAAGAGGAAATAAAGAAATATATCAGGTTAAATTTTATGCTGTGTCATATCTTTTAAATTGAAACTGTACATTATTTAGTCAGTTGTTAATCATTACTTATGCTAATGATTGATAAACAGAAACTTTAATTTTCACAACTCAAAATCAAATCTATGACACTTTCTTAACAGATGGCACTGTTGTCTTAAAATGTTAGCCTGCTGGATAAATATGTACTTAATAAGACAGAGAGTATGTCCTTCACAGAGTTATTTTTGTAAATGTTACAGCAGTCCTAGCATAATTTTAATTAAATAAAAATTAAAGCTCAGAAAATGTCACAAAAGGGTAACCTAATATTTGATCATTAATGTGCTTATGCAAAAGGATATTTACAATTGTGCACTAAGAAGCAACTGGTTCCTTTTTCCAAGCATCAAGAACCTAGGCTTAAAACCGATCCTAGGTTTAAAACAATGTTTGGATAACAGAATTTGTAATTGCTCAGTAGCCTAAAGATAGTCTCTGCTTATTTCCATTCTCACACACTGCTGAGAAGTATTTCCCCCTATTTTTTTGAAAATTTTGTTTTATTTGTAGTTCATCACCCAACATACCTGAGGATTAGAGCCAGACATAATCTTGTTAACAATCTTAGGAGATGATCTAGCCTAAACTACAGAAAGCAATGAATGTTAAATTCTTTAGCTTTCTGCAAGTATAGATGACACAATCATATTATATAACCAGTCAACTTAAGTATTAAGAGCTCACTCTTCTACTGGAAGTGTGAGGAACAGTTCTGACTCCTTTATCCGGTAATATTGCACATTTTCTCTTTCCATACATGAACAATCTTGTGTAAAGAGATTCTCTCCTACGTTTATATAAAATAGGCAATCTTCTTTTTGATATCTATGAACACAGCAAGACAATATTCATTCACTATAGTTTTATATACCTCATTTTCATGATTATAATAGGCTTTATTTGTCAAAATTTCAGTCTTTACAATTTAAAGAGAAAATTTCACATTTTCCGTATTCTATGCATGGGGAAATACCTTTTAAATTTTAATGATATACCTTGAGTGGATATCATGGTCAGAGAATTTTTATTTTAGTGTTAATTTGATGTACTTTTTAATATTCTTTCCAATGTAGAATTATATTGAAGATAAATGAAACGATCAGAGAAAGTGGCTTATTAGATAGCATGTTAAAAATAAAAGCTACTAATAAAAAAAATAAAATTTTCTATACTCAAGTATTTTAATGCTTTAGATATGTATTGTATTATAACCATTCTTCAGTTAAGAGGAAACTAGGTTGTTTTCAGATTCTGGCTATTATAAACAATACTGCTATGAACATAGATGAGCTAATGCCTTTGGGGTACAATGTGTATGCTTTGGGTTTATGTGCAATAGTGGTATTGCTCGACTATTGGAGAGACTGATTCCCAGTTTTCTGAGGAACTGCCATATTGCTTTCCAAAGTGGCTGCACAAGTCTACACTCCACTAACAATGGAGGAGTGTTCCCTTTGCTCTGCATCCTCTTCAGCATAGGCTGTCACCTGTGTTTTCGATCTTTTCCATCTGACAGTTGTAAGATCGTATCTCAAATTCATTTTGAATCACATTTCTCCCATGGCTAAAGATGTTGAGCAATTTTTTAAGTGCCCTTCAGCCATTTGTAATTCTTCTGTTGAGAATTTCCATTTGTAGGCCTAAAAAATAGGCAATCCATTTTTTAATTGGATTATTTAGGGTTTTGGCCTCTAGTTTCCTGAGTTCTCTATATATTATTGAGATCGGTCGCCTGTCAGATGTAGTGTTGGCAAAGATCTTCTCCCATTCTGTAGGCTGTCATTTTGTCTTATTGACTGTGTCTTTGAAGAATAGATGAACAAATTCTGGTACATTTACACAATGGGGTACTTCACAGCAGTAAAACGTAAAATGACATTATAAACCTTGCAGGTAAAGGGATATATTTGGAAAGAATCATCCTGAGTGAGGTAACATAGACCCAGAAAGATAGATATGGTGTGTGCTCATTCATAAGTAGATTTTAGACAAAAAGCAATAAATATCCGGGCTGTAAACCACAACCTCTGAAGGAACTTAAGAGAAACATCCAGGAATCCCCCTGGGAAGAGAAAATGGAGAAGACCTCCTTAGTAAATTGGGACCATAATGGATAGCAACAAAGGAAAGGTGGCAATAAACTATAAGCAGAGATGGTTGAGTGAGAAGAGATGCAAAGAGGGAGAAAAAGAGATGGATGCCTAGATAGAGGAAGCCACTGCGGAGTTGGAGAGAGTCCAAGTGCTAGGGAAACCTTGAAGAACCCACAGTATGTCCCAGGCTGGGACCCCAACCAGTGGTAGAGGGGGTGTGCAAACAGGACTTCACCTAGAGTCAGGTGAATGACCACTCTAAGTGTCATTATAGAACCTCCATTCAACAATAAACAGAGGCTAAAGCAGAGATCCGTAGCTAAGCAGCAGGTTGAACTCCCTGTCCTGCTGAAGAGAAGGAAGAGTATATATGAGCAAAGGGATTGGTATCATGAAGAGATGGATGACTGGAGCTACTGGGACCTACTGAAACAGAATCAGCCACTGGAGAATCTTCAGGGAAAGGAACTAAACCCCCCAAAGGTAGATGACTGTCGAATGACATGGACAGTATGTGGAGCATCACGGGGTAGGATCAGAGTATGTTCCTGTGCATGAATTTCATCTTGGAGCCCATTCCCTACAGAGGAACACCTAACCCAGCCCTAATATTTGAGATGAGGGAATCAGACCTATCTCAAATTGATATACCAGACTGAAGGGATCCACATTGAGACTCCTTGACCTCCTTTGGAAATGGAATGGGGGATGCAGTAGTGGGAGGCTGATGGAGGATTGGGAGGGATTGAAATGAGGGAAGGGAGGGTTATACATGGAAAAAAAACTTTTAATAGTTATGTATACATATATATGTGGGGATTTAACAAACTTTTCGGAGATATAAGAGGGATCTAACCACAGTCAGTCTAGGAGGATCAGAGTTTAGTGATTCACACCTTTAATCCCCGCACAGGGAGTATCCTGGGAGTGGTGACCTATGCCCTTAATCCAAACTGAGTTTGAGGTCATCTTAGTTTACAGAAGGAGTTCCAGGCTCCCAGGAAGGCACTGATGGGGCCACACCTTAACTTACCAAGAAAGAGAGTATTTAAAGCAGGCATAGAAAGACAGAAGTTAGAGAAAGCCAAAAGAAGCCAGCCTGATGAAGCTAGAAGACAGCTGTGTAAAATGTGACTGTGGTGTTTACTCTCTCTAATATCTAAAACATTTTCAGAGATCTATCCCTGAGTTTCATTTATTCATGCAACATATATATATATATACATATATGTGATGAATTATAAATTTACATTTTATAAATTTTAATTAACACAATAAAAGTATATATTCTGGCCACAGTTTTGTTTCCCAATACGTCTAAATGTAAACTGATCTAATCATGTTTCTTGTGATTTACAATCGTCAAAAACACAGCTAAACAAATATACCATACCATCATCTGTTTCATATGTGTGAATATAAATGTGAACCTCAGAATAATGACTCTTGTTTATTTTATATTGTGTGTTCACTCTTTCAAGGAAGTGATGGTATAAATCTATCTTGTGAAGTTTAAAAATTGTATAATTTAATATGTAACTATAAATGTTTATATGTATATTATTTATGTTGTGATTTATGGGGTAAAACAGCATGACCAAGGAAACTTTCAGAGGAAAAAGATTATTAGGTACCTATAGTTCCAGAGGGCGAAAGTCCATAAAGGTGCTTTGCATGGCAGGAGAAACAGAAGTTAAGATCTCATATCTTGAATGAAAGAAGAAACACCGCATGCACAGTATATTACAGGAAGAGCAAAGGCCTTAAAGAAACCTCAAATCCTCCCATAGTGATGGAACTCCTCCAGAAAATTCACACCTCCTAAACATACCAAATGGTCCCTACAAGTCAGAAACAAGTATTCATGTTCCAGATACTACTGGGACACTCAAACATCCCTTTCTATTCCCTAGCCAACATAGTCTTATGGTACTATTAAAATGCAAAATGTATAACGTACAGCTTCAACATCCATTATAGTCTTTCAATATCATCACGGTTTAAAGGCCAAAAATCTATTATGAAACTCAAAGAGATCTAATTGTAATCCACTGTATAATTACAAAGCAAATGACCAAGTTTCAGTATACAATGGCACAGAATATACATTAGCATCCCCAAAGGGTAGAATTTCAACATAGTGAGAAAATACTGGTTCAAAGCAAGACTGAAAATCAGCAAAACAAACTCTAGTTCACTTTGCTCCATGAAAGACACCACAGGACTTAGCTGCCTCATTCTTTCTGCCTTTTCTACCTTCACCTCAGTAAGGCTGGTTATATTCCTGTATACAGTTGTCCTTCGCAGACACACCTATTTGATGTACCCAGTTTCTTGGGGTCATCAATGCAAATCAGGCTTCATTTCCATAGCTTCACAAAATGACCTCTCATGAACACCCTGCAAAGACTCCCCTGCTGTACACCTGTCTTTAACAGGATATCTGAAATCATGGAGGAATGTAGTGTAACCCATTTACTCTCATGAGTTGATTCTAAAGATAACACCACATAGACAATATTGACAAGTTCAGTTATGATAGACCTGGCCCATCAAAATTACATTTGCGACAGCTTCTGTTGCCTGTTCTCTTTAAAAAGTAGTATTGTCCTTGAATCATTTCTTTTCACAGGATGGAAGCTTAGCTAGAAAGGATCTTAGCCAGGAAGGACAATTTTATTTACTCAGCAGCACAGCAGGGCTTTCCTTATTTTTAAAAATCTCTTTCAGCAAATGCTTTGTTTAGAACATTACGTTTCTTTGTCCTACATCCTGTACAAAACTATATTTTGTATATGTTTTATACCATTTTCTCTTTATCATTATAGAGCTGCAAAAAAATGTGGTTTCTAGTGACTGTATTTCAAATCCAGAATCAATAGTTGTCTTAAAATCTATGCTTCCAAAAAGAAAAGTCCATTACTTTCTAATTTAAACTCAGGCAAATTCTTGGGACAAAGGAAGAAAACAGCTATATTTGTTGCCAGTTTTTCAGAATAATAGTCTCTATCCCAATCAATGCAATTATTTCCCTCTGAAAATTCTTGAGCTGAGCAGCTGAGCATCCACTGCTCACATAGCTCTCAGCACTACTGCTTTCCAGGCACCAAAGTAGATGATTCATCAAGCTCTGCTTAAAATGTTACAGAGCCTTTCTAGACAAAGCCCAAAACTTTTTGACATTCTTCAAAGAAAGCAAGAATAGCAACCACAAAACCTCGCATAGTTATCTCCTGTGTAGCAATAGCAACACTTTTGGGTACCAATTTCTGACTTAGTTACTTTTCTATAATTGTGAAAAAACATCTTACCAAAGAAATGTATACTAAGAATGAAAGTCTGTTTTTATCTTATTGTTGAAGAGAATTAAAGTACATAATGGCCAAGTGTGTAGGCACGATGACAGGAATAGAAGCTGAAAGCTTTGAGACTTTCTGGAACTAGAAACAAAATTAGAGAGTGTCTGGGCAATGGCAGAAAGCTCTGAGAAGCTGTAAGCCTTTTCCAAGTGATACCTCTTTTCTATCGAAGTTGTATCTCCCAAACCTCATAGCAGCACCAGCAACTGGGGATCAAAGATTCAATTGTCCACTACTACCAGGTACTGGGGACAGTTCATTTAAACCACCACGTGTGTGTACATGTTTTTGTATGTGTGCTCGTGTGTGTGTGTGTGTGTGTGTGTGTGTGTGTGTGTGTGTGTGTGTGTGTGTGTTATGTGTATGTATGCCAATAGATAGTGCATGAAACAGTTTAGAGGGTGCACCCGTGGCTTCCTGTATTCTAAGGAAGCAGTCTATGAACTGAGCTTCATGCTCTGCCTGAGATTGTGTTTTTAAATCACTTAGATACCTAAGCATAACAAAAGTTATCACTTTAAATCATTTTGTAAGAAAATCGGGTTAACAGTAAAAATATTGGGACCAACCAGATGAATATTGTTTTTAAGGGAGCTGTCTCTGGCTAATTGTGGCTATTATTTTTTTAAATTTTTCTTTCCTCATCTTATGCAAAAATTATTTTCTTAGAAATATTAGAAAACTTAAAGTCATAGTTGAATTTTTCACCTCTTCTTAACTTCGGGTACTTTTTGTAAAATATGAAGAGCTTGTGGGAGTACCAATTAGAGTCAATTATAGTTTGATTGACTTACCTTGGCATTTAAATACCTATAAGACATTATTTCTTTACAGAGACAATAATCCCCAGTCCCATGCCTCAGTATTTTTACTGTTCATGGAAAATAACAATGGAGGGCAACAGGATAGAATATTTAAAGTATATAAAGCTTTAAAACTTAGCATGTGAATACTTGAATATAATCTACAATTGTTACGAGGGGTAAGGCTTGGAATTTAAACTACAAAAAAAAAAAAAAAAAAAGCAGGAATTTGATTTTAAATCTCTTAGCCTGTTATGTAGTCAGACTTGCATGCTGTTTCAGTGTATGTGTTTCATTGATACATGCTTTGGAATGCCTTTTTAGGTCTATTATGGTGCAGAAGGAAAACACAAAGTAGAAGCTTGACTTTCAATTCTAACATCTCAGGGTTCTCACAGGCAGTGATAGCAGTGCAATAGTGACGGGCTAAGGCTAAGTGGTCAGTAGGAAGCTGCAAGACCCAGAGGTTACACATCTGTTACTTCGTAGCACTGTTTAGTCCTAGCCTAAACTGATTGGCAGGTTTGGAAAATAAATTGCATTTCCATCTTGCTGTACTTTAAACTTTTGATTGCTTTATTAGGACACAACCCATTATTCTATAACTTAATCTTGTTGACTGTACATACATATTATTAGGGAAAAAGTCAACTTATGATTTTCATTCTAAAATAAAACCCGTATTTTCTCATGGAGGTATTTGGATAGTGTGTGTGTGTGTGTGTGTGTGTGTGTGTGTGTGTGTGTGTGTTTGTGTGTGTGTGTGTGTGTGTGTGTGTGTGTGTGTGTGTGTGTAAATAAGGGTATGTCTGTTTGTATATTTTAAAGAGTATTTTTACATAAATATTTTTATCTTCCCTTAAGTACTATGCTACAAATTTCCCTGTTTAATACATTCTTTCATGTTCCATACCTTCAATCTGCTTTCCTCATCTGTGCATACAGGCATTTGTAGAACAAACTTCTTTGTGTTTAGCTTATATATACAATCGCTGATTAAAACTAGTATTTTAATTAACTAATTAATTAAAGCACATATCTAATTATGTGGTGCATTTCACTTAAAGACAAATGCTATTTTAAGTAGAAATATAATTGAATAAAAGAGTCCACGAAAGCACACCAGGTAATAGTGCACCCCTAATTTCTGTGAATTCTTTCCTAAAAAATTATCAGGGAGAATTTCCTGCTTGGAGACAAGAAATAGCATGTTACACTGAGACCTGAGATTAAAAGATTGCTGCAAAATCTAATTGCTTTATAAAGTCCATTGTGCACTGACTTTATACGACTTTATATCTTTTCATTACTTTCTCCAACTCTAGCCAAGTAACTAATAAATATGTCCACATCAGGCACACACACACACACACACACACACACACACACACACACACACACACACACTTGGCCCCATGCAACATCACTTATTTATTCTGATTAAATCACTATTCTGCGAACATGCCAACATTCATTTTATGTATCATACAAATGGTTTGAACAGAGTACATTTTCCTATGACTATGGCTTAACTCCTTTAAATCATTCTGTAACTTTTATGAAGCATAATAAACATGGTTTTTATTGGCTTTAAGAGAAAATGTTAAATTTTGCATAAATTCATAACTAACCAAAGTACAAAGTAATTAACACTTTTCAATGCTTTCTGATAAGCGCAGCCATAACATAGCAATTAAGTCATCAAAATCCGTAAAGAAGATACAAGAAATTATGGTCTTTAAAATCTATATAAAAATTTGGAAATCTGTACTAGTTGTCTGTAAGGCAGGTATGTGTGTAACAAAAAGGCTGCGGAAAAGTTCAGTTTAGTTGGACATGTTAAGGAGAAATTCACTGTCAAATGAATGCTTGGAGCTGTGAAGACTTTGTGTTGAACTCTTTTTATCATTCATTTTTTTTTCAAATATAAGAGAAACTAAAGGAGCGCTTATAGCTGTTTACCCTAAAGAAACTGCTCTCTTTAGCTCCAGCTCAACTTCTAATTTTCAGTGCATAATTAGGAGATTTTGCCAGGAAATGCATACATTACGATCAATTCAAACATCACCGGTATTTAAACGTACTAAATGTAATGAGGGATTCTTTATATTCGTTTTAAAATTTGCAGTAATATCTGCCTAACTTGTTACACATGATATAATGGGAAACCATAATATACAATATTGATACGCTAATCATAATACAATACTGAGATAATTCTTGCCTCTGAGCTAAATAGGACTTAGGAAAAACATTCCTAATTCATACAATTATTATTGTTTCATGATTTGTCTACTAATTTAGGGCTTAAAGTGCTATAAATCGCAACATAGTTTTCTTTTCCTAAACTAACATAAAATACATATTATTAAAATATATCAGTCAGCATAATTTGTACCACAATGATAATATGTTAGCATTCTAAAATTGTTATTTGAGATATAGTTCTCCAAACACATACAGCCACATCACATGACTGTAACCAGAGACTTACACTAAATGTGTTACAGGAATTGCTTCTATTTTCACACATTTTAAAATAGTGGATTTGGGGCTAGGTGGTGTTGAGCAACCTGTGAATATTGCGGTACCTCAGGGTTTTGTTTTGTTTTTTTTTTTTTTTTTCACATATATGCTATAGATATTGACGGCACTTTGAATTGTAATGATCAAAAATAAACACTTAGTAAAACTCATCTCTTAATCTATTTTCTGTCACTTAACAAGTTCATGATTAACTTTGGACATTACTATACTTCATGATACCCATCTAGGAAAATTCCAATGGGCTTTAAATCACATACTAATGGATTTCAGGGAACATTAGCCTAGATGCAGTTTGCATTTCGTCAATGAATGTAAGGAAAACCCTCATAAATTGACAGTATGGAAAACTCAATATTTTGAATGGTGTTCTAAACTTTCAGTTGTAATACTACAAGCTATCAAATTGTTAGATATATTCAAACTATAGGATTTTATGTGTATTAATGTATCAGTGTGTTTTTATACTTATGTATGTGCGTCCATAATTAAAATGGCCTGTTCTACTTTGTAGACTTAATATTTTTTTTACTATTATCTTCCTGAGCTAAAGTGGACCAAGTGGCTGCTGGTGGAGGTTAGAGCAGGACACATATACACATTTTAAAAGGGGGTTTGTGGAGATATAAAAAACATTTGGAGATATCAGAGGGATCTGCCCACAGTCAATCTAGGATGATCAGAGTGTGGTAATTGACACCTTTAATCCCAGCACAGGGAGTATCCCAGGAGTGGTGACCTACGCCCTTAATCCAAACTGAGTTCAAGGTCATCTTTGTTGACAGAAGGAGTTTCAGGCTCCCAGGCAGGCTGTGGGGCCATGCCTTAACTGATCTAAGGGAGTATTTGAGGTAGGCTTAGAAAGACAGAAGGGAGAAGAAGCCAGGAGGAGCCAGGCTGAGAAAGCTGGAAGACAGCTGGGTAAGATCTGCCTGAGGTGTTTACTCCCTCTAATAGCTCTGACTTTCCCAGAGATCTGGCCCTGAGTTTACCTTTACTTGTGCAACAGGGTTTCCTGCAACCCATGTCTATGGAATATTGAAAAGGTCAGTGCAGTATTACATTATCTCAAATTCTCTGAGAATACAAGACATTAAAATTTTGATACATTCAAGCTTGTAATGAGAATATAACACAAATTGCACCTATTATATTGACAGTGATTGTAATGAGGATGGAAATTAAATAATCTCAATGATATTGTGTCTCTGTAAATATACCATTATTTCTTGACTTTTGTGATGTCAGTTTTACAAAATAAATCAATAATGTGCATATTGATGACAAATTCCTTTGAAGGATATCATGAAAGAGTGTACCCATAGAATCGTTTACTAATTTTAAAAGTTATGATTTAATTATGGTAGGGTGTATTTCCAGGAGTAGCGAGAGATTCACAACCCTAGAAGAGAAAATATTTTTTAAAGTTTTAAAATCAGTAACAGTGATGTCTAGTTTCAGCAAGACCACTTTTGTTTTGCATTGTCTAATTTCCCAACAGTTATAACTAAGAAGTTGGTAAAGCATCCTTAACTTCTGAGAGGATGAAGTTAAGAAGGAGGACACTTGCTGCTCTTACAGGAGATGCCAGCTAGATTCCCAATATTCATATGGTAGCTCAAGATCCTCCAGTTACAGCAGATCCAAAGCCATTTATGACTTCAACTGGCACTGAATGTACAAAGTGGCCAGACATACTTCCGGGCTAGTCATCTACACACATAAAATAACGGATAAGTAGTCAGTACTTTATAAGCTTGTTAAATTCAAAGATTAGTTTTATTTTTCTGTACCTATGATCTTGAATCATATTTTATTCATTTACTCCCTCCACAAATAAGACTTGCCAAAATTCTGTGAGATTTGCTAGAGGAAATGAGGCAAACAGGTTTATTTGCCTCAGACAGTTTAAAATGAAATGACACCACTAATGAGTGATGTAAAAGTGTGTCACAAAGAAAGATAGTATACCCTGAGTTAAGTTGTTTACTGATGCAAAGCTGGTGTGCATACAACTCCTGATACATATTGGGAACCCAGTCTGTTTTTGTTAATGAATATGACCTGGAAACAAGAGCTTTGACAAATATTGATGAATTTAAGAAAATATTGGAATCAAACTGGAAAACAGCTAGAAACAGGATTTAGGAAATCTACAGAAAAAAATAGGATGATTATATAATGTAAAACTTAAGTTTTCAAATATTTATTATTGCTGATCATGCTTGGTGAGCACCTAAAATTGGAGAATCGATGATAATACACTTGCCTGTGTATTCACTATAGGTGTGGGGAGACAATAAGCAATCAGATAAACCTAGAATTTCCCATAGAATTAAAGTCATGGTTGGGAGAAAATGCAAAAATAAAATACATCGTATTGGAGAGTAGACTAAAAAGATATCAGTGATAAAATGTAATGTGAATATTATCAAATGATGCAATTAATTGATAATCATTAAATCCCTTAAGAATATTGCCCCATGCTAAAAATCTCACAAACCAGAAATGAGCCAAGCACATTAATAACTCCTAACTTCTTAAGCTACCCTTTCAGTTTTGTGTTTGCAAGAGCTCTATTAGATGACAGTAGCTGATTCAGTTTCTTTATGTTTAAATAAAGCATTTCTGCTAATGGCTAGTGTCACAATAGAAAAAAAAAAAACCTGTGGGTTTTTTCAGGTTATATTCCCAAATCTGAAAGATTGGAACAGAAGCTTCAGATAAAAGAAAATATATGGTGTTTATTTTCCTGGGTCGACTTCCTCTCATCAAAATAATTTTTTCTAGGTCCGTCTATTTACCTCCAAAATTTGTGATTTCATTTTTACTTAGTGTAGAAAAATATCCCATTCTGTATGTGTATCACATTTGCCACATTTTCTTTATTCATTATATAATTGAAGGAGTATATGTATGTATTTTGCAGAAAACAAGTTTTATATTTTATTTTTTAGGGACCATGAGGGTAGGTATGGAGGTGTATGTATGTGTCAAGTAAAATTATGGGTTGTTTATTTTCCCCAGAAGAGCCATTGTTTATCTAACAAAAACACCAGTACTAAACATGAGAACTTCTAATTAATTTCTTGGACAGGGAAGTATAAGTGACACCCAAACATTATAAGTTTATGGTGTTGCCCTCGTTTGGGTTCCAGAGATTAGTTAAGTCTCTATTGATGAAAACACTATATCTCTCAGACTCAGGACTTGGAAGATTTGAGATAGATCTTACCATAAGCATCCTTCATGCTGAATTTAGCTTCTGTCATACTAAAAGTATTGTGAAAGCTGCCAAGGGTAGGAAGTGACTGATAGACACTTTTGAACTATAATAATGTGCAGTAACCAATAGCCATCTAATTGAACCTAAGATCTATACAATTGAAGAGATATCCATGACTGGTACAAAAAACCCTAGACAATTTCCAAGTAATAGTGAGATCAAGGATCTCCAAAGTAAACCAATTACTACCAGTTTACTAGACAACCACAGTTTCTAACTGCACTCTAAACTTTTCCTTACTCTCACCAATGAGTGTTTTTCCTCTCCTGCCGAAGAAGCTTCCATTCGGATCAAATGCAGACTATTACAAAAACTACAACTAGTTATAATAGAGAACAGTGAATAGTAGGGATTCCAAATACACCAGATACGTCTACAAGATAAATTCTCTATCTATGGCTCAGAGAATATCACAAAGGGGGAGGGGTGAGGGACAAGCAGAAATGTACAAACTACAAGACTGCCCTAAGATTGTGCATTCTAAAAATGGCAGAGAAACCTCACCTATGACACCTCAGCATTGTGGCTGTCCAAACAACACCTAAACATAACAATACTGCAGGATAGTAAGTGGACGCCTGGAGTTAACATTAGAACTTTAAGCCTGTGTCTAGTGTATGCTTGATTGATCACAGAAATCCATTTTCTTATAAATCTCTTAAGAACATGAGTCATATTAGAAATGAAGTATTTGTTTCATTAAATGCAAAGCTCTTAGGTGAAATCCAATCCTTCAGCCTCGGTTCTAACCAAGAGTGTCTTGCCTCCACATTTTCTGAGAATGGCTATAATCCATGAACCTTAAAAGTAAACAAATATATTTTAGTCTAATATTCTTGTTAAATTATAATAAGACTTTCTTTCCATTACTACTGATTAGATGGTATCCTTTTAAAAAATAAGCTTTTTATATTTTGAGATTATAGTTATACCTTTCCTTTCATACTCCCTCCAAACATATTTATTTCTCTTTTCTCCTTTTTAAATGTTTTTCCATTTATTGTTGTTGCATATGTGTGTGTGTAAAATGCTAAATATATAAACAAACCTGCTTGGTCTGTATGTTACCTGTATGTATACTTTCAGGACTCACTACTTGGTACTGGATAACCAATTGGTGTGTTCTTCCCTGGATAACAGTATTTTTCTTGCTCTCAACCGTCCTCACTTGCCTCCAGTTCTTTCTCAAGTAGTCGATCCCTTTTTGTTTTGGCATGTCTACTCTGTTGTACTGGTTTACCTCATATTTAAGCAGCCGTGTGGTCTTAACAGATGAATCTAGAGATGAATTCTCACACTTAAGGATCAGAAATCATTGTGGAAGAAGAGGTCAAAGTATTGTAACAGGCAGAGGCTCAGGGAATTTGCTGAAAGACTGTATCTCTGATGAGTGTCAGAAGGCACATCCATAAAATCCCTCCAATGTTATTGCTTAGGAACCATTTATTAATGAGCTCATTCAAACAGTAGAGTTTCAGCAGAAGTTCCGAGTGTCTAGAGTAGACTTTGATGACTCATGCAGTAGATGACTGCAGCGTTCTCAATATTGACTTATTTTCCCTAATCTTATTTTAGTATACAAATATTTCTGCTTAGAAGATAAGTGTACTCTTCACCTATCTCAGTTTAAATTCTGTTTTTATTTCTATTTTTTAATTTTAAAACTTCAGAAATTCAGATGAGAAGCATAACCTTCATATGTTCATATCACCATAAAGCTTCTAAATTATTTTCCAAATTTTATGAATACGTATACACACATATATGCCATATATGTATATATATACAATTAAATGTACAAAATAAATTATGTATAGACAAAACATGACATTCATATCCAGAGAGATTAATGTATATAAAGGCATATGATGATTATATTTAAAAGCATAAATATTGATACTTATAAATATTTGTTTTCACATGAATATGGCAAAACTTTAAACTACTATAAGGAAATCAATGTATTGATATTTAAAGAAAAAAATAAGGAAAATATTTTAATTATATTTTTATAATTGTCTTTTAATGATAAAAATGATGAACTTTTTATAATAGATTTCTAAAACTTTCCTAATAATACTCAGAGCCACAATGACTTTCCAGACATCTGAAGTCACAGAGGTACAGATCACAAATCACTTGGCCAGGTAATTCTCAACTGCATTCTGTTTATGAAACTTTTCTTGTATTATAAATCTGTGATTGATCATTTTAAATTTTTATATGAAAATTCACTGTGGGAAAAATAAAATTTATATAAGCTCCATTTTTCCATACCTGCAGTACACTGAAATAAGAAGTAGTATATATATACTAGTATATATATATATATATATATATATATATATATATATATATATATATATATATATATATATATATAGCACTCATTTAGTTCCCTTTAGAAAAGCAGTCTGGCTTGGATGCTTTGGACATTATTTATTTGAGAGAAATTAGAGAGATAACATTTCTCCTTGGAAACAGAATCATGCACAAGACATTTCAAATTCGGTTCCAAACTTTCACAGGTGTGCTTCCAATTTAGAGGTATTAATAGGCCCTAGGTGAAATGTAGTCTAGCCCACATATTTTTCTGTATAAAATGACCGGCATCTTTTCATCTTGTACAATTCACAGATTAAACTGCCAAAAGAACAGCGAATTAATTTGAAAGCTTAGAATCCTTTTAGATTTTTTAAAAGTGTATGTCTCTAAGATCACACAATATTTTATTGATGTCCATTTTTTCCAAGTCTATAATTAATGCATTAAGTAGCCACTATTTGGAAGCTTCCCTGTGTCCTTTTATAAATTTGATACTTAACATTATGGTGTCTAACTCTGATTATCAACTACTAAGCAGTGTCTTCCTGTTCCTATTGACCTTGCTTTTTATTCTAAAGAAAGATAGCAATTACAGTAATAACAGCCTCCCTTTGAGTTTGACTTTGGAGGCAGTTCTAGACAATATTGTTCTTCATAATTTTCTAAAAATTCCTACGTACTTAAAAAAAAGTTCAAATAAGATATTCAGTCTTGTACTACTTAGCAAACCAGAAAACAGAGAAATTTTTAAAACGTTTGAAAGTTCTATCAAAATGAAATCCTATGGGTGTGTGCCAGATGAGACATGATATGAGAAAATATTTAAAATATTGAGAAAATTTGTAATATAATAAAGCAAGAATGTTACTAGTAAGAGCCCACTATGGAACACTGAAAAACTCAATACATATTTCTTTAGTAATATTGCAAAGTAAATAAAGGTGTAAAAAAGTGAAAGCAGACCACTCATTTACTTTTATCTACTACATCAATATTTTAGGAAAATGTACTTCTAGCTATTTTATTAGCTCAATAATCAAAACTATGGAAAGAAAGGCTCATGTAACTAAGTCCTATTTTTGATTAATTATTTTAAACAAACTATATTGACTTTGTCATTAAATTTCTAGTATATACTATGTTTATAGATGACTAAAACTAAGGTTAACTAATTCCTTAAAGCACACAGCAGAGGAGATGTTTCAATGAATGAGTATCTGCTGCTGTTTAAGAGAACCCAAATTAGGGTTCTAGATGTATGGTGCTTTTTCCATATCCACCTGTAATTCTAGCTGCATGCACTTTGATGCGCTATTCTGGATTCCTAGGGCACCTCCACTAATGCACAATTAAACTAAATATGTCTTAAAAATAAATTTCATTTTTTTTGCCCAAGACAGTCTACTAGCAATTAATAAGAATATAACATTCCTTCTTTGCTTTTTTGTTTGATTATTTTTTGATAGAGGATTTATCCAATATTCCATTACTAACTTTGTTATACATTCACCAATTGTTCCTCATCAAATTGAAATGAGAAGCCAGGACATGCTTTACTATTGTCATCAATAAAGACACGTTAGTTTCTTATCCAAGGATTTGTAAAGAAAATTGCTTCCAATAAGGATCATCTATGAAGACATATTGGAAACATTTTGTGCATGAAGGATCTTGACTCATGAATTCAGTTACTTGACATAATATCACTGTATAAATTTTAATATTCTTAAGCAATAAAGAAGCCATTTGATACTAAAATGTTACTAATGCTATATTAGTCCTTTTATAGCAATAAAATAATCCTTATCTATGAAGTTATTAGGAATAGGACATGATAAGAGTTCCCGTGTTAAACTTTTCTGATTTATAATACTATGATTTCATTAATCATTAACTAATCAAGAAATTAAAATGGTATGAATTATATTTATTTATTCCTTGATATTTTATATTACAATCTTTATTTTACTAAATTAACAAAAAATAAATATTAATGAAACCTAGAAATATATCTAAATTATAGTATAATGAGACTGTGCCAAAATCTTAATTGCTAATTGAAATATAGTTTTAATATGAACAAATCCTTATCATGTGAATCCATCCACAAAGTTATACTAAATGAACAACAGGAATGCCCCTAAATTTGGTTTCATTTTGAAATAATGTATTTGGAGTTATGTGGTATCCAGTAAGATGTATACATCTCTGTACTTCAGATGGTTCAACTTTGTGCTATATATTAATGGCTCTTCAGATTATAATGATAATAATACTTAATGAAATACATATGTATATATTTATATCTTTATATTAACTTTTATAAACATATATTATTTACTTTCTTCATATGTTCATTTATATATCCAATGGTAAAACTAGAGAGATGGATTTACTTTCTGAGGTTCCAAGGGTATTTTTGCCTACTAGTTCTAGTAGGTTCTATTTTCATGAGAACAGAAAGACTATTAGATCAGATATAGAGAGATGTAAATATGGTTTTGACAAATGAAAAATTATATTTTCTGGCACCTATAGTGTAGGAATCAAGAAAACTAAAATTATTTAAACCTCCAAATGCTTGATAAATTAGAATTCAATATTAGGCCTGAACGTTTGCCAGAAAATTTAAAAAAATCAGAAGCAGACATGTACAAGGATAAGTGTGGTAGGAATGAGTAGAGAATAAAGGAAATAAACCTTAAATATTTTCTTGTAGTCTTTGTCATCTTTAAACACTTGAGGTTACATGGTTTGTTAGTGAGAGCAATTATTATTAGTCAGTCTACTGATTCCAAGACTCCAAAATTTCTTTGAAATATCTTGCAGGTATGTTCACAAATAATGATTTGGCAGATATGCATTTCCCTTAGTTGATATAAAATGACACCACAAATAATTGAAAATTCATAATTTTCATTTAGACATATATGTGTATATGTGTGAAGAGAGAGAAATAGTAAAGAGAATGGAGATTGGTAAACGTGTTTGATCTCTGAACAGAGACAAGGAAACAGTTGTAATAATGAGATTATAATTCTACATAGCATGATTCAATTGTTCTTACTAGAGGGGGAATATTGGATGTTACTTTCTGCTATAGCAGAGATATAGAATATGCCTGGGTACTCTCAGATTTCTATGTTTCAATTAGGTAATCATCTGAAAGTACTTTCAACCAATGAATCATGTCTCCAGCCCTTAAAATCAGAGAGCAATATTACCAAAAGATGTGTACATTTCTTCTGATATTCTAAAACTTAAAATGACAATGTAAGTTAATATAGTTAATTGTTAATATAAAGCCACATTTGAATTAATACAGAGTAACAGAATAAAATCAGTTGGTTCTTTATTTAAACTTATATACAGAAAAGTATCCAAAACTTTAAAAAAATTTTTATTAAAGTATATTTTTCAAGCATCATTATGACAAAAATTATTTTAATCAAATTTAAGGGAAATAAATTTAATCAAATTTAAGGGAAAATAATGTATTGCCCTTCTAGGTTCATGTTATCATCTGTCCCTGTGGGGGGGGGGGACTCATCCACAGTCAAGAGAAGAGAGAAATGAATATATATTCAGTTGTTATTAGTTCTTTCTATATACTTATAGTCTCAGATTCATGCTTAAATAATGGTGATATCCACAATGTACTGTGTACCCTCATCAGTTTGCAGTAGCAGTCAAGACAGTCCCCCACAGACATGCTCACTGACCAATTAGTCCTGAAAATCCCTCACTGTGATTCTCTTCTTAGCTAATTCTAATTTGTATCAAGCTGACAATTAAATCTAAACATTACTCTTATGTAATTTTCCATTGATGTATTCATTAATACTTTCTTCTATTACCTATACTATATCATTTTTGTCTTCATTAAGTAACTCACCCCTCAATGGTTCTGAGTATGGGAGGTTTTTATTGTGGTACTTTCATTTTGATCTTAATCATGGGGAACTATAATACAAACAGAAGTCCTAAAAGATGTTTTGTATTCGAGTTACACCTCCATTGCAAAGCAGCAATCCAGGCTCTCCTCTTTAATGTGCATCATTCTTCCCAGACAATATAGTAATTCTACTCTCCACCTTGTGGCATAGAGGCATTAGAATTCTAGAATAGACCTCTGCAACTCTATGTAATTAAAGCATATATGTTTAGGACCAGAAAGTAAAATTACTTCTAAAAAGTCAATGGTAATGAAATAATTTGTGAGCAACCTTATTTCCACTCTTGAAATTTTTGTTTCATTAATACTAACTACATGAAAAGTCCCACTTAATTAATTCATAGTCTTATAATACTATGCAAATTAAATAACTTGGTTTTAGTTGAAAATGCATCATCAGGTTAGTCTTGGTCATTTTATAAGATATCCTGAAAGAGGGGACCATCGCTTCATGGTTTTGGCATATTCATCCCAAGTCTAGCATATGTATAAGTTTGTGCTTGAGGCAAGGCAGAATAATAGAGCTTTGAGTGTGTGGTAAAAGATACTATTCAATTCTAGAAACACAGTATAAGAAGTCAAAGAAACAAGACAAAATCTCAAGTCAGACTTTGCTTTTAGTTATGGACAGTATTTCCACTTCATACAAGAACTTAACAGTCAATTCAAATAATAACCTATCAATTGCCTAAACTGTCTGCTAGGTCAAAAACCCTCATGATCCATCCTATCATGTCCTCAAACCTCCTCAGCTAGCAATAAGTTCCTGGGAGAAAATTTCACAATCAAACAACAGCTTTCAAAACGTTATCTCATCATTCAGTAAAGCCATTTGTCTCATGTATGTAGGAAACTTGATTAGAACAAAGGTTCTGTAAGCTTATTAAGACCATTGCCAGAATACTTTATCTTCTGTGACATCAATTACCTTGGCAGATGCTTCATAAACTTCAGGATAATGGGAAAGTACCAGTGAATTTATTAATGGTAACAAGGGCAACTGTTGTATGAGATGAAGGCAAAACCATATTTATAGGTATTTCTCTTCCAATAGGAACATAATAATTTACATTCCATTATGAAAGAAAACAAATATAATCAACCTGATTGTACATCATTAATTGGTCAGTTTAAAATGGTTTCATATTTAGATTTCAACAATGATATTATTATTTTGGATTCTCAACAGTGTCCCTAGTAAGGATAACCTCAATGAGTCAACACTCTGTGTGCCTATGACCATGGCCATGTAATAGCAAACTCACTGTACAATAATAAAATATAAATGGAGAATGAAATTGAATTTCACAGAATTAGACAATCATGTCTACTTGATTATTACATTCTACTCATGATATATTGCATTTTCTTAGGACAGACTACCTTGCTTTGCCCCATTCTGAGAAGCTTATCTCTGAGTCTCTTCCACAAACGTATTTGTCACTAATTTTTCAACTGTATTTTTTTCAAATCCCTAAGCACTCAACAAAACTACTCCCAAAAATCTTATATGACCATTTACATTTTTAAAAAATATTACACCCAGGTAAACTTCCTAAATTATAACCACTATGAGATTTTCCTGTTATTAGTGACATTCTTCATTTTTTATGTAGTAACCATTTATAGTATAGAATTACAAGTAAACCATGCTTGACCCATGTTCTAATGTCACCTGATTATGGTACCTCCTCACTGGGTTGTACATACAAGCAGAGAGGAGACAGAGGCAAGATGGAAGGAGAGGAACTGTGAATACTTGGGAGAGTTATTGATGGATGTACCACATTGATATTTTCAATATTATTAAGGTCAATTACACTGTGTAAAAATAATTATTATTTGATATACACACCAGAGCTTATGTTTTTGGGGGGTCTATTACCATGATGGTAAACTCAGGTTGCCTGGTAATGTCAAGTCTTATGGCAAAACATTCTATGTATTCTGAGGTCCCCAAACAGACGAAGAATAGTCTCTTAAAAGACTAGTTGCATACAAAGTATAAGATCTTTTGATCCAAACCCAAAAGAATATCCTGTAATTGTTCTCAGGGTTACTACTAAATCTTATGCAGCATTCTCATCTCCCAATGAGAACCCAGTTGTTATCACCTTCTCTGGATTGGGTGGTCCAAAGATTTACTGTGTTCAAGCCATTTGATAATTGAAAATAAAATAATATCTTACATGCTGTGGAACCTCTTTTTGAGAGACATAGAAATTAAAATATATTAAATTATTTGTGGCCTCAAATCCATATATCATTTGCAGCCACATTTTAAAATTAGCAATGCCCTTAAAAATTACTTTCAATATACCTAAGTAGTATATACTATGAAATATTGCATGTATCTATGGTATCATTTTAAGGGGGTTATGTTCAGTACAGTATGATAACATTAGCAATAGAGCACAGTGTAATATAGGCTGATGTCTTAAATAATTTATATATTAGCTACTAGACAAATTCTCAACATACTTTTGTCTTAGAAGCAATGACCACAAATATGTATGTAATAATAAACTAAAATCTTTGAGATAAAATAAATGGCCAAAAAGGAAAAAATGAGAAGGAACTACCACTTAAGTAGTAAAGTGTGTTAATAGGAGAAATAAGTTCTGGCATCCCAATGCACAGAAAGGTGAGAGACTGTAGTCTGCTGTAACATGTTGTATATTTAAACAGCTATGCAATAAGACTGACCCATTTCCACTCAAGTCATGACATAGGTTAGCGCTGTTATTAGTGATAAGTTATTTTTTATTCATTTTACATACCAACCACAGTCCACCCTATACCCCTCTTCCTGTTCCCTCCTCCCACCTTCCCCTAACCCATCCTATTTATTTCTCCAGAAAGGCAAGCATCCAATGGGGGGGTCAACAAAGCCTGATACATTCATTTGAGTCAGGACCAAGCCCTGAAGACTCTGTGATGACAAGATAATCACTAAACTGATTACAGGGGAAGGCCAGCTCAATCACCTTCTTCACTATTGCTAGTAACATTTCAGGGGTCATAATTGTGGAATCCTGGGAATTTTCCTAGCACCATGTTTCTCTATAATTCTATAACGGTTCTCTCTATTGTGATTTTCTTTCCACAGTTCTCCCACCCTGTCCATCTCACAGCTCAATCTTCCTGTTCCTACTGTTCTGATCCCCCAGCCTCTCCCCTCATGTTTACTCAGGATATTTTTTCATCTATTTCTTTTCCCAGGACAATCTACATGTCACCTTGTTACCTATAGTCTCTGGAAATGTGGGTAGTAGTCTGGGTATCTTGGTTTTACATTTAGTATCAACTTGTGAGTAAGTATACTCTATGTTTGTGTTTCTGAGTCTGTTTTACCTCAATCAGAATATTTTTTAGTTCCATCCATTTGTTTACAAATTTCATGATGTGTCCTTACTTTTTACAACTGAGTAATACTTCATTGTATAAATGTACCACACATTCTTCATATATTTTCTAGTTGAAAGGAATCTTGGGCGTTTCCAGGTTCTGGCTATTACAAATAATGCTGTTATGAAAATAATTGAGCAAGTTTCCTTGTGGTATGATTGAGTGCTCTTTGGTTATATCCCCAAGAGTATTATCATTGAGTCATAAGGTAAATTGATTTCCAATTTTCTGAGAAATAACCATACGAATTTTCAAAGTGGCTGTATAAGTTTTCAGACCTAAGAGCAATGGAGTAAGGATCCTTGTATTCCTCCTCCTCTCTGCCATGAGCTGTCCTCATTGTTTTGTTTCTATCTTAGTCATTCTGACAAGTATAAGATGGTATCTCATTTCGATTTCAATTTCTCTGATGACTAAAGATATAGAACAATATCTTAAATGGCTTATGGAAATTTGAAATTCTTCTTTTGAGAATTCTTTTGGATCTGTAGCCCACTTATTATTTTGCATTTTTGGTAATTAATGTCTCATTTCTTGAGTTCTTTATATATTTTATAGTTCCTTACTATAAATATTTTTACTAGGGGGTTAGTAAAAATATTTCCCCATTCTATCAGCTGTTGTTTTGTTTTATTTAATGTGTACTTTGCCTTACAATGCATTCACGGCTACTTCCCACTTTCTCTTCTATCAGATTCAGTGAAACTAGATTTATGTTGAGGTCTTTGATCAGCTAGGAGTTTAGTTTTATTCATGGCAATAGACATGGACCTGTTTGTGATTGTCTGCATGTTGATGTCCAGTTATACTATCAACATTTGATAAAGATGCTTTCCTTTTTATTATACATTTTTGTATTTTTATCGAAAATCAGAGATTCATAATTATGTGGATTATTGGCAGGGTCTCAATTCAATTCCACTGATCCAGGTATCTGTTTTTATGCCAATTTCCACCTGTTTTTATTACTATAACTCTATAGTAGATCTTGAAGTCCAGTATTGTGATACCTCCAGAAATTTCTTTATTGTACAGGATTATATTAGCTATCCTGGGTTTTTGATTTTCCAAACAAGGTTAAGTGTTTTGTTTTAAAAGCCTGTGAAGTATTGTGTTAGGATTTTGAAGGAGAGTGTATTTAATCTGTAGCTTGCTTTTGGTAATATTGTTCAATTTTCTGATATCTTCTTCAGTTTCTTTCTTCAGACCCTTAAGGTTTTTGTCATACAGGTTTTTACTTGTTTGATTGAAGTTAACACAAGATACTTCATATTATCTGTGGCTATAATAAAGGGTGATGCGTCTCTGATTTATTTCTCAGCCTATTTGTATATAAAAGTATATAAAAGCCATTTGAATATAAAAGTGATACTATTTTTAGTTAGTATTTTATCCTACCACATTATGGTAGGTGTTTATCAGCTGTAGGAGTTCCCTGGTAAAATTTCGGGGGTCATTTATGAGTATTATCTTGTCATCTGCAAATAGAGGGAATTTGACTTCTTCCTTTCCAATTTTTATCCTCTTGGTCTCTTTTTATTGTCTTATTGCTCTAGCTAGAACTTAGAGCGCTATACTGAATACAAATGGAGAGAGTGTATAGCCTTGTCTTGCACCTAATTTTAGTGGAATTGCTTTGAATTTTCTCTATTTAATTTGATGTTGGCTGTCAGCTTGCTGTAAATTCAACACAAAAGCTCAGCAAAGAAATAGAATTACAGTCCATTTTCCATCTGATGTGCTGATGCAAAAATACTTAGTAAAATGCTTGCAAACCCAATCTAAGAGCCCATCACAGAAATCATCTAGCATGATCAAGTGGAATTCATCCCAGAGATACAGGGGTTATTAAACATGTGAAAAACTGTCAATATAATACACCATATAAACAAACTGAAAGAAAAACACCTAATCTTCCTATTAGATGTTGAAAAAAATCTTTTGAGAATAAACAATCCTTTGTGATTTAGGTCTTTGAGGGATCAGTGAAACAAGTGACACATTTTTTTTTTAAATTTATAAATGTAAACATTCTTAATATTCATTTTCTTGTAATTAAATGAGAATGCCACATGATCACATAATCTGTCCCCCTGTGTGGCACCCAACCCAACCACAATTTTGCTGCCACTAGTCATTAGGAACACTTGTGTGTGGAAAAGGGACAAAGAATTAGGCTAGCATACATGTGAATAATGCCAAGAAGTGGTATAGAGCGTTAACTGTAGAAATAACAAAATCTGAAGAGAACCAGAGAAAAGAAATTTAGGCTTCGGTCAACATAAAAGTTTCAGAGAGTGGTTGAGTCTTTGTAGTTAAGAATCCCAATGTCCCCAAGCCCATATCAATTACCACTGGAGAATGTGCAGTGGTAGAAATTCTGAACTTGATAGGCATACCTAAGCAGTGTACCACCAGCAGCTGACAAGGACTCAGAAATTCTGGGATCCCTCTTGTCCTTAAGCTGTAATAGAAGCTGCTGCCAAAGGTATAGGAGCTTGACTTCCTAGACACAGTATAGCTCTGATGTGCTGGCACTGTCCTAGGACTATAACATCTGGAGGCAGGAAGTGTCCTGTTTTCAGATGGCTCTAGCAGTCCAAGAATAAATAGCAGATAGCTGTCATGAAATAGATAGACAGTATTGCAAAAGTCTCTATAACCTGATAATTCTCAGCTAGTTAACTGTTAAAAGCTAGAAAGTTGTGAATGTTCTCAGCATAACACCAATCGATATTTAATTTGGCACATTTGTTAATTACTGATGACAACAAATCATAGAGTATGTGTTTATAGAAATACTATATTTTTCCTCATAAAGATGTATTATTGTTTTTTCCTATCCAAAATTACACTTAAAGATATTTTTCTTCTCATTTTCTACTACTTTTCCCAAACATTCCTATAGTATATGTTAATTTAAATGATGAAAAACTGACTAAGTTAAAAGAAGACTCCTATTTGAAAGCGAAAAAAAATCAATATGCTGTCGTGACTACTATTGTCAGTTCTATATTATTCTCTTGTTAAATTTCCTTAGAATTCATTGCTCTGAAACTAGGAAAATAATAGCCACATACCATAAGCACTCCATATCCAAGATTGTATTGTAGAAGGAGAATAGCCACTGTTTCTGACTGAAATGAAGGAGTGCAATCAAAATCTTGCTGGTAGTGAAACTTGATATAAAAATTATTCCTGACACAGAAGACTAAGAAAGAAAAAAAAATTCAGTGTGTGTAGTAGAGAATTAGAACAAAAAAAATGAAATAGATTCTAACATCTTCTGTCACTTCATAATTACAATTTAAATTAAAGATGTTCGTTTTCTTTCGAGTCTACATTCTGAGGACACTGTGCATGGTATGGATAAGGGTTGATGCTGTTTGTTCATTATATGCTGATACTTTTTCATCGTATTCTTCTTACTACTCCTTTAGTTACACAATCATACTTATGACAAATTCTGGCATCCTACCTGAAACTATGGGCAACTTAATTTATTTTCTGAGCCTCAGAGATCCCTAATTGAATTGAAGAGTTTTTGAAGACCTTAAATTTCATTTAAATAACATTGTGATATACCAAAAAAGATGAATACAAATATAGTGAGTACCTCAAACTCAGTACCTGATATGTAACGGATGTTGAATGCATCACAATGTTGAACCAATTGTTACTCGCTCTATTGAGAACAGAGATAATTCTTTTTCAGAATTTGAAGAAGACAAATCTAATAGCACTTTGTTTGCAACTTATCTGGAATCTTAAACACATCTGACATGTGTTTAAATCATGTTTTGTTCTGTGAGGAAATATGTGTTTAATTATGTAAAGACTTCAGACTTAACAAAAATCATTTGCTTATGTATAGGTGGTTATTAAGTATGCATATTTTACTATACACATTAACTTATAGCATTATAAAAACTACTATTACAATTCTTTAATTTTCTAAATGCTGACATTTCTATAATGTCCTGTATCTCATAACTTCTAAGAAACTATGGAATTAATACATTAAGAACTGTTACAATGAGCTCTTAATTCATGAGGCTAGAGTGGGTGAATCTCTCTCTGTGAGTCTAAGGTTAGAATCAATATATATAACAAGATTCATGTCAGTGTGAGCTACTTAGTGTAACTATTTCTCCTTGATGATGATAGTGGTGGTGATGATAATGATTATTATGATATATAATAGCTCTAAGAATTTGCATTATTGAAAGATTAAAATGACAGCAACAATTCACACTTAGTAAATATATATATTGTATATAATGTGTATAATGTAAAGGTAGTGATCAATAAGTTTCTATTATAGGATATAAGTTAGGGTTGTGATGACTGTATTTTGGTAATTGGAAAAACTTTCTCAGTCAAGTAATTTTTGAAATAAATATGGTACTCACTCATTTGTTCCAGTGGACGCTGGTGATAGTAATTGTAGGTCAGAAAGTAAAAAGAAATAGAAAAAAAAATGATATGTCGGCCAAGGTTAGAGAAGTGTTCACATAACAACTCAACAACATTTAGGAGGCAAGTTCAAGTTGGCAAATCTACACTCATCACTCTGAAGTGTGACAGGGACAGGATAGAAAAAGTGCCATTACAGGGCTGAACTGCTCTACACAGTGCAAGCAAAATACCTCAATTTTGATACAGTGTAACTTTTCTCCTTTCCTTCACTGTAATAACAATGGGGAATTTGATAAATCTGTCTTCCGGGTTGGATACCTGAGCTCTGAAAATGGATTAAATTGTTTTACCTGTAAAACTTAATTTTCTTAGTTATATTGTTAAGAAATTAAGATTGCCTATTGGTTTAATCTGGATGATTTAATGAGTTTGTAAAGTGTTGAATATGTATTAATTGCTATAATTATGCTAATATTTTATCTTCAGTGTTCAAAACATATTTTCTGTTGAATAATGCACAATCCTTATAGAATGAATTAACTTCCTCAGATGTATCGGTATAAAAATATAATGTTTTGTTGTCATATTCTACTAAAAATAGTGACCAACTTTCACGAAGTTGCAGCAAATAAACTGCAGCAGATTTTCTCACTAGTTGTATATAATTTGATAACTTAACAAAATACATCTTTGGGGTGATACGTATAAATTTTCAATAGCTGCTCATATAGCTAGAGGGAGAATAAGCTGGTTAACAACTTCATAAATGCAAAAGGACATAAGGAAACCAAGCCAAGCTATGGTTGAATGGACTATGCTTCTGCTTTCTATTTTAATAATGGATACTGTTGTGAAGATGTGTAACTGAGATACTTATCTACAAGTATCTTGAATTACACTTCAGGTAGATGTCTTTAATATGAAGCACTTTCAGAAGATACAACAGATAAAAATGTGATTTCTAACTTTTATGGAAACAGCTCTTCTGGGGCGTGGGGGGGCATAAAAACAATAAATAGGGCTAACCATGATGGATAAGGGCATTGAATCAATGGTTTTAGAATTACAGAGGTAAAAACTATTCACAAATATGAATCAATAGTATGGTGGGTAGATGGGTTTCATTCACGGTGTTAGTTGCAATGAAAAACCATACCTTGGTTGTAACTCTCAAGGCTCATCTCTAGTGCCCCAAGTCAATCAGCAAAGTACATTCTTAAAGGTTTCTGTTTCCCCATTTTTCCAAACAGCACCAGTAGTGTTCAAGCACATGAGCCTGTGTAGGGGGCATTTCAAATGGAAACCATGATAGTCATCACTCCAGATTTCCTAAGACAATCAACAATCAACATAGAAACTTGAAGTCTGCCCAGAAAAAATACTCTGGTGATCTTATCACCCTATAGAATTACAATATAGGTGAACAGAAATAAAACGCAAGGCTCTAATCATTTTTCACTGCCTTGCTGACCTAAATCCATTAATAACTATGGATCCTCTTATATTCATAACTGGGCATATTCTCCTCCTGTGATCTCAACTCTGTGTCATTAGTGCACACTGTTCTCTGTGATTCTTAAACAGGAGCATTAAATTAAACCCAAGAGAGAAGGATGATGGGAAAAAAGAGCTACAGAAAGAAAATAAAGTCAAAGTATGTGGTATAAATACGAGTGAAAATATTAAAAGTAAAGCAAGACATCATTATGTGCAGGCCACATACAGTAATATCAAAAATAACTCAAGGTGAAGTCTTCTGAGTGAAGGAAAGTTAAGTTTTGTTAAAAAGAATAATTCATTTTTGAGTTGGTGCACATATGAATTTAGACTCTCGGAACACTGTTCCATTGCAGGCATTAAGCTGAGCATGCTGGGTAGAGAAGAATGCACTGTGTTCTTTCTCCAAAAGATCTTTCGGAGTGAAAGCTGCTGGCAAGCATTAGTGGTGTGCAGGAGGGTGAGCTACTCTATACCCTGCTGTGCCTTTCACAGGGGGAGATTTAAACACATATGAGCCAGACTTCTCAGCATCAGTGGCTTTGTACTGTTAAAGTGGAAAGATGTGCGTGTTTGTGTCTATGTAGATGTCACCACTGTGACGGGCCAGGAGGATCAAGTTGTGTTATTATAAGGTCTCCATTACATCACCTGGAGAGCAAACCAGGGGGAGAACTAACTGCATGTCCTCCTCAATAATTATATACTTCGGTTCATATCACGTACTGTCTTTGCAGAGAAAATGGTGTTCTTTTAAATTAGCCACACAATGAACTTGGAGACATGTACAAAATAAAAGAAGTTCCTATTTTGAGCTGCTTTTTAACTAAGAATATTTTATAGTGCTGCACCTACATAGTCTTTAACACACTGACATTATGTAAATTAAATATGTTAATCCCCAACTCTGCACAATCTTCTTTCATTTAAACTTTTTCCCCCTTTTGTTACCAGAGAAGAGAAACAAAAAGAAATAAAAAGATGTGAGAAAAGACTCCTGCCAAATATAATAGCTATGTTCAATGCTTCTCCTGGTTTCTTATTGTCTAAATTGTGCTTTTTCCTGCCAAGGTCCCATTTAAGTGCATTACCTCCAAATGCTAATAGACTAATTAAAATATGAATAAATAAAAAAATCATATTTCCTGTAAACTTTTTTTCACCTTTCCTGGTGAACTTGAGAGTTTTTGAGAACTTGAAGTAATCAAGGGAGACTCTTGCACCATTGATTTCTTACTAGGAGAAGTTTAAGTTTCAGCTCTGTCATCTGCACCTATCTGGAACTGGATGGCACTTTGTGAGGCTCCAACAAAATGTTCAGGGAGGATGTCCTTGACCTTCTCCTGCTGGGTAGCTTTTCGTTAGCGTCTCTTCCCTCTTCTCAGCTGTAGTATCCTCAGAATAAAAAACAAACAAACAAAATGGAATAGATTTTGTTCCATTTCAAAAGAAAATTGTGCCTGTGTGATGAAAGTTTCAATGAAAACTTTTGCATCTGTCCATTCTGGGTTGCATAAAATGGTATTGATTCATTCATCTTTTATCTTAAATTACTTAGTTTATTACTAAACATAGTAGAAGACAAGCACATGCTCATTGCACTAAAAGAGTTCTGAAGGTGTAGAATAGATCAAGGTTATATGAGAGGTTATGGCAGATGCCTATCCGTAATTTAGAAGGACATTAGTTGAAACAGTCATGTCACTGAGTCCTTTATTAAAGCATGAAAAGACAATAGACATAATGTGTTACAACTGACTGTACAGATGCAGTATTTCTTTGTTGTTAAATGTGTCTTACTGAACTTAGTAACTCTTATTTTGCAAGCTCAGGAGAACATATTGCAGAATACCCTTAAACATAAATTTTGAAAATGGCATTATGATGGCTGGTTAGATTGCATGGTGGGTAAAGGCTTGTGCTGAGAAAGCCTAATGACCTGGATTAAATCCCCAGTATACATGTAAAGGTGAAAAGAGACTAATGACTTCCGAAAGCTGTTCACTTAAGAATGTAATATCCATGTCAAGAGACCCCCCAAAGTCCACCGTGAAGCTGGATTTCAGTGCAAACAGGAGAGAATCAGTTTATTCTTTTTTTCTTTATTTAATTATGTTTTTAATTAAAAATGACACTATTTATCTATATATCCTCCTGCTTCACCTCCCTTACCTCCTACCAATCCCTCCCAGTCAGCATTCAGCCGCACCTCTACCTATCCACACATCTCCTCTCAAAAAGGGCAAGGAGTCCCAAGGTGGGTCAACTCAGCATGATGTATCCACTCCAGGCAGGTCCAATTCACTTATTCCAAAGTCAATGTTGGGTTAAGTGTTCCTTTACAGAGAATGAGCTCCAAGTTACCAGCCCACACACAGGAACACAGTCTGATCCCACCCCTCAAGGTACCACATGCTGCCAATGCCAGTCTACTGTTTCCTATTCTTGGAGGGCCTAGCTCATTTTCCTGATGGGACTCCAGTGGCTGTTGTTGATTCAATGAGCCACCCAGAGCTCCAACCAGTCATCACTGTGGGACTATTCCTCATAATCTCTATCTTCTTGCTCATACAGACTCTCCTCCCCTGCTTTCAGCTGGACCAGGAGCTCGGCCCAGTGCTCAGCCATGAATCTCTGCTTCCACCTCTATTCATTGTTGGATGTAGGTTCTGTGATGACACTTAGGGTGGTTATTCACCTGATTATAGGGGAAGTCCTGTTTAGGCACCCCCTCCACTATGTCCTTAGACCTATCCAGGGACATCCTATGAGTTCTTAGAGGATTCCCTAGCACCCAGTCTCTTTCCAACCCACATTGGCTTCCTCTTTACTTCTGAACAGGTTCCAACCCATGTCTGAACCCTATGTTCCACTGCAGCAGAGGGAAGATGGACCCTGAGTTCAGGGGCAAAAGGGTTTTTAAAGAAAGAAATAGTCACTCAGGGTGTTCCATGGCTTGATATTTAAGACTGGATAATGGATATGAGATAAAGTAATTCTTTGAAACCATTGGTTAACCTTTTGGTGAAAAACCAAGTTTTAAATACATTGGCTGGCAGGTGCATTCTTGAGATTTTTTTTTTTCTAAGATTTTTCTTAGACCTGAGCCCTGCTCCCAGGCACTACATGGTATTAAAAACTGTCTTTGCCTGAGATAAAGTTTTGTAAAGATATATCTATGCCTTCACAAAGAATGTCAGCTCTGTTCTATCTAATCTCACTCATGTGCTTGATTTGTGTAGAACTTTTTTGGTTGTCACTTAATCACAGCAGCATTTTTTCACCATAAGGAACAACTCTTTTGGTAGTACATGGTAGTATTCTGTCCCTTTTTCTGGAGCCCTGACCATTTGGCAATAGCCTGGCTTGCCTTGTGTCCTGACATCAAGTACCATTTAAGAAGATTCTCACCCTTAGCTTCCTTCTTATCTCTTGTCTCTCTCCCTCCCCATCTTTACCAGAGCACACTTGCCCCTCCCCCTCTCTTTTCCTGATCTGTCTGTCTATCTATCTATCTATCTATCTATCTATCTATCTATCTATCTATCTATCTATCTCTTGCTGCTCCCATCATTATAATAAAGCCTGTGTCTTATTTTCTGTTGTTCTGTGCCCGTTTATCCCAGTGCCCTGTGGATCACATAGCACCTATATCATGAGTTTCTATGTTGGTTTCTAGGGGTTTCTACTAGGAGAAGAAGGCATAAAAAGTGACAAAACATGTGAATATAAATCTTGTTTCTTAGCTTCAAGAGTTCCAAAGTGAACTCTGACCCTATTCATTCCAGTCCACACTCTGGGTTAAGCTTTTTATGTTGCCCAAGTTCTCAGTACTCATCTTTGATTTATCAAGTATTTAAAGGGATAATTTAATGCTAAGGCAACACAGTAGGGCACATTGGTAATTAAGCATCCATGTCTCATGCTTTCAAAGAGATCATGATCTCTCAGCAGGGATAGCAGACAAGCAAAGTGATGAGTCTTTTAAAAATTGGACACTAACTTCATCTACTCTAGAATGCTTTATCCCCTACCCCCATGCTTCTGAGAAAAAAATAGAGAACTTTTTATTCTTGAGTAATATGTAATACTGCAAACAAGAGAAGCAATTATCCTTTATACAGGGAAGGGTTTCCATGGAGAGAAGGCAATTCTTGCTACTCAGAAAGGGCTTGAGTTTCTCATCATGGGTTCAAGACTATAAACTCTTCTAAGTTTGCTCCCCCTGAGACATCTCATCAGTTTAAGTTTTTCCTCTGAAGTCACTACAAGTCCAAATTCAGTCTTAATTTCTCACGGAGAACCTCAAGCTACAAGCTAATTTTTCCCATTCAAAATGAATCACTGATTTTCTTCATCACTACTGAACCTTCTCATGTATTCTCTAAAAGCTCCCATTTTAGGCTTATATGAAACTAATCTCCTAAACCTAAGAGTTTGCCCCAAGTTATTGCCTTATATGTTCTTGACCTCCAGATTTTGTTTTGTCCTCCTTTTACTTACACATCTTATGTTTAATTTGTATTTTAGACTTAGACTTTTTTTTTAATTTCATCTTTGGATTGTTTTCATAACGTTTTATACTGCTTTTATCTGCAGAGTCTCAAAATGTGTTTTATAAATCTCAAGACTGGTCATAATACAGCTTAAACCTCTATTGATTTTTCATCGCCTCATGAGAAAGTACAAACTTTTTCTTTTGGGGGATTTATACCATAAATGTATTAAACAAATATGCATAGGCTCGTATGGACCTAAACAAATGACAGAATAATGAAAGATATCATTCCAGAAGAATTTGAAGATACATTCTCTCCTAGGGGTCTGGAGTGCAAATCTCTGGAATCAGAAAATTCCATTTAGTATTTTTCTTATTATCATTTATTTTCCAATTTATTATTAAATACATTTCTTAAAATTCTTGTAGCTGTTCATCATATAAATATGGAAAAATTCTCCAGCCAATCTCTTTTTTTGTGTACAATATGAAGGCTGCACTCTGTGTATTGATCAGATTATTTTCAGTCTTTAATCTTCTAGATAATTGGAAATCTGAACTTAGAAATTAGGGCTATCATAACTGACATATAAATTCTGTTTATGTCTACTTTTCATTCACAGCTATGATTTTTTTGAGTCAAGAATGTTTTCCTTCATTATTTCATCTTCTCAGTATCTAAATCCACAGCAGGATAATTGGTATAAAGTTTTTGAATGACTGAGTGACCAAATTATGAATAGATAAACCTTTAAGAAACTCTTATCTTTTATTATCTCAAAGCTTTTTTTAAAAAATGACATGCATGTTTCCACTACAGAAAATTGGCAAACTTGTTTTAATATTCATTTTCAAAAGATCATGTGCTTAATTGATAAGCATTTAAAGACAACATGTAGACTCACCCTTTGTTTAAGATGTTACTTTCTGTTCTTTGAGATGAAATGAATGGTTTGGTTGTCCCATACTCTGTAGTATGAGAAAGTACAAATTCCACTTCATGTGTGAAGATCAGAATAAGATAAGAAATGAAGAAGAAGGAGGAGAAGAAAAGACAGGAAAAGGAGTAGAAGGAGTAGAAAGAAAAAGGGAGAAAAATAAAGAAAGAAGAAAATAAAGGAAGAGAGGGGGGAAAGAGGAAGGAGAGAAAATAGGAGAATAAATTTTGATAGATGAGGGTTGGGTGCATTTTGTAGGTGTTATTGGGAGAAAGGAGCTTGAAAGGACAAAGAAATATTACCCAGAGCTGGCAGACCAGGGTGAAAAATTTCCAGAGCTTAGACCACTAAAGTATTTTCACAACACTTAATGTTCAATATAGCTGGGAGAAGCTGCACAGAGACTACACTACTGCACATACTTCATACCAAAGCCTATACACCCTACCTGTCATCTTTAAATGGTGGAATCCACATGACTTCTTTAGGTGAACAAGTCCTGAGAACAGCATAAAGACTCTTCTTCTGTCAAGGTCCTAGAGTCCCTGACCCATTTGGCAAATGTCCTTATGGACAGTTCATTGCATAATTCAGGGCATGACCCTGAGAGTATGCTTTATTTGCTGCCCTTGCTTTCACCATGCTAGTGTCACACTAGCTGGCTTGAAGGAGTCACAGTAGGTCATGCATTTTAATATATTTGTGTAACTGTTTTGGAAACAGTGATTTTGTTCACAAGTGTCTTGGAGAAATGCCATAAACAGATGTGATGTGGGATGTCTTCCTGTAAAATGTGAATTACCATTGGATAGTAAAGGAACTGTTTTGGCCTATGGCAAAGCATCTTAGAGGTGGGAATTCAAAATGAGGATAAAAGTATGGCAGAGTTACATGGAGAAACAGTGAGCTATTGCCTAAGGAAACAAAATGTAAAGAAACATAGGTAAGTCATAAGCCACATGGCAAAACATAGATTAGTAGGTATGGGTTAAGATGCATGAGCCAGCTAGCAAGCAATAGCCTGAACCATAGACCACACTGTTTGTAATTTAACAAAAAGAAAAAAAAATTCTTAAAGAATTAATACAAGTGTCAAAAGGAAGCCCTGAAGTTATCACAGGCATTGATATATCATAGAACCATCAAACTGTTATTTATAATGTCAGGATTGAATTTAATCAATCTGAAAGTAAGAGGTTATAAGAGGTTATTATTGAAATATTTTCATTGTCAGCTTTACTTTAATCTCATTTTATTTTTACACTTTTTTGTAATGTGCTTTTTTAAGAGTCATTTACTCATTCAATTTATCACAGCAGCACTGACAGTTTATTGTGGGAAACAGATAAAGGTAGAAGGCACAAAATTACACTTCATTTGGAATAAGAATATTGAAAGTCTTCTCATTTCGATTATTTTAAATATACAGTCTATACTGAGATCTAATATACTCTAACTCTACATTAAATTACAAACAATCTATATGTTCTATCTTGCTAACGCTTATTCTATTCTCCTATCCTGTTCTTAGCCACTGGTGCTCTGTTTGTAAACAAAGTTGGAGCTTTCTGTCCAATGGCCTGAGTTTTTCTAGCAGTCATTTTGCAAATTACCACTCTGATGCTTATATTAATTATAAATGCTTGGTTGATGTCTCAAGCTTATTATTTACTAGTTATTATATTTAAACTAACCCATTTCTATTAATCTATGTATTACCCTGTAGCCTCGGCTAACAGGTCCTTTTACATCTTGCTTTTTGAACAGTTTGAAGCTTCTCCTGATTGTGCTTCTCCTTCTCTGACCCCTCCCCCCCAAAAAATTGATAGAACTGCCTGACTTTATTTTGCCTTGTAAAAGGCAAAACTTCTTTATTATCAACCAGTGAGAGCAACACAAGTTTATAGCCTACAGAAGGAAATTCCATGGCACTGTATGGAGTAAACATTTGAGAATTTCATGTGTTTATGGCATTGATATATATCTGTCATTTTGTACCAGACTTATTTTACTTGACACACTCCTGTAGTAGGAGGTTTCTAGCCCTGACTTTTGGGCCTAGCCTCAAGGTTTAGACCCGCAGACCCCCAGACGCACAGAGACACACAGATGCTTACTATATTTTTAGGCTGATCAGCCTACAGCCCAGGCATACAACTTGCTAGCTCTTTACCCTTAATCTAACCCATGTCTCTTATCTGTTCAGCCATGTGGCTCGGTACCTTTTCTCAGAGCAGCATGGTTGTCCTCTGCTTCTTCCAGCTTCTCTCTGGTGTTCTGCTCTGTTCTTCCTGTTCTCAGAGTTCTCTTAGTCTGGTAGCCCCACCCACACTTCCTACCTGCCTTTGGCCAATCAGTGCTTTTTATTAAACGAGTAGATGGGACAATTATTTACAATGAAACAACACAACCTCCCACATACTCCAGGTTTAAAAATTATAAGATCTTATTATCTTTTAAGGCTAGCTGATATTTCAATATATTTATATCATATTCTCTGTCATTTCATATTTTAATAATGTGAATTGTAAAAGACATATTGATACTTTTGTGTTTATTACAATACTATTTATTATAACCATGATATTTTATCAACCAATCGACTATAAAAGCATTGATCTTAATATGGGATAGATAAAGGAAAACAAAATAAAATAGATGCAGCAATTTAAAATAATATGAATATAAGGAAACAGATTGCACTGAATTTCTTACATTGCATCATATTTCAAATTTAAGGCTGATACAAATGAAACATTCAAAAAAACAACCCAGCAAATGCTGAGTGATGATCTTTAAAAAGCTATTTAACCTTAAATGTGACATAAGATATTTACCAAAAAGCATGAAGACTTTCTTAGAACTTTGCCTTCTGCTAAGTCTAAATGACCAAACTTTCAGGGAAAGGCTGCCTTATGCGAGTTCATAGCAGCTGTTTGTGCCACCAAATAAAAGAATAAAAAAATAAAAAACTCAGGAAAATGGAGATACTTTGTTGAATAATTGAAAGGAGGTTCATGTTCGGACAATTTACTTTCCTCTGAGTTTTAATTTGTGGTGTCACATTCCTTTCACTGGTATGATACCCACAGCCTCCATCAGGACCAAGAGCTCACCAATTGACAGAAGCGTATCTTGAATTAATTGCCATACTGAACACTGTAGTGTGGGAAGAAGATAAGACAGAGTGAACAGAAAGAAAGACACCTTGTTTTGTCCTCGATACTTCCGACTTTAGAAGTAAAGAGAATTGTGCATGTAGCTTCGTTGTAGTGTGTGTTCTAACACAGAAGTCCTCAATTTAATTACTAGTGCCACAAAGAACAGGAAATGGAAAAAAATCAATGAATTTCTATTAAGGGGTTATTTACTTTAAAAGAATAAATTACTCCACTAAAATTTTGCCTCAACCATTACTGTATTTTTCTGATCTATTCAAAGTCAATCATTTCCTTTGGGTCGGGACATGTTAAAGTGCACATTGTTTGTGATATGCATACTGGGTTGTTATGGAAGATGGAATAAACAGAATGCCTTGTACTATGTCTCTTGTGCCTCCTGTACATTTTTTTTTTTTTGGTATGGTATGATCCCTCTACTTAAGGTAGATAGGGCCTTAAAAAACATTGCACTGTTGAGGAGTCAGACTTTTCAAATGCTTTTGCAATTCTCTGTGAGACAGAAACATACAGTCTTCCTCTGCTAAGCATAATATTTTCATCACAACACTTATACTGTAGGCAATTTTTCTATGTAGTCATAGTCAAGCTCAGGCCCAAGAAGAGGTGAGATAGATCCTATCTCCCAGTGAGACATTTCCGAAGTCATGTGATCATTTTTAACACGCCACACCCAGCGATATGGCTAATTCTTTTTAAATGATGCCAAAAATGAAAGAAAGTTGTAGGATGCATCGCTATCTTTTTTTTTCCAGACTGAATAAAGGACAATCAAGGACAAAGCTAAGAAGAGTCAAAAATTATGAAAGTGGTCTTAAGGACATAAACTTCACTAAAACTATTTGCTTTTAATTGAATTTTAAACTCCGTATTTATCCATTAGCCAACTCTATCTGAATTACCTGCACCTCTGTGTTCTCCTATAGCAATGAATTTACTTTATGACTATGTAAGCATCATTAATACAAGTCTGTACATTTGTCTCCATTGAATTAATTAAAGGCTGAGTTTTATTCAGAGTCCCTCCTCATCCACATGTCAATAACCTCTAGAAATTATACTAATCACTGACTTTCAAGTTCTTCTGTTAATGTTATGAACAATTGACCCAATATTTTTGGGATTGTTATACAAAGGATACACAATAAATTTTATGCAGTGACCACTTTCTGAGCCCCAGCAAAAAGCTACTCTAGGATTTTTTGGAGAAATGAGAAAGAAAAGCACCTTAGCTTTCTCTTTTTACTGTTGGACATTTGTTTCATCTATTTTTGTGGTATAAGTAATCATGTTTATTATATGTCAACCAAACTCTGTAGGGAAAGTTTCCTCTTTTTTAACTACACTGGTGTATGACTGCACAAAAGTTTACTGAAACTACTTATTTAGTACTTAATTCATGATGGTATGAAAATATACTTCAACATTTAGTTTGGTCATGCTATAAAATAACAAACAGAAAATTTTATAACATTTGGTTAAAGTATTATTAAAGATTTTTATATGTATAGCTTCAGATATATTTTTGTTTATGTGCATCTAGAGGAAAAAAAACCTCAGGATGTGGTAGTTTTATGTATGATTCGTTATTGTACAAAGTGAAATCCATATTAAGATTGGTTTGAAGACACAATGCAGCACACAGTGGCAGTGCAATCTTTAAAATGAGTATTTTCTTCCTTTAATATGACTTCTACTTACATTTCCTATATTGAATTTCTGCTTCATTTCACTGTGAATTTTATACCTCTTATAATTTCAATAGTCATTGAGTCTCCATGAGAAATGTATTATTGTTTATTTAGGCAATAATCTGCTATTCAGTAGATAGTAAATATGTAAAACTAAATAGTGTTTTTGTTTTTACTTAAGGAAAAATGCTTATGAGTGAATATAAAACCATACACAGTCAATTAACTAGGGTTGCTGTATGTAAGATCAAGAAGAATACAGAAGTAATTGAGTTACTGGCATGATATTTTCTGATGGTAGCGTGTGAGGAGCATGTTATAATAAAAATTTGGCAATATTACATTGTAAACCCTCAAAGGCATGGGAAGTGTATCTGAGGTGTAATCCTCATTATGTCAGTTATTGCAACATTATAAATGTTATCACACCTCTCTAAGGCTCATTTTATATATCTGCAAACACATATGCGGGGAGAGTCTAATGGTATAATACATATAGAGAACATGGAAGATTGCCATGCATACTGAACACTGTCACATTAGTCAAAATTACAGTTAAACACTGTGAAACTGGAGGGGGAGTAACACTAACACAAGCACTTTTACAATTTCAGGATATACAGACTTTTATATGTTGAAATTGGTGACATTGAAAGATTTTTAGCACAAGGCTGTCATAGCCTTAGCTTTGACTCAGGAAAATCTTAAAACTCCTTCTAGGAACAAATTTGCTGTGTGCCCAAGCAGAACTCAGCAGTGAAGCACATCTCCCATGTTAGGTGTGGTTTATTTCGAGTGTTGGTAACATGATGGAATGGCTGGCAGAGCTCCTGTATTTCCATTACTAACACCTTTCCATAGCCATTTGAGTTATGAGTATGCCTCATGAATCAGTGATGGAAAGGACATCCCACACTTCTTAATTCTCCAGGTGTGGTTATTAAAAATCCAAAAGCATGGTTTGGATGTTAAGTACAAATCTAGATTTGGGGACAGTTCTTAATGATGACTGTATATTACATGTATTACATCATTGTTTTCTTATTGAAAAGGGGGATAGTTTGTGTATCCACACCAGGCTCTGACATTTTCATGATGTAATTAAAGTGCACTTTACCTTCCTTTATTTTTATGTGTAGTCCTAATGTGTATTTTCTTAGAAAATAAAATTAAAAGCAATTCTATCTATCTATCTATCTATCTATCTATCTATCTATCTATCTATTTATCTATCTACCTACCTATCTATCTACCTACCTATCTACCTATCTGCTAGGATAGCTATGTCATTTGTTACGCTGACTTCCTTATTCAAGAGATTCATGAAAAAGAAAATCAAGTAGGTGTCTTAACTCTTATGAGTTCATAAGATGTTGGTATGTATAAGTCAGAATACTGCCATTTCTCTATCTTCGAGTAATTACTGGAATTTGTCCATAGGTTTATTTGGAGTTTGATAAATTAAAGTTAATTCTGTTCCTTCATGTAGATCAGATGACAAGGCTTGGGTCAGGTAATACCTAGCTAGTTCCTCCAGAATTAATTAAGCACAAATAGTAATTTATGGTTCTGTATGCAAGAACAAGGTATGAGATCCATGCATGACTGAACAGGAGAGAGAGAGATGATTGTCCCTGGCTTGCTACAGGGACTTCCAGACAAGTGTGATGAAGGCAATTTACATGAGAAATTTGATTATGAGCAGAAGGATTCCTTTCTCTATATAGGTACTCCATGAGAAAATATTATGAGTGGCCATAATTAAAACTAGTAACTGGTTGGCATTTGAACATTAAATTCGAAACATGCATCCACCAACAGAAAAGTAATTGGAGAATTAATGTCAAATGAAATCATTGTCAGAAAAAAATCCACAATTATTGTGGATGGTTCTGAAGATGCTGCCTGTTAGACTGGCTTCTGCAATACGAAAATCAATAAACATCACACTTCTCAAGTATTGAGTCTAAAGTGACAGTAGCTTTTGAAAATGTTATGCAGGTGTAGGTAAAGGAAAATGTGACTTTTCTCAATTCTCAATATCTCCGCTAATGCTAAGCTTTCCATTAGAAACCATATGACTGCAATTACCATCTCAGTCTTTCGAGAATTCCCAAGAGGAAGAAGATGAAGGTGGTGAAGGTGATTGACAGAACATTGCTGGAAAGTCACCTATGGTTATAGTCATTTTATTGTTTAGTTTTCTTGACTTGATGCAATAAGAGAAAAATATTAAATAAAAATAAAAAATAAGACTGGGCAAATGATTCATTCAAAAACAAAAACCCAAAACATTGCTTCTTTAGTAAGCAGAGGAGATTGATGGTTTCAGTACCCATGAAGAAAAGCTGAGCTATGGGGTTATGGACTTATAATCCCATCCCTAAGAAGATGATTCAAGCAGATTCATCCTGGAGGCTTACTGTCCCAAAGTCTAGCTTCTTTGGTGATTGCCACGCCATTGAGAATTCTCTCAGTAAATAAGGGATGCGTTGTCTGAAGAATAACATGTGAACACAGAAACACCTAGATATCCAAGAAGACGCAAATACAACACACAGATAGGTTTTTAAAAGAATAAAAATGAAACAAACTGAATACAAATATCTTCACAAACCCTTAGAGCAATATTATATCATATTAATAAGAAATTTTATATTCTATTGCCCGTATATGACATTGTCCAATAAGCACAATGGCATAGGTTATTTTAGTCTCCATTTGAAAAAGTCTCTTTGAAATCATTAGCTACAGTAGAATTAAGTGGATTCTATAGATTTATTAGTCAATTTCAGAATTAGTATACAAACTGAAGGTTAGGTTAATAACTTAATGCAAATTTTATGCAGAGTCTGAAGATCAATTTTTTTCTTAATATCAAGAAAAGAAAGAGAAAATAGAAACACTAATAAAGGTGACAGGGATATAATAGCTATAATTAGAGTCAGTGTAATAATAGAGCTGAAACGGAGTTGGGCAGCAACATCAGGACACTAAACCTGTTTATTGATGTTGTATGAATATACAAATGTCTCCAGTTCTTCACATCCTCATGTATATTCACATTTCAGCATTTAAAACTGTACTGTCAGGGACTGGAAAGATAAATTAGCCGGTAAAATGCTGGACTGTCCCTGTAAACTTGAGGACCAAGTTAGATCCCTGACATCAATGTAAAAGCAAACAGGGTGTGAGGATACATGCTTTTAATCACAATATTGGGGAGGCAGGGTCAGGCAAATACTTGGGGTTTATTGGGAGCTTACTTGGTGAGCTCCAGACCAGGGAGTGAGGGGAAATAATAAAGAAACAAACAAATATAGGTGGTGTCTAAATAAATGCTTCAGGGATCGATAGTCGTGGTGATTCCTCCAAAAGATTCTGGTTCAGTTCCTACCCCATACATAGTGGCTTACAGTCATCTATAACTCAATTTCCAGAGAATCCAATGCTGACTTACGGCTCCTTGGTCATTATATATACATGACATACACAGTTATGTAGATATAACACTCAAACATAGAAAATAATAATTAAAACATAAGTCAATAAAAAGAAAATATACAAAATGTTTCTTCTGAGGAACAACACCGAAAGAGGACCTCTTTCTTCACAAGCACAAGCAGGTGTGCATTTAAACATGTACATTAATATGAATACACACACACACACACACACACACACACACACACACACACACACACTAACTTGAGCTTGAAGTGATGAGTAGAACCTTCTAAACCTGCCTCAGAACTCAGAAATCTGAGAATAATAGCAGCAATAAGAAACATATCCTTGATGGTCTGGAGACTTCTCTTGCTTATTGATGTTAGGAAAACTGTGCGGGTATTTCAAATATAATAAAAACAGTTGGAGATAATTTTTAAATATAATAAAACCTCTTCTGGTCTTTGTTTTTTTGAGACAGTCTTAGCTGTTCTAGAACTTGCTTTAAAGACCAGGCTGGCTTTGAACTCACAGAGATTCTCTTGCCTCTGCTTCCCAGGTACTGGGACTAACAGTGTAAGCCATGGCTTCTTCTGCCTGCTCTATCTTTCTATGTCTACCTTAAATACTTTCTTTGCTCAGTTAAGGCATGGCACCACTACTGCCTGCCTGGGAGCCTGGAATTCATTCTGTAAACTAAGATGACCTCAAACTCAGATTGGATTAAGGGCATAGGTCACTCCTTGTGCTAGGATTAAAGGTGTGAGTTATCACTGTCTGATCCTTGTAGATTGACTGTGGTTAGATTCTCTGATATCTCCAACTGATTATAATAAAATATAATAAATTGGAAAATATACGAACAGAAAACCATGCTAAGTAGAAGATGAAAGTGTGTATAGTATATACACCAAAGTATAGTAGGATTATGTTGTTACATTGTAAATAGCTGGGGGAATGAAAGACCTCATGAGGAGCATTCATGAAATGAGAGAACACACACTTCTTGCTAATGTAAATTTAATCTGACTTAACAGTTTTTATCTTCCAGATTTAATAGTTTTTATCTTTCCCTATAGAAAGACTGTATGATCTTGCTGAACTGCAGTATGATGTAATCACAACTAAATTATCAGCATCTGATATCTTTTCAAGAATCGGAAGTTGTTGCAGGTGCATTCACATGTTAGGATGGGAAATTTGTAGAAAAAATTAAAATATTGTAGACTCTTCAGATTTTTTTTTTAAAGTGGGAGTAGTGGTGGGGATTTTAGAAACCTGCTTGTCTACTTCTTTTAGTAATGGGGGAAAGAAAATTTGAAACACGTGTACTAAATCTCTTCCACATGCCCAAGTGCTCACTGTACCCCCTATACAGCTAATTCTTCTGAAATCCCTTGGAACCTCTTAACCCCATTTTAGGGTAGGGAATTGAGTCTGGGTAATGGTATTTGCCACATCTTATAAGTGATCCTTAATTGAGATATTCCTCATTCCAAAAGCCACAGTTATCGCAGTTTATCAGTTAATTTTTGTCCTCCAACATAAGAGAAAAACAAATTTTCCGGTTATGACTGTTTTTTACTTCTAAGATATAATAATTAAAATTAAAATTCTTCCTACTATGGTTGGTTTTTGCATGAAGCAATGAGTCAGAGATATGGATATCTATACACAGCTAATCTTGGTTCATGAATCATGCTATAATATAACTTTATATAAAAATATGCTTAGTCCTCGGTTAATGTATACCCTACTTTAACTTACATGTGACTAAGACAGATTCTCTATGCTGTAACAGAAATAGACTTTCTTTTGTAAGTCTAGAAACCCTCATAGGGTTCTGAATGTAAAAATTTGACATGTAGGGATGGTCATGTACTCTCCCAGATAAATAGCTCATGCAGACTGACTGTGGCTGTTTCTGTGGTCAGATTTTGGTCAGCTATCATATAAGTCTGAAGGAGTCAGACAAAAACGTCACAAAATAATTTACCAACAGGAACTTTAAAAAATGAAGTTTGGATGAAGCATTTAAAAAGTTTCAGCTTGAAATGATTATCCACATCCTCACTCTGGTTTATTGCTTCCCAGCAGGTATTCTTAAATAAGAACCAGCCATTCTAAGTTTCCATTTCCTCACCTAAAAAGATGGACAAACACTATGATTATCACACTAGATTATAGTGAAATTTATGAGTGTTGAATCTTGACAAGAGCTAGCATCAAAATTGGAACATACTGTATTTTTTTACAGACCATTGGCATTCTGGTCTTGCTATATTCCTTTTTTACATCCACATCCACAGTTAGGTTTTTTTTTTTTTTCTTTCAAAATGTTCCAAGGAAACTAGAGGCTATGTAGAGATGTGGGGAGGTCGTGACCTAATTTGCAACTAAATATTAGAGGAAGAATCTGACAAAAGCCTGTGGAGATGGTAGGTGGCTTATTAAAGCCAAAGCTCTCTTAGGTTCCTTAGAATGATCCAAGAAGGTGAGGAAGGATAGAATAAAAAGGGAGAAAGGGAGTGGAGCAAGAAATAAAATACTTAATTAGAATATCGATGAATTATTTATCTCAACCAAAGGTTGACTACTGAGTCAATGCTTCCTTCATACATCATGACACTAATATACAACAGAAATAAAGGACAGTTCTTAGAATTTTGTGTTTCAATAGAAGTCAAGTAAATATTAAAAATAGTTCCTAAGATTATTCCAAGTATTTAATGAAAAAATTAGAAAATATTGAATAATAATTCAATTATAGCTCAGACATTTAAATGCCAGGAAGTCTGAGAAATACTGATATATTACTGGGCAAGATGAATCTCAGTGGGGTCAGCAAGATGGCTTAGCAAATAAGGATGCTTACCTGCAAGGCTAGAGTTCGATCCCCTGGACCCATGGGAAGAAGGCAGTTCTTAAAACCACTCCTTTCATGATGTCCTCTGACACACACACACACACACACACACACACACACACACACACACACACACACACACAAGCACATACACACACAGTGTAAATATAATAGAAATGTTTTAAAAGACAGTTATCAACAGTTCTACTGTGCTGCCTTTGAATCTCTGTGCATGCCTTTTTATTGTTTAAATCTCTTTATTGCTCACTTCATCTCCTGAAACTTTGGGGTTCTATTTAAAATTATTATACCCAATCAAAAATAAAAATGATGTTTAGATGAAAAGTCTTGTTGAAAAAGTCTCAGCTCAAAACTGATAATGCAAACCTTCTCACCCTAGTTTTATTGCTTCCCAGGAAGTGATCTTAAGCAAGAAACAGCCATTTCAAGTTTCTATTTCTTCAACTAAGATAAATAAATAAATCTAAGCTAGCACTACAGTTACCATATGGGAATAGCTGTGAGGATAAAGAGACATTTGGTATGTAAAACTGCAATGTTCGGTCTCCTGTTATCCATCAGAAGGTTCTGTACTTCAGCAAGTACAAGACTTAGGCTTCGCAGTACCAAGAAATAACAGGTCTAATCCACAGTATCAGGTCTATAAAGCAGCATTTTCCTCTGATTAGGGCTTCTTAGAGAAAACTTTCAGTGCTTCTGTGAAAGTGCAGCCTCCAGCTGGATATTAAGGACAACTCCTACTCTGTAGAGATGAACCAGGTCAAGGCATTCACTTGGCATCCTGCTTGTCAGATATAATCCGTTACCTTCCTGACACTGAGGATGGACCTGAGGAATCCCAGAGGACTCTGCTATCCAAGTCCACCATAAGTTTGGAGAATCTTTTATTTCAATGCTACTTGGCTTATAGATGGCTGTGAACAGTTCTTAGATTGTTACTTCTTTGCCACTAGAGAAGCCCTTTTGGAAGCCGACTTGCTCTAGTTGAAAATGAAAAACTTTTGTTGTTAGCTTTTAAACAGTGTTTGTTTATAGCTTGTGTAATTGGAATTGTCAATCACACAATTTATTCCTGGCAACCCCTCCCTTCTACTGGTGTCATCAGGTGAATGAAGAATTAAGGAATCACAGGCTTGTCTGTTATAGCTTTTTACCTTTAATTTCATTGCAGTAAATGATGTCTTGTGTTTATAAATAAAACAGAACCATTTTATTTCTTGCTTCATAAAAAAAACGTATTTTCCCCATTCTAAGATGTACAATGCTTTGAAACAATTGTGTTACATCTGTGAGCACCAGATAAACAATGTTAATAATACATATATATGTATTATTATACATATATAAAATACATATTTTATACATATATTTTATGTATACAAATTTATACATATATAAAATGTGAGTGAAGAACAAAATTATTGCTATGGTTTTGAAAAGACATAAGATATGTAATCAACTTTAAATTGTATTATTAGATTGTATTTAGTTCATTCTTATATAAATGGAAGATCTAGAAATTACATGTGTGTCTCCATGTTTCTAAAGCTCTCTGCTTTCTCATGTGGTGTAAATACCTTGTGAGAACTCTGAGTATAGAAACAAAACAAAAACCAAAAAGACTAATATATTCATCACTGGTTCACATTCTTAAGTGATAATAATTTCTTGATACGTAAGTGAAACTATCCAGCCATTTGACTGATGACGAACATGCCTAGTTTCCTAGTATTGTTGCATTTTCTGAGAGCCTTTGGGACACTTAATATTGTCATCTTGATAAGATCTTGAATTACTGAGGAGACAGCATACTGTGGTGGCCGTGAGGTAGTTTCCAGACTACTTAACTGAAATGAATAAAAGTCATTCTGTCTACAGGGTTTACCATGTCATGGAATAGGGATTCCAGACGTAGGAATAAAAAACAGAGAAGCAGCATTCATGTATCTAGTTCACAGATGCAATCTGGTCGGCTCTCTTCTTGTCGTGGTGGACAGACAGTACCATTACACTTGTTAAAATGAACAGGTCTTTTACTAAGTGGCTTTCTTTCAGGCATGTTGTAACAGCAATGAGAAACAATTTAGGTAACCTTCCAGAGGAAAGCAATGGTATAGAAACACAAATAGTTCAGAGATGGCATCATCTGTTATTGAAGGACTGACATTTTTAACACTGCTAAATGATACTACTATTTTTTTTTTTTCAAATTTGAATCCACTAATAAACTCTGGAGCAGTGTTCTCAAAACTGGCGTCTAAGTAACCCAGTTATGTGGAGAGCTGTTTTTGGTTGGATTTGAAATGCCCCTGCCACATATACACTGTCACGTATCGGATGCTCAATCCATGAAAGAGCAGTGCTCAGAGATGGAGCTTTGAGAAATCAATTGAATCACAAGGTCTATTCTTTTTTCTATTGATAGATTCTAAATTTAAAAATTGAAGAGAATTCTGGTAAGCTATGGAGCTATAGATGGTAGATCCTGGATGGAAAACCTAGTTCAACTTAAATGGATCTTTAATAGATATATCATGCCTGGACCCTTTCTTCCTGAATACCATGGGGATGTTTCTTCTGCCAGGATGTTTTACCTCACGACAAGTCTACAATCATGGGACCAAATGACAATCTGTTGAACAAAAATAGATGTTTCCTGTTTTAGAATGTTATTCATTGTTTTGGTCACAGGGACATAAAGCAAGCTAACACACTCTTGAAAATGAGACTGTCACAGTCTCTGTCCTCAAATATTTGTATCAGAATTACAGGGTTTTGCCTTTAAGACATGTAATTTTTCCAAACACTGTATTATTCTTCAGTCTGCCTCAATTTGGAAGCCACTAACTAATAGTAAAAAAGACAATAGGCACCTAGTCAAAAAGAAGAAGGACCACTAGGCCCGGAATAAAATGTCCTGTTGTCAGCAAACCGCAGGGTGCATATAATCTGCTTTCTCTTCCTCTTCCTAAACTCAATAGAAAGCAACACTGTGAGAACAGTTGACCATTCCAGAGATGAAGTATCTCTCTACTCCCAAGTCATTTCCTATTGTGGATACCCAAATAAAGCACACTGTGAATATCTGAGTAAAATAAAGGACATCATTATACTCTAACTAGTAGTGCCTGCTTTCTTTGCATCTGGCAATGACCATGATGGAGGAAAATGAACATGACAATGGGGTCCTACAGGTCTGCAGTGACTTTAGCTGTAATGTTGCCTCAGCACCTATAGTGTAAGGCATTCTTGATCTCCAGCTGGTGGCATTGATTGGGAAAGTTTGGCAGGTGTCACCTTCCTTAGGCAAGTGTACTGTGGATGGGATTTGAAAGTTTAAAAGCTCACACAATTTATTCTCTCTGATTCAGTGCTTGCAGTTAAAGAAAGGAGCCTTAAGCTTTTGCTCCTGCAACAAGCTGCCTCTGCTTCACCGTCATGAGCTCTTGCCCTGTAGAACCATAAACCCAAATCAAATCTTGCCTCACTGTGGTTTTTATTTATTTTTTTGGGGGGGGGGTGCTTTATTAACCAATATAAAAGTAATTAACATTATAGGGGTGTTTCAATTGATCTAAATACTTAATACCTGTGTGTTTTCAAGATGAAAGGGTTCTTGTCATTGTGGCCTGATGAGGCAGCCCGGAAAATATCTTTGAGCTTCTGCTTATCTTCTTCATCACTGTGCAAATTATTCTAAGTTTAACTTCACAGTTTCTCATGAAACTATCTTAACTTCTCCTATGAAAAAGTAACAGAGAAAAAGAAAGCAGAAAGCAGGAGAAAGAGAAGGGAAGATGAGAAAAAAATAAGCTCCATTATTTGCCCTAGTTCATGCCATCGGTCCTTATGTCCACCATGGTAAGCAGAGTGTGAAAATAACACACCATCTTGTAAACTATCAGCAGTCTATGCTTACATCGCCATTCCCTCCAACTCGCAGCTTAGTTACTTCTCTGATTTTACCCTTCCTATACTCAGTAGAAAAACGTCTTGGATTTTCAGAACTCCTAAGGGCAGGTAAAGCAGGCCTTTTGTTTTGTTTCGTTCTATTTCATTTTTTAAAAGTATACCTACCACTTTCCCCTCTGTCTGCCCTCTTCTCAATTCCTCCCTCAGCTTCTCCCCACTCCAGCCACATCCATTTCTCAGGAAGGGTAGGGACCCCCAGGGTGAGTCAATACAATCTGGCTTATCCACTTGAGGTAGGATCAAGCCCCTCCCCACAGTATCAAGGCTGAGAAAGGTGTTTCTCTGTAGGGTATAGGCTCCAAGAAGCCACTTAATGCAGAAGGAATAAATTCTGGTCCCACTCCCAGAGGCCCCACAAACTGCTCAGGTTATGCCCATTTGAAGGCTTTAGTCAAGTCCTATGTAGGTTCCCCAGCTGTCATTTCAGAATTAGTGAGCTCAAAATAAAAATAAAAAAAGTCAAAAACAAACCGAGCCAAACGCCAAAAAAAAACCCCAAATAATCCATGAGCCACGTGACAAATTAATAAAAATAAGTTAAGTTAAGATATAAGAGCTAACTAACAATGTGCCTAAGCCATAAGCCAAACAACATAATGTTAATATAAGTGTCTGAATCATTTTTAAGGCCTAAACAGTGTCAAGGGGTTAAAGGGTCTAAGGCTACAAATCTACAAATCTAGACCTCTAGCCGCCCAAATCCAAAAAACCCTCATTACTACGCAATAGTCAGGTCAGCTGTCTCTGTGGGTTTTCTCATCGTGATCTTGAACCCTTGAATAGGCCTTTCTTATGCTAACAAAACAAAATATAGTACTTATTCTCATACTTCTGGAGCTTGGAAAAAAGGGACCATCTGCACTGTGGGGAGCACTCTAGCTGCACACTAATCACTTTTTCATTAATCCAAAGTCGTACTATTCATGCAACAACCATCAAGAAAATATCAATCTGGACAGAGAGAATGTTTTTGATAAGTATGATACTCTCTATTTCTAAAGAAGACAAAATGCATTGCTAATATTATTATGATTTTCACCATCCCAATCTTAGGCATTATGAAGGTATTATAGCTGCATCACAGAACCACTGGGGAAGATTTTGAGTAATACTAATGTACCTATCCCATTCCAGGCAAATTAAATTAAAGCATTAGAGCTATTTAAAATGTTCCCCAGGTAATTTTAGTGTTAATGGGACTTGCAGCACTGTTAGGGAAGTAGAGCGTTAGTCTACTGCTAGCCTACCTTCATTAGAAAAAATTCATTGGAAACCAAGAGGATCGGATTAACTCACTTATCCCTGAATGAATAGTATCTAACTTCCTAAAATCATCTACTAGAAAGATAGAATAGCAAGCTTCTGACACTTTGAATCAATTAAGTAGTTACTCAGATTAACTACATAATTCTGTGTGTGTGTGTGCGCGTGTGTGTGTGTGCGTGTGCGTGTGCATGTGCATATGTGTGTTTCTATGTGTAAAAATCAGTTCTCAAACATGGCATGTAATGTAGTTGGTACTTTATAGACTTTTTAAATGTATTTCCTATCTTGTCCTTTAACTAGATTATCTAGAGGAGGACATGTGCTGACATTGACCTGTCCCCGATGCAAGGATTTTACAGACCTTTCAGTATTGAGTTAAACTATTTCCTAAGCCTATAGCCCTGAAAGTCTGTTTATTGGTAAGAAGAATACTTCAATAAATCTATTTTACAGAATTGCATTAGTGAATCTACTTGAAAAGAACTGTAACACAGGAGATCAGTAAATGTGGGTGACCCTACCTGTGTGCTCCATATTTTACACTGTTTCTATTTAGCTATATGGAAGAGTCAATGTTAAGACTTCCATTTTCTATAGATTAAACATTTCCCAGAATACTAACAAATGTCAGCTCCCATAGTTATTGGTGGCTGTTCTAATTCTTGTTTATAGAAGCTGCCAGTGAATGCTTTTAACACTTTCTAATAATAACAGCCCTGCTACATACCTATTGAGGCTTCTGAAATGGCTGCTTCTCCCTGAAATGATCTGTTGTGTGGGTTGGTAAACCAGCCTTCATAGAGTAGGAACCATGTTGCTCAGAGAAATATCTATTCAAATTTTCCAAGTCACTCCTTCAAACAACAATCTGTGTTTCTAATAAGTATTTTTTTTTCTCTTTTAACAAGCCTTTATTGCCCTAACCCAAATGGACCACCTGCAAAATTACATCAATCTACTCAGTTTCTAAACATCCACCAAGATATTTGCAGGTTTTTTTTCATTCTTATTTGATCTTTTAAGACTGACTGAATTTTAATGTTTTCTATGGCATTTGAAGTGGTCAAGAGAAAGCCCTGTTAGCAAAGTGTTATTTCAATATATACTTTAGAATTCATATTTTCAGTGCTTGGTGTAGTTCTTATATTCCTTGTAATGTATAACTATATTCATTTGAAAACTGTTTTAAAATGTCCTCAAGTTGTTGTCAACTGTTATATTTTGAGTGATAATAGCCCCCAAAGTCTCATGTTTGAATTCTTGGTTCACAGTTTGTGGAAGAATAAGTAAGTGTGACTTTGTTAAAGAATGTGTGTCCCTGGGTGAGGGTTGGGAGGTTTCAAAAGACTCTCCTTATCACCAGTGCACTCTCTGCTTTATCTTTGTGGGTTCATTGTTGCTTGAGCACCAAACCTGCCTACTTGCTACCATGCTCACCAGAAATACTAAACTGTTTAGGACATAAATCCTTCCCTCTATAAGTTGCCATGGCTATGGTGTTTTATCATAACTAATACAGAAGATGGTACCATTAAAATGGGCTATCTTTGTGGGAAAATATGATCATATTGCTTTGTGGCAGAATGTGAGGGGCTTTGAGACTTTGGACTAGAAATGTAGTTGAATGGTATAGGCCATGCTTAACTCTTCATCCTAATAGAAGCTTAGTAGACAGTGCTAAGAGAAGAAACACAGGCTGCAAAGCTCAGAAGATATTAGGAGGGAACAATGTCAGCAACTAAACTAAGAAATTGTTACTGTGGTATTTAGGCACACACACACACACACACACACACACACACACACACACACACACACACACAAGTGACTGTCTTCAGATTTGTCCCAAGAACATCTGTCAAGATACATTTTAAAGCAGATAAAATTCTTTTGCGGAGAAGATTTCAATACTACCTAATATTGACTCTGTCACATTGTTATTAGTAATTACTCTAATTCATATTTACATTTGAAAAAGGAGTATGTAGCCCAAAGAAAACACAAAATGTACATTTTTAAAAACTAAACAACACCAGAAAATTTAACAGTGGTTCTAAGACTGGTGTTCAAAGAAATACAAATAGAGGCTTGAAATGCATTGAAATAAAGGAAGAGGTGACCTCAGAGCAAAACCACAGCCACACCCCTCTCCTCGACTCCCTCTCCCTTTGTCCCCTTCCCAGTAAGTTCCACCATCTGATAGAAAAAGGCCTCAGAAATTTTCTTCTCCCAAAAAGGGAAAAACTAATCAGTTTCTACAAATGGAAGTAGCTGTCACTTCCAATTTATTGGCCAAATTTGGCTGTGTCTTCCATGAAGTTCTGGCTTTAGAGTCATGCAGAATATATGAATAAAGGGGTTGTAGAATCTTCTTCCATGGTTGACAAAAATCACTGCTGGCAGGCAATGTGCAGTAAGGCAGTCAGTCACTGCATGAAGATTTGGAGAAAGGTAGAGGCTCTGGAGAGTATATTACATGATCCTGTGAGTGCAAGAACTATGAAAATGATCCCGAAAAGTATAGGGTTAGAAACTGTGAGTGTAAGACTAGGATTGTGTTTGCAATCCCCTGCTTGTTGGGAGGGCCAGAGTCACCACATATTTTCCAAGGAAGTGAATAGAGTCAGCCTAAAATAAAACTTTATTTTGCAGTTAATAAATCTGTAAAGACAATCCTAAGTTCTTTGACATTGGACATGGAACTAAAGGATTTGCAGTGTGACCCTCCAGGTTTCAGTCTTGCTTTGGTCCAATATGTCTTTACTGTGTCCCACCCAGTACCTCTCTTTGGCTATGATAATGCATATTTTCTGCTTGGTCCTTAATCTTACAAGGAATTTAAATCAAGAGATTTTTTAAGTCTCAGAAAACAATGAACTTTTAAACATTGTTGACATCGAAAGTTTATGAAGATATTACCTTAGAAAAATAAATTTTCCATTATGAAATGGCCAGAAGTCTATGGAAGCCAGGGAATAAAATACGGTGACTTGAATATGAACTGATCCAATAGGCTAATATGTTTGAATACATGGTCCCTGGTTGACAGATGTGTTTGGGAAAGGTTAAATAGTATGACCCCATTGGAGGAGGTGTATCACTGCTAGTGCCCTGGGGCTTCAAAATTCTTGAGACATTCCCTTGGCATCTCTGCTTCCTATTTGTTTTCTGTTTGTGAGCTGTGACCTGCTGCTCCAGGTGCTCAAGTCTCTCTGTTGCCATGCTACCAACCATGAGGATGATAGACCATTATTGCTATGGATCTAAAAGCTCCAAATAAATCCATTTTTCTGTAAATGACCCGTGTTATGGTGTTTTTCACGGTAATGAAAAATAGTTTGTGAATAAGCCAGTAATCCAAATATGCATGCAAGGACTGCATTGGTGACATCAGTCCTGCTTCCATTTCTAACACTTGGACACAACAGTGGCCCATGTTAGCAAGCTGACATCCTCCATCAGTCTATTCCCCACTACCTTCACCATGAACCATTCTGCTTTTCTCTCATTTCTCCACCTCAGAGTTGCTTATCCTAATGAGGCCCACCTGCTCTATACCACAAAGAGCTAGGCAACTTCTTGTTGAACTCCTAATCTTAAGGATTTTCACATTCCTGTTCTAGCATTGTTTTAATACTAATATACTTTCATAATGACATCAGAAATCCTTTGAATTCTTCTGGACCGAAGGCTTAGTACTTTAAGAGTGCTTGTTGCTTTTCACAAGAGCAGAGTTTGGTTCCTAGAACCGATGTTGGCAGTTCATAAACTGCCTATAACTCTAGCTCCATGATATCTTATTCCTTCCTTTTGCATCTGCATACAGGGCATACAGCCACAAACACACTCCAACACACACACATACACACTAACACACACACATAACATCACATGCACAAATATTAATTAAACCAGAGCTTAGACAAGGGTCATGATTTCTAATCACTCTCTGTCACCCTTTCTAGGCTCACTGCGCTCGCTGAGTTTTATTCAGTTGTCTTTCTAAAATAATAGCATTGTTTCACAGTAATGTAATCACCATAAATTATTTGCTAAATTCTGGCTGAGACTATGGACAATGATGTTTTCTATAAGCTTACTTATCGCCCCCCCTTTTTTTATTCTTTTCAGATCTTGACTTTCAGATTTGCATAACTCTTCTGTGCTTCTTCTTCTAAAGATGATATTATTTCTTTTTAATGCTTTTCAGGGACTTTTCCTTCCTACTCTGTCCTCCCAAATCACGTTCTTTTTTTCAGATTTTTGATGTGTGGTTTGTGCTTATTGCTTGCTGTCTAATGTCACTGTAGTTCGTTGTCACATTTATATTATATACAGATTCAATTATGTATATTGATAACACAAAAGTTAGTATTTCATTTTGAATGCCCAAACTCTTATGACATATGAAAGAAACAAAGGCATCTTGAAGTGTTTGAGATCTAGTGTATGATAGCTTGAGCCTGTATTGAAAGCCACACGACTTTGAAAAGGCAAGTAAAAATTCAGACATTTACATCAGAGAATTATCGCACCACAGAAATATGATGAAAGCCACAGAGTTAATTTATAATATGGTGGGAATCAAATTTATTAAGTGAAAGAAATAATATTAAATATGAGAACATATTTTATTCATCTTAATGTATCTAGCATACCAGATACTAACTGTTAGTGAGATGTGTCTCTTTCCCTTCTTATTGTATTTTTTTTTTTTTTATTTTCATTAAGTGTGCATTCACACTGAGTCATGGCTCATCCAGATTCAAATGACAGTTTCAGTTCCTCAGTCACACTAATTACATTTCTTGTGCTCATTAGCCCCATGTGGACAGCTACCTCATTTCAGACAGGCATCATGGCCAAAGTGAATGGAACCATTGCTGGTCCTCCAGCAGGAAACGAAAACAACAAGATAAGTGTTTGAAGTATATAAAAATATATACTGCCCTAACTTAACTGGCATCGTTAATCATTTTTGTTTGCCTAAAGAGACAGACACTCAACAACCTTTTTAAGGAACAACAACAACAAAAAAAAAGACCATGTCAGCAGAGGGAAATGATAATCATTAAATCCCTCAGGCTGAAAAAAAATATTAAAGAGTGTGCCAGTCGTATGATAAATTGCACAGAATTATTTAGAAATTTGACCCTCTATTTTTACATAAAACATCCCGTTTGCTGAGAATTGGTTCTTCTTTTTGCTAAAGTCTCTGCTTTCATTTACGTTTTGCATTTTCTTGTAGCCTCTGTCTTTCAAATTATATTGAGGATTGGAGTGTAAATGCGTACACAATATGAATTGATCTGAACCTGATGATGAAGACATACTGCAGTGGAAAGTAATAAAAGAGAAACCATGTTACAGAATGTGAACATATTTCATGTTAGATTTTTCTGCCACATAATTTTAATAAAAAAATAGCATTTTTTTTTTCTATTGCTGAGTAGTCTGGGATTGAGTTGGAGACTCAGAACCATCTAAGACACTTCCTGGCTTTAGGCATGCTAGTCACAGAGATGCAAACGTGCCTGCAGCCTTCAGCTTACCTCCTGGTTTTTGACCTTGGCTTTATCCTCCCTCCCACATGTCAGGACAAGAAAACCAGGCAACAGCTTGAAAGAGGCAAGGTGTGTAATATAAACACAATTGAAATCTCTGCCTGATAACTTCTATCGATTCTCCAGGGCTTTGAGCCATGTCACACTGAATTTTTTTTTTTTTTTTCTTTCTAGGCAAGCTGACTGCACATACATTTCACTGGATTTATATGACTTTTGTAAGCTACTGGGACGCCAATTAACCAAGTGCTAATGCAGTACAAGATCCAGTGGCCAGAAATCATCAATCCATCTCCACGGAATCCCAAATACTGAAGAACATTTTATCTTTTTGAAGAAGGCAGCTGGCAAGGGGATCAGAGCCCTGGACCCTCTAAATGAGGGTGCTATTGGGTACTATTTGTTCCCTTTCTCTCTAGTTGCTGCTCCTTGGATTTCTTCCTGAATTTCAGCCACTGCATGTCTATTTCTGATGAACTTTGAAAAAGACAAAGGAAGTTGAAAAATAAAACCCAGGATTTATTTCATAAATATGAATATAGTTTTAGAAGAAAAAAAAAAAAAGCTGTCACAGATGAACACCAGGAGGGCATTTTTATCTCCTGGCTTTTTAATCAACAAAATAAACCATTGCATGCCTTTTTTGGTTAATGATGATGATAGTAGCCTACCCTGCACCTTAGTTATAACTGCATCATTATTTTGAAAAGTTATCATGTATAAATAATATTTCTATGCCAGTACAGAATAGAATGGGTACAATGGCTAAGATCAAAGTAACAGAATTAATTAAGAAAATTATTTCAGTTTTTGCTTAGTTGATTGTTTAGAGTATGTAATTTTAAGTGTCAGACAAGCACTCTAAGCATCTCCTGAGATGGCATGAGTAGCTGAGAAATGGTGCTATAAGAGAATGAATTTTGTCTTAAAATGTATACAAAGTCTAAAAATACAGTGACTCTGGCACTATGGTTATATATTATAAATAACTAATCGGCCAACTTAAAATAGGAAGATAAAATAGGTAATTCTAAAATAAATGAAGCTAGGTTTTGGTTTAATATTAAAATTTCCACCTAGTGTAGGTGAGGCATTAGGCTTAATTCTTGGTATTGCAAAGCATAAAATGAAACTAACAAATTGATTATATATTGATATCCATATTATGAAACTATTAGAAGGGATTTAAATATAATAAGGAAGTAACAGTAAAAACAGTATTTTTACCCTTTTCCACCTGGTGACTGTTTAGAGAGTTGTTACTCTCAAAAATTTTAAACCAGTTTGCCTAAAGATCTGGAAATCTAACTGATAAGGAACCCAGTAATGAATTAGTGTTAATTTGTGTGCAGAAATGTCTTTAAAACAGGGGTGTGAGAAGACACAAGAACAGAGCAAGGGGCCAAATATACCAATGTGCTGCCTATAGAATATGAAGCAGAGACAAGTTAAATAAAAACCACAGGGTGAAAGTCGTTCTATGATTTCAGGTTTTCTGATACAAAAATTATTTTGTGGTGTGAAATGGCATGTTAAAATGTGGAAATAGCAGTGTTGATGGGCTCTGCCTGAAACTTCAACAGTACAAATTAAGGTTGGCAGGGGAAACCCTCCGATTCTAGGGCCATCAGCATCTGTTCAATCAGATGACCTAATAAAATCAATACACAGATGCATTTTATGGCTTGGGGGTGTTTTCTTGGGGAATGGATTAGATTTAACTAATGAAGGCCAGATAGTAAGCTTCATGCCCAGGCTGGCCCTGGGTGGCATGCCTGGCCAAGGAAATCTCAATAACTAAATGGCAAAGAGGAACAGATGAGCCCCAAAATTGGCAAAGCGTAATGTACTGGGGGTAGCTACAAGGCTGGCTGAGTTTGGAGATAGTAATTTAAGTGTAATCTTTTGTAGATGCTGTGTAGTACTAGGATTCAATAGGCAGCTTTTAGGTTACCAGGGAACAAAACGTTAGCTTTTGGTTACAGAGTTCAAATATTCTCTCTGCTGCCAAATTAATTTCTAAGTTATCCATGATAAACAATTCCATCTTTGTCTGGCTATGTGGTATTAGTATTAAGTTTTCAATTATACGGCTCCTTATGATTTATTGCTGTGTTTAGAACTGATATAGGAAGAAAGGGGTGTACACGTAGGGTTGTTGTGTTGAAACTCTATAAGTAAAAGGTGGGTTAGTAAGTATTGGCAAGAACCTGACATAGAGGAAGGGTGATGACTGGTTGCGCAGCATATATTCGAATACAGCACCCAGGAACACCAGCCAAGGGATGACAACACCCACCATGGGCTGATTCCTCCTCCATCTATCATTGATTAAGAAAGTACTGTACCTACTTGCCTGAAGCTGTTTCTAAAGGAAGCATTTTCTCTCAATAGAGATTTTCCCCTAAAGACTCCAGTTCCTGTCAAGTTAAATAAACCTAACCTGTTCAATTTTCCAGTCAGTAGCTGTATAAGCACTGAATAAAATAGAGAATGGGGTACATTCTGTAAGTTACCTTTGGCGTTAGACAAGAGGTTAATAGGGGGCTAGAAATCATGAGTAGAAGATCTATTTAAGCGATGTACACATTGATGGGGAAAGCTAGTTTTTCATACAGTGCTTGTACGAGTTGATGCTATATCAGATAACAAAGGTCAATTTCTAATCTCCCGAAGGTTGAAATCTACTCTGAGAAGTGATATAAATGCCATCGTGCACTGTGACATATCCGACATGGGGATTTTACACTGATCTTTAATGTGGTACAGTTTTAGGGGGAACAAAGTATGTAATATGAGAAGTCAAGAAATTAATTAAACAGTAGCAGTTTGTGCTCCTGCAGCAGGCTGGCATGGAAGAAGTGCGGCATCTGTCTTGTTGGTGATAGGAGGGTTTAGGAAGTTTGCAACAGTAGAGTTAAGAAACAGCGATAATAATAGGAAAAAGAACAAAAATAAAAATGAAAGAAGATAGAGGAAACGAAGGATAGAGAAGAAGCAGAAAAGTACCGAGTTATTGAGAACATAGTATGTATTAGATTTTCAGTAGAATTTTGCTATTAGAAATTCAAATATTGCTAAAAATGCATAGCTAAAGAAACTGGGAGTTTTTTTTTTTTTTTTTTTTTTTACTGTGTCCTAGCTGGGCATGGTGATGCAGGGCTCCCTGGAATTCTGTCATTTGGAAAAATAGCAGGAAGATCAAGATTTGAAGGCCATTCAGACACATCGCAAGATTGGGGCCACCCTCAACAACATCAGAGTATATATTTAAAATGTCAAATACCATGCAGTTTGCTATCAGAACCAAGATAGTATTTTAGACTTTGTATCTTACCTTATTTTCACTGATGACCTTCAGTCGCCCCATTGGTTTTTTTACTTAGAAGTTTCCTTACAGACTACTATGCACGTGTATGACACAAATGACGCTATTGACTCTGGGGTCATGGATCAATGCAGTAAACCAGGAATAAAGATGAATTCAGATAGTAGTTCTTATTTCTTTTGTGTAGTAGTTTGATTGACCAGGTACATTGTGCATTTGCTTTTATTTGGTCTCCATATATTGGGGAAAAAAAATCTTTCTGTATTTTCTGTAAGATGCCCTTCTTTTATTCTAACAGATAATAGATGTTATTCACTTGGACTGATTCACTCTCTCCCTAACCCTGGCCTTCTCCAGTCTCTTTTCTCCCCCTTCCTTTTTATCCCTTGTGTGTGTGTGTGTGTGTGTGTGTGTGTGTGTGTGTGTGTGTGTGTGTGTATGTGTGTGTGTGTAAATATCTGCTTCTGCCTGCATTTTCCACCCTCTTTATTGTTACTTTATATGGTCCCTCTTGTAGTACCAACCCTTCTAATGCCTTAATAATAGCAATCCAAATCTTATCATCACCATAGGCTAGCTGAAATATGCTCAGTTGTTATTGGATTGTAGCTTTCTGTTTAGATGTGAACGGCTTATTGCTTTCTCTCGACATTAACATCATTTTTTGATTCCTGTAAAAGGCCGATATTTTTGAAGCACTTTGATTCTGCTTTAACTTCACCAAACACACTTTTGTTTCCTGGAAAACCAATGACTGGCGATCATGAAACTCAGATATCTTGAACCTCACACATTTGATTTTCACAAGTTATCCGATTCTGTGTGTGTGTGTGTGTGTGTGTGTGTTTTGTCATGATACATTTGTCTGATTTAGAAATGCAATACGTATTAATATACAGGTTTTTATTGGAGTATGTTAAATCTTACATTTCCATGCTGAATATCAGTGTACCTAATAAGTTACTCCAGAGACTTGTGAATATAATGAAGTTCCGCACTTACTAAATATGTGCCATTGAATATCATAGAAATGACGTTAATCTAACTATATAATTAAAAGATTGGCCTGGACTATCCAAGTAAAAAGGAGAAACTATATTGTTGGTGTTACAGAAGTAGAAATTTATATCTGCCTCTGTGTATTCTGTCATTGTTTATATTTCTGTTCAGCTCACCTTGTACTGTAGAAAGTACTCCTCTATTTTGTAGAAAGGTATTTTCCCAAATGTCCATATACCTATATCCCTTTGGTTTGCAATTCCTACAGGAAACAGCTTGATCTTACTTCCAACTTGACAAGGAAAATACAACCTTAATGTTATATATTTGAATTCTATATTTCATATGATTGGGATTATGTGTACTTAACAAAAAAGAAGTTACTTGAAGGAGGAAATTTTCTCACATAACCTATGATGCATTAATAGTAACCATGGTAATGATGGTAATAATAATAATAATAATAATAATAATAATAATAATAATAATAATAAAACATTGTTCCCCATGAGGTGGGGGAAGGACAGAGGAAGGGGAAGGTATAGAAGAAAGGAAGGAGCGTGGGAAGAAAGACAGGAGTAGGGTGGGAAGGAAGAAATGAAGATGATGGGCTGTGCGGTTGCAGATGCTCAAGCCAGGACCAGTGTTGCCTTCCTGTTTGCTTTAGGTCTGGATATTAAACTCTTAGCAACTTCTCCAGCACCATGTCTGTCTGTGCTTCCGTGTTTCCCACCATGTTGATAATGGACTAAAACTGTCCACTGTAAATAACCCTCTTTTCATTTAATTTCTGTCTCTTTAGAGCAATAATACCCGGAATAAGAAAGGAAGAAAAAAAAGATGGGAAAAGGAATAGATGAAGTGAGGGTAAATAAAGAGGAAGGGCCTATTGGGGAGAAAATACATAATTAGGTGGGAGGAGAAAGGTATGAATAAGGGAAGGAGAGAAGAAGAAGGAAGAGGAGAGGGAGATGAGAAGGAAGAATAAAAGAAGAAAGTTAAGAGGGAGAAATGAAAATAGAGGAAGGCTGAAGGATGGGAGGAGTGAGAATGGAGAAAAGTAGAGGGGAAAGGAGAGGTAATGAGAAGAAGAAATGAGGAAGGGAGAGAAGAATGAGTGAAGTTGGGGCAAGAGATGGTTCTTTGAGAAAGTTAACAAGGTAAATAAAACCTTCTCCAAACTAACTGAAAGGTGGAAAGAGAATATCCGAACGAACAGAATCAGAATGACAAGGGAAATAACAACAGACACCCAGGAAATCCAGAGAATCCTTAGGTCATACTGTGAACACGTGTACTCCACCAAATTGGAAAATCTTAAAGAAATGGACAGCTTTCTAGACGGATACCACTTACCACTACCACATTAAATCAAGACCAGATGACAAATGATCTCAACAGATCCCCAGGTAATTGAAGCTGGTTTTTGTTTTTGTTTTTGTTTTTTTGTTTTGTTTTGTTTGTTGTTGTTGTTTTTGTTTGTTTGTTTGCTTTTGTTTTTGTAGCCTAGAGGAAAAGAATCTAGCTCTCTACACTAACCCTGTTCTTTCTTTCTTTCTTTTCTTTTTCTTGTTTGGTTCTTTTTTTTCCTTTTTGTATTTTCTTTTTCTTTTTTTATAAACAATGTCTATTTTAACTCTCTCTGCTCTCCCTCCATTCTCTCCTCCTAATTCCTCCTAGTCAAGCTTCAGCCTCCCATCCCACCATCCCCGATTTCCCACAGAATTTTCAAGTCTTTTTTTAAATCAATGTTCCCCCTGCTTCCCCTATTTTCACTCCTTTCAATCCCTCCCAGCCAGCCAGCCCTCACCTCTGCCCCCCCATCCCCATCCTCACATCCCCTCCGCCAAAAGGGCAAGAAGTCCCAAGGTGGGTCAGCTCAGGAGGGCACATCCACTCCAGGCAAGTCAGATTTCCTCATCCCAATATCAAGAATGGGTTAGGTGTCCTCTGCAGGGAATGGACTCTAAGGTGCCAGCTCCCACTCAGAAACACAGTCTGATCCCAGCCCCTGAGGCTCCATATACTGCCCATGACAATAGACAGTCTCCTACCCTTGGAAGGGCTAGCTCCTTTTCCTGATAGTTCCCCAGTGGCTGTTCTTGATTCAGTGAGCTTCCCAGAGCCCCAGTCAGCCATCTCTGTGGGAATTCTCCTCATAATGACTATGCCCTTGCTCATACTGAGTCTCTTTCCCTTCTATTAGCTGTACCAGGAGATCCGCCCAGTGCTCAGCAATGGATCTCTGCCTCCACCTCTATTCATTGTTGAATGTAGGTTTGTGATGACACTTAGGGTAGATATTCATTTGATTATAGGGGAAGTTCTGTTTAAGCACTCCCTCCACTATTGGTTGGAGACCTAGCCAGGGACATCCTGTGAGTTCTTGGAGGTTTCCCTAGCACCTGGTCTCTTTCCAACCCCACCTTGGCTTCTGCTATCAAGATACCCATCTCCTTTTTCTCCCTGTTGGTTGCTCCTCTCACTCAACCATCTTCTTCTCTCATGGTTCCCACCTCTTTATGGTTGCAACCCATTATGATCCCAATTTGCTAATGTGATCTTCTCTATTTTCTCTATTTAGAGGAAACTCTGAATGTGTCTCTTAAATTGCTTTTGATCCCAAGCTGTTCAAGGGGTTGAGGACACTGTGTAATAGGCGGGCGCCCTTAGAGCGCCCCAAGACACCCCAAGACCACAGCTAATGACCACTGTTAACTTTAATGAAAAAGAGAGTTTAATGAACATGAATACCGGTACACACATATGTGTGGGCTCCAGGCACTGTATAGAAGCCTAGAGCCCTGAATACTTTTGGGGTAGAATTTTTATACCATACTCTGGGTAGGGGAGGGGATATGGGCACGATAATAGGGCAGGGCCAAAGGTCAGTTTAGGACAGAATTTAGGAATGTAGGCAGGCAGGCCGACAGGCAGGCAAGCGTATTTTCTGTGAAACAATAGAGTTTTGGCAAACCAGGGACCACCTGGGGATATTCATTTCCTGGAGCAATGGTCCCAATGAAGTTCAAGCTTCAGAAAGTTCTTGCCTCAGCAAACAGATAACAGTTAACAGTTCTCATGGTAGGGCTTTCCTGGGTGACCTCACCCAAGTTGCTATATTAGGAATGTGGTCCCAGGGCCTTATCTTGATCCTGCTTAAGTGAAATCCAGAAGGTCAAGCTGCTCACCAGGTGGGTCTCATGAATTCGGGAGGGAAGTATCTCGGGTGGTCCCAGTCAGGCTGACTGGGTGTGTCCCAAGCAGCCATCAATCCTGTGAACAAAGCTTTTCCAAGAAGCAGCCATCTAATTTAGTGATGCAATGAAGCCTAAACTCTGTCAGCCTTGGCTAGTTTCAGGGACCTCAGGAAGGGATGGGAGGGGGGAGAGTTACAGGATTTTTTTTATTTTCACAACTGTTCTTAAAAGTCGGCCAAGCAAAAAAAAAAAAAAAAAGAAAGAAAGAAAAGAAAAGCAAGCCCAGAACCAGATGGTTTCAGTACAAAATTCTACCAGATAATCAAAGAAGCAGTAATAACAATATACCTCAAACTGTTCCATACAATAGAGACTGAAGGAATATTACCAAACTCTTTTTATTAGGTTACAGTCATCCTGATACCAAGCTCTGAAAAATACAAAAAAGAAAAAGAATTAGAGACCAATCTTCCCCATGAACATTAATGTAAAAATACTCAATACAATACTGGCAAACTCAATTCATGAACATATCCCAAAAATCATCTTCCATGATTGAAGTAGACTTCATCCCAGAGATGCAGGAATGTTTCAGCACACAAAAAATGATCAATATCATCCATCATATAAACAACCCGAGGGGAAAAATATGCATGATCATTTCCTTAGTTGCTGAAAAAACCTTTGACAAAATCTAATATCCCTTCATGATAAAAGTCTTGGAGAGATCAGGAATATGGGGAAAATAACTAAACATAATACAGGTGATATAGAGCAAGCCAACAGCCAACAACAAACTAAATGAAGAGAAACAAAGCTATCCAACTAAAATAAAAAAAATACAAGGTTATTCTCATCTTTATATTTTCAATGCAGTTCTAGAAGTTTTAGCTAAAGCAATAAGAGAACAAAAGGAGAATAAGGGGATATAAATTGGAAAGCTACTTCTATTTGCAGATGATGTGATAGAATACATAGGTGTGATCCCAAAAATTCAACCAGGGAACAGCTACAACTGACAAACACCTTCAGCATGTAACAGGGTATAAGATTAACTAAAGAAAGAGAAAAAATAGAAAATAGCCCTCTATGATAAAAAGGGCTAAAAGAGAAGTTAAGAAAAGATCATCCTTTATAAAAGCTACAATTATCATTTAATATCATGGGGTAACACTAACCAATGACATGACATTGTTTGACAGGAATTTTAAGACATTAAAGAAAGAAACAGAAAATGGAAAGCTCTCCCATGCTCCTAAATAGGTAGGATCAACATAGTAAAAATGGAAATCTTATCAAAATCAATCTACAGATTCAATGCAATATCCATTAAAATCCCAAGATAATTTTTCACAAACCTTGAAAAAACAATACTCGACTTCATATGGAATAACTAGAAACCTAGGATTGCCAAAACAACACTGTTCAATAAGAGGACTTCAGGAGGAATCACCATCCCTGACTCCAAGCTCTACTATAGAGTCACAGTAATAAAAACAGCCTGGTACTAGCATAAAAATAGACTTGTGGATGAATGGAATTGAATCAAAGATGCCAACCTTAATTAGCATACCCATGAACACTTGATTTTTCACAAAGAGGCCAGAAATATTCAATTGGAAAAAGATAGCATCTTCAACAATGGTGTTGGCATAACTGGATAGTAGTATGTAGAAGAATGCAAATAGATGCAAACCTATCACCCTGTACAAAACTCAAATCCAAATGGATCAAAGATCTTAACATAAACCCAGCTACACTGAACTTGATAGAAAAGAAAGTGAGAACTATCCTCCAATGCATTGGCACAGGTGACCACTTCCTTAATATAACACTAGTAGCACAGATACTAAAAATAACAATCAATGAGTGGGACCTCCTGAAACTGAGAAGTTTCTTTAAGGCAAAGGACACAGTCAATAACGCAAAACAACAGCCTACAGAATGGGAAAAGATCTTCACCAACCTTACATCTGACAGAGGACTGGTCTCTAAAATATATAAGAACTCAAGAAACTAGAGCCCAAAAACCTAAATCATCCAATTAAAAAATGAGGTTCAGAGCTAAAAAAGGAATTCTCAGCAGAAGAATCACAAATGGCTGAAAGGAACTTTAAAAATTGTTCAACATCTTTTGCCATCAGAGGAATATAAATCAAAACAACTCTGATATACCATCTTAGAACTGTCAGAATAACTAAGATCAAAAACAGAGATGACAGCCTCTGCTGGAGAAGACGCGGAGCAAGGGGATCACTTCTCCATTGTTAGTGGAAAAGTAAAATTGTACAACCACTCTGAAAAGCAGTATGCCTGTTCTGAAGAAAAGTGGGAATCAATCACCCAAATGACCCAGCAATACCACTATTAGGCACCCATAGGATACACATTCTTACCCTCAAGAACATTATTAGCTCAACTATGTTCATAGCAGCATTATTTGTAATATCCAGAACCTGGAAACAACCTAGATGCCCTTCAACTGAAGAGTGGATTAACAAATTGTGGTACATCTGCACAATGGAGCACTATTCACCAGTAAAAAAATAATCACATGCTAAAATTTTCAGGCAAATGGATGGATTTAGGGAGTATCATTCTGATTGAGGTAACACAGGCTCACAAAGATAGGTGTGGTATTTACTATCTCATAAGAGAATTTTAGACATAAAGCAAAGAATATCCAAGCTGCAAACTACAACTCCTGAACAGCTAGGTCACAGAAGGTATTTAAGAGAGACATCCAGGGATCCTCGTGGGAAAGAGAAATAGAGAAGATCTCCTTAGTATTGTGATCATAATGAGGAGAGAGCAAAGAGAGATGGGAATAGATCATGATAGAAAAAGATAGTTGAATGAGGGGAGCATAAGAGAGGGAGAAAAAAAGAAGAGGATATTTTGATAAAAGGAGCAACTTTCTGATTAGGAAAAACAAAACAAAACAAAACAAACAAACAAAAAAACCCCACAAAAACCTAGTGCTAAGGAAACCTTCAAGTACCTACAAGATGTCCCTGGCTTTGACTCCAATGAAGAGGGTGTCTAAATATGATATCCCCTATCATCAAATGAGTGACCACCTTAATTGTCATTCTAAAACCTTCATTCAGTAAAGGGGAGAGGCAGAAGCAGAGATCCATAGCTCAGCATGGGGTTAAGCTCCTGGGCCAGCTGAAGAGAGAGTAGGAGAGAGTTTATGAGCAAAGGGATCAAGATAAGATCCCTTTTCTTATATACTCTCTGACCCACAGAAATGACTGACTGGAGCTATGGGAAGCTCACTGAATTAGAAACAATCGCTGAGAAAACTTCAGGGTAAGGAACTAAATCCTCCAAAGACAGACGTGGGCTGTTTGTGGACCCTCTTGCAGTAGGATCAGACTATGTTCCTGGTGCGTTGAACTGACATCTCAAAGTTCATTCCCTCGGGAGGAATGCCTAACCCAGCTTTAATACTGGGATGAGGGAATGGAATGTACCTCATTTGGATATGCCAGACTAACTGAACACATCCTTCAGGACTCCTTCCCCTCCTTAGGGAATAGATGGGGGGTGTGGTGGAGGAAGGCTGACCGAGAACTGGGAAGGGCAAGAAGTAGGGAAGGGAGGAACAGCAGTGGAAAATATGAAAAAAAATCTTTTTAATTAAAAAATTAAAAAGTATTAGTAATTTTTGCATGACAATATATAGTTTTTTAAAATTCTAAAGTAGTAAAGTAATATTAGAAATTCTAAAAATTAAAATGATACTTGAATTTTATTATTTCATGTTTTGAAGACTTTTGATTTTCTTTTAAAGTTTAGTTTACATGTGAATATTAAAAATAAAATAATATTAAACCCCCCAAAGTCATGAACTATCTACTGTTTGGTGTGTGTATAAATTTAAAGCATCGATTTAAGGCTTGTGTGCCCAATGATTCCTTGACAATATAAAGTAGTTTAGTCTTGATTTCCGTGGTAGCATGAATGACTTTCCACATACAATGTGCTGATCAAGAAAATACACACACACACACGTGTGTGTGTGTGTGTGTGTATTTTCTATGGAGGTTAATCTTTTTTTATAATAAAAAATGCCATTTTTATGTATGTATACTCCTGATCATCCTCCCTTCCCTCCTCCCAATCTCTCCCAGTATCCCTTAGCCTCACTCCTCCCCATCCACTAAACACTTCCATATGGTTCTTGCTTTATGTAACAATCTCAAGTTCATGTTTCAAAACAGAAACAAATGAACTTTTTCCTTGGGCCCTGGGCTGTCGGGGAAACTGTTTAGGAAGAGAAATGAGAAAGGTCTGCAAGTAGACAATGTTGTCAGTGTTGACTGTAATAATGGGTATAGTGTGCATATGCGTGTATATATATAAATATATATATATATATTATATTTACTAAATCTCACAAAACTACACACATTTAAAATTTATACTTTTTATTACAGAAAAAAAAATTCATTTTTTTTTAAATGTGTTCGCTAGTCACATGTGGTGGCTCAAACCTTTAATCCCAGCACTGTGAAGCAGAGGTCTGTAAAGTGAATTCCAGCACTGCTAAAAAGCCCTGTCTTGAAAATCAACACACACACACAAACACGAAAGAGAGAGAGAAAGAGACAGACAGACAGACAGACAAAGACACAGACAGGCATTCTGTTCAACTTACAAGAGTTTTCTTTTTCTTTATAAACCGAAAATTTTAAATGTTCTTATAAAGTGATATAAACACCCTCTTCTTGCCTCTGAGGTGTGTGTCTCATTCATAATTGGGGGACAGTGACAGGGTCCTCCCCGTCGTGGAGTAGGGGGATTGGAAGTGTCATGCAGCAGTGTTCTCTGTAAACCCTTCCATTGCGTCTCCACAGCACCCTTCTCATCTTGAGGATCTCCAGGTGTACTGTGGATTTCTGTTGTTCTTGCACCTGGAATGTTTTGAAAATCATGCTGCAGTTTATCCCTCCCTCCTACATTTTATTATCCTAGTGTCTGCTTTACTGAGACTCCTTGTCTCTATTTTCAGGCTCTGAAATGAAGGACTGTTTGTAGGAAGTAGTATGGTTAATTTTTGCTTCCAGTAGTTTACTGACAAGACTGTTTATCCAGTATTGAATTCATAGTCTACACTTGGCATGACAGGTACTACCCCAAGGTGTCTTGGGCAAGTCATGCAAAAGGTCAAATTTAAATGCATTCCTTTACCACATTGTATTCCACCCTTCCCAGCACCAGACCCAATTATTCCTATTTTGAATGTCAGTGTCTTCATCAGCATTGAACAGCATAATGCACAATATACTTAGGTGACAATTTTTAGCTCGCAGCAGATCTGATTAATGAGGCAAGTCTGAAATTAACTTTTCCTCATGCCAAGTCAATTTCCGAAGTCATGTAAAATTCCCTTTGTTATGTCAATCGTTAACATCTTCGCCACCAGTAACTGTTGAAAAACAATGCATTTTCCCTGAACTGGCATCCATCCATATCTTATTACCCCTATAAATACAATATGATATAATTTGATAGTAACACTGATAAATTTGTTGATTTAGAGTGCTTTTTCTTCAACATAATATTTACTGATTACATGTTAACTATATATATTTACAAATAGATGCACTATATTTAAAACAGTAATAGATTCAAATTGATAACCAACAAGGACAGTAAGACAGAAATCTGTGGCATGTAATTATTAGGAATTGCAGCAATGTCATATGCTTTTCAAAATATAATAATACATGTAACCAAAGACAGAGCGCCTTTCCCATGTAAAATTCATTGTCCAAAGTAATTCTGTTCCCCATGCTGAAATTGTTTTCAGAGCTCAGAAAAAGGCAAGTGCTCCGGTTCTTTCTCTTAATTCTCCATCTATATTTAAGAAAATTCATTTGGCTCAGACTCAGAGAGCTTAAAAGCAAATGTTGCATATTATCACATAATTATAAGTTAAATATAATTTAAATATAAATACGTTAAAAATTTGCTAATGGAAGATGTGGTTATAATAAGAGTTAGGTGACCAAAAGCTAACAGAAATGTTAAGTCATAATTATTCTCTTTTATGTAACATGAAAACAGTTTCTTCTCAGGTACCATCTTAACTAAAGACAATTAAAATAAGGTCAGTTTTACAACCTGGGAGTAATTATTGTAATTATTACATATCAAGTGAGAAAATTCTAGGTTATTTAAAATTCTACAATCTCAGGAGAAAGCAGTATCAATTTTGTAAGGTTAAAAGAAGAAATTGAGCATGGTGGAATGGAGGGATAATCCTGACACCTGAGAGATGTCTTCTAAAGAGACCTAGCTGACTGGGGCAATGCTGAGAAGTCTCTGACAGGCTTTACCATTCTCCCAATACCCTCTCCCTTGCTAAAACTATTAGATTACATCCCTAAAGCTAGTCCCCAAGGTCTATTCCCTTATTTGGCTACTTCTTCTGGAGGCTGAGCTATCAAAGTATCAAGTACAGCAATCAAAACCTTCCTTTGGCTCAACTAATTAATATGCCCATTTAAAATTAAACACCTCATCTTAACACGGTATTTACCATTTTACCATTATAAACTGCTATTTGCCTATGTGCCAAGTTTATAGTCTTTCTATCCATAGTCGGTCTTCTGTTTCCCTCTGGGATAAATATCTCTGACCCTCCTCTTGTCTTCTAACCTTTCTATACTGTACTCTATCTCCTGTCATTGTCCCTCTGGGTTAAACAAATCTTTGTGCTGAAACTTTTTTGTGGGTCCTGAGCCAATACTGATCTTTTCAACTTCCCTACCACTGAGTTATCCTTGGAGCCATCTTTAGATTATTTTAATGTTAAGTCAGGGTTGCACTGACTTATTCAGGGTGGCAGGAACGCATTCTATAGCACAGGTGGAACTAAAGACTGTCCTCTTCTTGCCTCAGCCATCTGTGAAAGGAACTACCAGGCTGTTCCACTCAGAAATCCCAAGTACTGAATGGAAAACCCTAAATTCAAACCTCAGCTTTGCCACATCATTCACTAGTCATAGAAGTTTAGGAAATGTGTATCCTTTTTGAACTGATTTTCACTCATGTGGCAACTGGTAAATTTTTTCCATAATAAGCAAATTTAGGCATATATTATACACAGGGCATTTCATGAGTTTCTAATTCAAAGCAAGTATTCAGTGAATATGAAATAACCTCCTGGTCCCATTTTAGGCGTCATGTATTTGTTAAACCAAATCACTGGGGACAAAAGCATTGCCTAAAAGCCAACCTGTGTTTATGAACAGAAATTGTCTCAAATTCTGGTTGGGCAATGAAGAAACGCTCAGTACTTTCTGTCACATTGGCAGGCACCCATTTTCTTCTGGGACCCAGTGGAGATGAAAGTCAAGCTTTGGATTATAATGTTTAACACTTCCTTTTCTATGAAGGCAAAAAAAAAATATCTAAAGAAAAACATTGTACCAATACTCACCTTGCAACCATCTAGGATAGAGGGAGACTCACAATGTTTCTTTCCTGGCTGCAGAGAAATTCCTCTGTTCTCCTTTCCTGTATTTCAGCTCTTGAGACCCCTCACATGTACATTTGGAACTATTTATATTCTCTCAATAGTTTGGATAACCTGTGTTATTACTTACACAGGAATTTATTGGCATAAAAAGTAAGACGAGATGATCTCTCACTTTTAGTAAACACTTCACTAATTGCTTTGGTATTTAAAGACAACCTAACAAAGCATATCCGTATCAAGTATTTCTTCAGTAATTACTGTTGGTGTTGGCAGATCCAGATTGCCTTCCTGTCTGCATCTCAAATGTCTAACAGAGAGATGAAGAACCTGAGTTAGCCATTTTTACTCTTTCCAAACTGGGGAGATGTAAATTCAACTCAGCTGTCCTCTCTGCCTGGCAATCACCCAGGCTAAATGTGTCTTTCCTATATTTGGTGCTAATTTTCCTGGAATCAGGTTGGACAGGAGAACCAAAGAGCCAGCAACAGAATCAGTGTAGTAATTTGCCAAGACTACACCTGCCCTTCAAAAGACTGCTTTCCTTTAATGAGAATATCCTATATGTTTGACAGCTGTTTTCACTGTCATTGTCTGGCATTCTCCAGAAAGTATTTGTTTTAGATTTATATTCATTGCTTCTGTGTTCACTCTATTTAAGGAAAACATCCATTTCTTTCCTCATATAAGTTATGTTGAAGTGCAGTTTCTCAGAACATATCAGTTTTAATTTTTCAGACTATTTTGTTTTGTTTTATGTTTTTTTTTGTGCTAAATTCACATCCAAGGGGGGCATGAAAAGAAGAAATTTGACCTTCAAGGATTACATAAAGCTTTCCTTCTATTCCTTTGATCAACATTTGACCTTGAATGAGCAATGTAATTGTTTGCTAGAATTCTGGGTGGCACTACGAGGGGAATATAAAGGTGAAAATAGCCTGAGTGAAATGAGCAAAGGACAAAATTTAGAGGGTGGGGAGATGCAGAAGAAGGAGTTACATGCTAAAAGAGAATGAATAATTAGGTACAAGTGATGTAATGGGGGAAGAGACATAAATATATAAAAAAGGAGGGGGGTAAACAATAATAAGGGTTCTGAAGACAACATAAAGGAATCATGCATTTAACTACATAAAACTGCTTTACATAATTCTATGTATAAATATACATATATAATTTAATGAAATTTTCTCATTTGGGCTGACAATGCTTCCTGACTATCTAACGAAAACCATAATGCTGACCATGAGATAGCCTCCTTTGAATTATTAGCCCAAGCTTTCCAAGTGACTCCCCAAATATTGTGGAATAGTTTCCTCCCCAAAATAGGAGGTAAGTTTCAACTTCTAAAAATATCACGTACTTTAGACACAATGCCCAAGACCCCTGATATAGAACTAACCTGAATGTCTCCCCTGAGGACATTTGCATGATATTACTTGCCATGCAAACTTTCAGAAAGAGAATAAAACAACAATACTAACAAGATATGACATTTATGAACCACATAAATTACACAAAGACACAAATAACTCTAATGTTAGAGAGTTACCTTGGCATTAACCAACAACCCATTTGTATCAGAGGAGAATGGTGATTGGTACTAAAACCTTGCTGACTACACAACACTAATAGATATTGAAGGATAATCTACAACCATGACTTAACTAGCATAATCTGAAACAGCAATATAAACATTTGCTTTTATACCACAGATAAGTGTTCCCTTGAAATTTTTTCTGCAATTGACGGAGACTACTTTAGAAAACTAAAGCCAATATGATGCCGAGTTGGGAAGCCATGTCCCAGTGGATACATCTATAATACCTTGATACCACATCAGGCTCAGGGAACATAGCAGATGAATGGAGAAGAGATTGTAAGAGCTAGATAATCAGATTGTTTGCTGTGAAATTGTTTCTCCTAGTACTGTCATCATCTAAACTCATAAAAGCTCACCAACATGACTGCCCAAACATGAACTGAACAAAGACAATACCTATAGACATGTTAAAGTGATAAAGTCCACAAAGCATACATTAAAAAAAAAAAAAAAAAAAAAAAAAAAAAAAAAAAAAAAAAAAAAAAAAAAAAAAAAAACCCTACCGCAGGTAAAGATTTCTGAGGGTATAATGAGAGGCAGATGCAGAGATCCATAGCTAAACACCGGGTTGAGCTACTGGTCCAGCTGAAGAGAGGGAGGAGGATTGCATGAGCAGAGGGATTGAGATCACGATGGGGAGACCCATGGAGTAGGCTGTCCTGTGTTGTTGGGAGCCCACAAATTCTGAAATGATAGCTGACTACCTTCATGGAATGGATCTGGACCTTCTGAATGTAGATGGAAGTCAAAGGCGAGGGCAGTTTCTGGAACCTCTTGCATTCAGACCAGAGTCTATCCCGGTCCGTGAACTGTCTTCTTGAAGCTCGTGCTTAGTGGGAAAACACCTTTTTTAGCCTTGATACTTGGGGAAGGAACTCGGTCCTACCTCAACTGGATATGGCAGACTGAACTGACCCACCTTCTGATTCTTTGCCCACTCTGGTGACTAAACAGGGGGAGGGACGAGGGAAGAGGGAGGGGGAGGACAGTGATGGGTATGGAAAAATTGGAAAAAAAAATTAAGTTTTCCGAGAAAAAAAAAAACTCTTAATCAATGCAGAACATACCAATTGATTATCCTAAACTCAATGTTCTTTACTAAAAGTATGTAACCACCATTATATAGACTTAGAAAGTTAGACAAAGGAATATATATGCATATAACTGATGTGGGAATGCCTTTCTGTATGCTGTGGATATCAACCTTTAAATAAAGGAGCTGTTTTGGGCCATGACAGGCACCGTAGAAGAAGTAAGAGGAGAAATCAGAACATAGGTAGGAGAAGCAGGGCAGAGTCAGGCAGATCGAGCCAGCCGCCCAAGGAACAACATGTGAGGAACACAGGTGAGCTACGGGCCACATGGCCACAGATTAATAGAAATGGGTTGATTTAAGATGTAAGAGCTAGCTAGCAATGTGCCTGAGCCATAGGCCAAACAGCATGAAGTTAATATAAGCATCTGAGTAATTTCTGGGGGCCTGAGCAACAGCAGAGAGAAGCTAATGAGTATGGCGCGCAGGTCTGTGGGTCTGGGCCACATGCCGCCCAGAAACAAGAAACCCCATGCAACATATAATATACATATATGCATACAATTTTATAATTAATTTTACAATTAATGTAAAAATAAGCTATGAGTGTATAGGAGAGTAACAGGGTTTTCAGGGGAAGAAAGGTAGGGAGAAATGTAATTACATTGTAATCTCAAAAATTAAAAAAAGAATAAGACTACATAAAATGTAAATATCAAAGAGGTAAAAGGTGAAGATAAAACAAAATTTAAAAGAAACCAGGGAGAAATAATGTTTACAAGATTGTAAGCAGAATTTCACCTAAAACTTAATTTTAGTAGCAAACATGGAATTCCAAAGGATACTTTGAAATGAACTTGGAAGGTAAATGACAGACACAGTTTCATCTCTATAGAAACTATTTTTCAGAAACTAATAGATCATTGAGAAAAATCTCAAATATAGAAACTGAAGAAAAAGCTTAACTTGTATTTGATCAGGTAAAGTTCTATTTACAAAGAAAAATACTAAAAAACAGATGTTATTAAGTTTATATTTATTTGTATTCTTGTTTGCCTTTATGAGTCAGGGTTTTCACACATTGCACAAGCAGAAATTACAGGACTAGAGCATACGATGTATGACAAGCTAGCTTAAAATTTGAGATTATATTACTCCAGTCTTCTGAGTATTAGTGTTGTATGTATGAACCAACATACCCTGAAAGCAAAAACAAGAAGCCATAATACTTTAAGTGTGGATTTGATACATAGTTGTCTTACCAAAATGAATGAGTCTCAGCTAGTAGCAATATTTGGGCATTTTGTTTTTCTGGAAACATTGGTATGTCTTTGGGGTAATGAATTGTTACTAGCTCTTTCCTATCTATTCTTTGCTTCAAATTATTCATGAGGTGATAGCTTTGCCCAGAACACCCCTTCAAGCATGTTTCCAAGTTACTGTGGACTTTGTGAAGCTCTGGATGAATATTTACTACATGACCTTGTTCCTGTATGTCTCCATCATAGCAACAAATGGCCAAAATAGAACAATTGGGGTAAATGAACAAAAGTAAGGAAAACCAGAAACACGGTGTATGATACAGTTTACCCCCTCAGCTTTGAGATTTAAAAGCTGTATTTACTCATGAAAGGAAAGATTTAAGGACTATCTAAGACTCAAAGATAAATTGAAAAAAAATGTGATGATGATAAGAACAGGGTTGAAAACTTTCTTGAAACAAACCATAACTATAAAATGACTAAAGTATGTTATATAAAAGAATCAAATGTCAGTTATGGACCTGAAAATACAATAACAAAATTTATAAGAGTATCTTCAAAGAAAAGTGCACAAAAGAATAAACACACAAAAAATCAACATGGATCCCAATATAATTATGAAATGATGCATGAAAAGCCAGCATGTGGACATGAAGTCATGAAAACCAAAGGAAATAAGGAAAGAGTCAACATCAAATTATTACATTAAATGCTATCATGACTATCAATTACCATCATTATCATTGCTATCAACTCTCAATTACCATCAAAATTGGTAATTATCTTGAATAACAATGTTCACATTTTACCAAATCAAAGGTCAGTGGTCAGAGTAGATAATGAAGCATGTTTGATTTAGTGTGTCTGTTTATAGGAAATTAAATTAAAATCCACTGACTTTCATATGCTGAAAGTAAAGGGATTGGAAAAATTACACAGGTGTCACTGTTTAAAAATGGGAACTTTTCAAAGGTAGGCACCAATATAACCTAATCTGAAAGCATATAAAATAATATTAAAAGTATGATAACTAAGTTCATAAACAATTAATGTTGGGATTTTCTCTGTCAAAGATATTAGTATTTTTCTAGTTCAAAGATACTAGAAAAAAATCAGCAATAAGAAAAAAGATACCTGATAACTGAGCTGAACAAGAGGATCCCTTTGACATGTTCAGGACATACAGCTACACATAACAATATCAATTTGTCTTATGCTCAAATTTAGTCTGTGTTCAAAGCCATCTTGAGCCCCCCCCAAAAAAAATTGAAAAGTGAAACAAAATTTTAGAAATGGAATTCTATGAAATAGTAAAAATTTTGAATTTATATGAACCTAACTCCTTGGCTACATATCAAAAAATATAGATAATATGTAAAATATATGAATATTTTTCATGAAACATGATTTTATTAATATGACACTTTTATATTTTAATATTTTCATTCATTTTACATAACAACCACAGTCCCTCCTTCCACCCCACTCTCCCACCCTCACCCACCCCTCATCTACTCTTCCAAAAGGGTAAGACCACCCATATGGAGTCCATAAGGCTTAGCACAATCAGTGTGGCAGGACCAAGCCCCTTCCCCTTGAATCAAGGCTGAGCAAGGCATCATCTCGTAGGGAATGGGCTCCAAAAAAGTTAGCTCAAACAATAGGAAGAAATCCTTATTCCACTGCCAAGGGCCACTCTAACACATCAGGTTACACAACAGTCTCCCACACGCAGAAGATCTAGTTCAGTCAATTTGATTCAGTTGTGTCTGTAGATTTCCTCATCATAATCTTGAACCCCCTTGCTTTTGTAATCCATCCTCCCTCTCAGTAATTCGACTTCCTGAGCTTGGCATGGTATATGGCTGTGGGCTTCTGCATCTGCTTCCATTAGTTATTGGATGAAGGCTCTATGATGAAAGGTTATTCATCAATTTTATCACAAGTGAAGGGCAGGTCAGGTACCCTCTTCGCTACTGCTAGCAGTCTAAGCTGTGGTCATGCTTGGGGATTCTAGGGAATTTAACTAGAACCAGGTTTCTTTCTAATCCCTTAACGTCTACCTCTTTCAAGTATCTCTTTCCTTGCAATCTACTCTTTCCCTCACCAAGCTCAACCTCCCTGTTTCCTCATATTTTCATTCCTCATCCCATACCCAGTACCCCTGATGCCCACAGTTTACTCAGAAGATATCTTCTATTTAGCCTCCCCAGGGTGATCCTTGAATCCCTCTTAGGATCCTCCTTGTTATCTAGCTTCTCTGAAGATGTGGATTGTAGTCTGATTACTCTTTGCTTTACATCTGGTACTCACTGGTGAGTAAGTACATACTTGATTTGTCTTCTGAGTCTCAGAATGATTTTTTTTTTCCTATTTCTATCCAAGTGTCTGCAAATTTCATGATATAATTGTTTTTACAACTAATACTCAATTGTGCATATGGACTACATTTTCTTTATTCATTCTTTGGTTGAAGGACATCTAGGTCAATTCCAGTTTCTACGTATTATAAATAATGCTGCTAAAAAAATAGTTTTAAAAAGTTTCACTGTGGTATGATTGAGCATCCCTTGGATATGTGCCCAAGTATGGTATAATTGAGTCTTGAGGTACATTGATTTACAATTTTCTGAGAAGTGGCTATACTGATTTTCAAAGTGACTGTACAAGTTAGCAATCTTGCCAACAGTGGAGGAGTATTTCTCTCGCTCCACATTTTCTCCAAAATAAGCTACCATCAGTGTTTTGGGTCTTTACTATTCCGAAATGTGTAACATGATATCTCAGAGCCATTTTGATTTGTATTTCCTTGATGACTAAAGATGTTGAACAATTATTTAAATGCCTTTCATTCATTTGAGATTCTTCTATTGAGAACTCTGCTTTGTATCCCATTTTAATAGGATTATTTGGTAGTTTGATGTCTAGTCTATTGAACTCTTTATATATTTTGGAGATCAGCTCTTTGTTAGATATGGGGCTGGAGAAAATCTTTTTCCATTCTGTAGGCTGTCCCTTTGTATTATCAACACTGTTCTTTGCCTTATAAATGCTTATCAGTTTAAGGATGTCTCATTAGTTAACAGTCTATCTCACAGGTTTGTGGTACAGGGGTTCTATTCAGGAAAATGTCTCCTGTGCTAGTGTTTTCAGGGCTCTTTCCCACTTTCTTTTTTATAGGGTTCAATGTAACTTGATTTATGTTGAGTTCTTTGACTTACTTGGACTTGAGTTTTGTGCACGGTGACAGATATGGATCTGTTTGCTTTCTACTACATGCAGGCATCTTGTCATGCCAGCATCATTTGTTAAAGGTACTTTCTTTTTTTGTAAATTTTTGGCTTTTTTGTCAATAATATGGTGTTCATAGTTGTATACATTAATGTTAGGATATTCAGTTCAATTCAGTTTGTTTACATGTTTGTTTTTATGCCTAAACAAAGCTAAACTATATATAGCTGTAAAATAGAACTTGAGGTCACGGATAGTGATGCCTTCAGAAGTTGCAGGATTTATTGTATAGGATTTTTTATTTTTTTTAGCTATCTTTTTTTTTTCCTTTTTTAATGAAGTTGAGTATTATCCTTGTGAGGTCTGTGTTGGGGTTTTGATGGGTATTGCACTGAATCTGTAGATTGCTTTTGGTGAGATTGTCACTTTTTTATATTGATCCTACCTCTCCATGTCATGAGAGATCTTTCCATTTTCTGATAACTTCTTCAATTTCTTTCTTCAGAGACTTTAAGTTCTTTTCTTACAGATATTTCCCTTGTTAACTTAGAGTTACCCCAAGGAATTTTAGATTATTTGTGGCTATTGTAAAGGACGATGTTTCTCTAATTTATTTTTTGGATTGTTTATAATTTGTATGCAGGAGAGCTACTGATTTTTTAAGCTAATCTTGTATCCTGCTACATTACTGAAGAACATCTTTTAAATGACACAATTGTAAAGTAAAGAATAATGGCTGTCATAAGTTGTGTTGTGAGAAGAGATGACTTTGGCTAGATCATTCAAAAGAACTTATGATGTTGGGTGCAGACAGTGTCTTGGATGTTACTGTGAAAAAACAAACAGTAAAGTTTTAAATATATAAAACTCAACACATTGACACATATACTGGGCATGTCATGCATGTAAACAATATACATTCACATGCCATGCACACATATTTTGTGATATAAATTATACATATATCATACATTTTGAATACACACATATCATATACTTACATCATGCAAATGCATACCATGCAAGTATGTACACATGTACAAACACCATGCATATACAATATGCATACATATACCTTACAGATCATCATATACACATACATATTTACACACAGATATATTCCATGCACACATACACCATGCACATTAAACTATGCATTTGCACTACACATAAATTCATCATCCATACATATTATACAAATGTACTACACACTATACCTCTATAATACACACATTGTGCATACATACACCATGCATATATCATCATGTACATATACACCATACATTCATATCATATATAAATAAACCATTCATATAAAATTAATGCACATTATCATGCATACACATCATGTATATTCATTTCTTGCATATACCACATACAAACACATTACTCACTTCTGCATAATTAAATAATACTATGTATACAATCCATGCATACCTTTATCACGCATACATACACATGTTCATATATTTATACAATATACAAACATTAAATACAGACATATCTTGTACATACGCTATATATAAAAACAGATTTAAACATTGACGTAACTGGAAAAAATGATTAAGATGAGCGAATTGTACCTTATATCAATCAGGGCCACCAACTTGATTGTGGTATTATGCTATGAGTCTAATATAAAGAATTAGATTTCTCTCCATTAGTTCTTAAAAGCCTATATATGGATCCAGAGGTATCTCTATATAAATTTTAATTTAAAACAATTTAAGAATGCTAATTCAGTTGTCTAATATGATGGATACCCAAAAAAATATTAAAATCACACTAAGTTTTATCATTATATAGAATTTTTCTATGCATAGATTCCCATTTTCCTTCATGGGCTTTCTTTTTTACTTAACCATGTATGTATGAATTTATGTCCAACACCAAATAAAACTGGATATGGTAACTCACAGTCCTGTAATACTCTTGAGGTAGTAGAAGAGTTCAAAAGTAAAAGTCATGCTGGGCTGCATAGCAAGTCATCAGCGGGCCTGGGATTCAAGAGACCCTGCCGCTAAGCAAAGAAAATTAGTACCTGTGTGATGATTTGGGGGAAAGTACACCTGCTGCCAGGCCTGTAATTCTGAAATTAATTCTGGACTGACACATGGAAGAAAGTATTAATTCCTCGGGTTGTACCGTGACCTCCACATATACACCTGAAAGTGTGCTCCCCTCACCAAGTACAACAAATAAACAAAATAAAATTACAAAAATAAAGAAAAATATCTAAAAGAAAACAAAACATTTAAAGAAAAACAATTTTCTGATGTTTTACAGTTGTATCTATTTGAATGTGACTCCACTGCCCTGGAGAGTTCTCAGTTTCTTACTGAATTTTACAAACCATGTGGTGAACAGTCACTCACCTGAAATGGTTACTAAGAGGTTCACGTTAATTAAGACTTTGTCGACCATTGTGAGAAACATTTTACTGGCAAAGTTCAAGAATTTCTCAGATACTGAGAAACAGATGCTTTACCTTTCTTCCTAGTCAATTCAAAACCAGCTACCTATAGAGTCTTTAACAAGCTCAAGCTAGTCTTATTTCGTGTGTAATTCTTTCGTTCCTGTTAGGACTTTTACTAGTAGAGGCAGTAAATAATGTATCATCCTTTAAAAATGTTAGAATAATGTGCCTTATCAATAATGTACTGTGAACAATCCACTGTTTGGATTTAAATTTTAACTCTCATTTATTATTGACTAGTTTGGGGGAAAGAAAATCAGATTATCCTTTACTTGAATTGTCAAGAGTTTCACATAATCTCCAACCTGAGTGTTTGGATAGGCAAATGGCATGACAAATGTAGAATCAGCAGTACTTATATGTAAAATGTTTTTAAAAGCATTCAAAATCTTGAATTTTAAGCATATACTGGTTCAGTAATCATCTATTTTTAATATCTTTAATATTGTTTTTACACTTCCAATTTGTGGGGATAACTAAAATACAAACTTTTTGCAGATAAATGTGAGTTTGGTGGTGAACATAGAAAATTGAGTAGGCAAGTTCATCTCATGTCAGAGACACGGTTTTACTCTGCAGAAGGTATACATTTGTTGTTCTGCCTGATGAGAAATGTACAAAGAGGAAGTCGGCCTCTCTAAAAACACAGTTTTTAATAAATATTTCTGCCCAAATGTATATCATTATAAATTAATGCAGTTTATCTCTCTCTTTTTTTAATTTGGTTAGTCACAGCCAAATAGTGAAATATAATGCAAGCATGTTGATAAATCTGAGTGCCTATGGCATGGATAATGCATAAAGAAATTAACGGAAACAATATCCAAATGTCAGTAAACCTAAAATGTAAACATTGCTGAAATTTGACTGTCCAAACACAACCCACAATTTTAAATTTGTTACCTTTCTCTTTTTACGGTAATATTTTAATTTCTTATATCTGACCTTTCCTTTTCATAATACAAGAATGAAGTAATAAAATATTCATAGATGAATGAAAAAAAAGCTACTCATCAAATGTCCTTCCACCAGTATTAAACATGGACTAGCACTTAGTATAGGTTAGCTACTATTAGCTATACATCAGAACTTTAAAAGTGTTTAATATTTTTAAAGCATATTTTGAAGCTTGGAAAAGCCAAACAACCCAACAACAACAACAAAAATATGTAAGGTATATTGCAACACAATGTAATGAGTTCAAAAGCTTTATCCTGACCATGCCTCACCCTGGATTTGTTCAGGTAGTAAAACATACCCACCTTTATGTGAACTGAGGATTTGAAGTCCTGATAGGTTTTCTCCACAGCTAAATAAAAACTATACATCACTAGCTGCTGTTGGCAAAAACCAGTGCATTTTTAAAAAATATTTCCATTCTGTTTTGAATACTTTTATTATCACTGGACATTCTGGCCTGGTAGGCTATTCGTGGGGAAGACTTGGAATTTGGGGGGATTTTGGAGAATTACTTTGTGATTTTTTTTTGACACGTTTTGGTAAATGTAGTAGGAGAAGACTGTACATGTAGGCATGTAGAAAAAGATGGATTATTCTTCATTGTTACTCTCCACTGATGTTATATGTCCAGAATCATACTAAATTATGAATAACCAAAGTGTTTTGAGTTTTATTTTCATAAAATCAACTGGATTAAAAGGTTTGAAACATCATGTCTGACTATAGTGTGCAGCAGACTCTTCATATTTTTGGCAATTGGAGTTTTATGGGGAGAAAAACTTTGATTATTGGATGATAGCAAAAGTTGTAGTGACACTTACTTCACATTAGGATTTAATTGCTCCTAGGTATGTTAGGCAATGGAGGGAAATTATTAGGTCATACAAGTAACTCAAAGTTGTCAACATATTCACAGAGCTGCCATCTTATACCAGATTTCATATAAGACCATTTGAATGGTATTTAAATATTGATGAATTATAACTGAGACTTTTGGAAGGCCTTTCTGTCTGGTCTGGTTGAGTTTATACTCTCTCATGACCTGGTGGCTTTTTCCAAAAGTTTGGTTACCATGAAAATATCTTAGCAGTAAAACTTCCTATCTCTATCAGCCTTTATCTGGGGGATGCTCATGGTCCTAGAGGACTGACTGTATCTGAAAGCTGTCTCTAAATCAAATGCCAGGTTCATCTTCAGCTTGATTCTTGGCACAGAAGACTAGAAGATTGTGCTAGGAGCTCTGCTATAGGACCCTATTGTCACATAGCAAGTCTTGTGATAGGATCATGCCTCTTAATGCAAATTAGGGTTTGTCCCCAGGTTTCCCAAACCTATAAATTCCTTGTATTCTGGAATAAAGTTGAGCTGATTTACTGAGTGAAGTCTTTCTCTGGAGGGCTGTCTCCATTATACCCAAAGAAATCCTAACACACTTTCACGCTTTTGCCTCCTCCTAATGTCATGCACCAATGCAGCCAATGATGCTGAGGAATAATTAGAGCCACCTGAGACTTCAACAAGGTTAAAATTGCAGGTCTATGTCCTATACTGCTGTCTCTAAAACTCCTCAGAGTACCTGCTAAAATTCCAGTCCTGGTGGTTTAAGAACCTAAAGGAATTTCTATTGTGTACCCCACTTCTCAGAGCTCACTGCAATTTTAATGTAATTTCACTGCAATGTGAGCACAGTGGATCACTATTTACAGAATCCAGATCGACAATCTCGATAAAGCATGCACCATGATTCATTGCTTCAGTGCAGAGCCTCAGGGTAAGAGATATTGTTTTAAGCCTTCACAATTTAATTTCTTTGTTGAATGCATATCTAACCCATATTGAAAATGCCTTTAAAAAAGTGTTTTCTGTGCTTGCTGCTTTAGCTGTTTTCAGGAACCTAGTATATTAATGAGCTTGGATATATGTAGTGTTTTAGGTCAGGCCTTGAAGCAGATCCTGAAATAAAGTATCTTGTGAATCTGGTTCATTAAAACAACATTTATAAGAAAAATAGGTAGGGAATGAGAAAAACAGAAACAAGCAGGGATAGAAAAAAAAAAATCATTGGTAGAGATGTGAATCAAGATGTATCATTCTTAGCTGCCTCTTTAACACCATGTCTGCCTGCATGCTGCCATGTTTCCTACCATCCCAATATTGGATAAAACCTCTGAACTATAAGCCAGGCCCATTTAAATGTTTTTCTTTATAAACATTGCTGCAGATGTCAAGACAGTAGAAACCTGCACTAAAGCAATCACTTTTCCTGTTAATGACAGAAATTCATTCATTCTTATGGCTACAAACATTTTCATGCCACAGGTCTTCATCCATTTCTCTGTCACCAGAGAACTATATTAGTTATATATTTTGAAAAATTTTGCAATAGAAATTGGTTTCCAAATTTTGTTTTCATGTTGATTTGGAGTCATTTAAATAAATACTCAAAAGCTATAACTGGTCAAACACTAGATCTATTCTTAGTTTTTTATTATATTTTGATGATACTTCATTTCCATAGTGCACAGTGATTAAAGAAATTCGTTTAATGCTTTGCCATTAAGAAGACTTCTCTTTGACTATAAACCTAGTTGTGCTTGCTCACACTGATCTGTCAATTAATACTTTTCATGTGCCTCTATGTCCCCAGAAAACCTTAATTTCTTTCTTAGTATGATGAATATTGCCATATACTTTTATTTTAAAATGCAAACAAACTATATATGGGTCAGTTCCATATGGAATCACTTATTTCTTGGTGCTTAACTCTCTAATACATTTTTTTTTTCAGAAGCAATGTTTGTAGAAGCATATAACTAGGTAAAATGAGCCAGAAATTGTAGTAGTGGGGTTTCTAGGTCCAGGGCAGCCAGAGATCTGAGACCCACAGATCAATTTTGTTATGCTGTATGTGTTTTTCTATTCTGATGTTCATGTAACTGATTTCAAATTGTAATGTATAATTAAGAAATGAAGGTTAATAGTCACCTTTGATAATCAAACTTACAGTTAGGTTAGTTAGGATTTTTAGGTATACAAAAATATATTGCAATTAGGTAGGTAATCTTCAAATACTTCCAAGACCTACAGAATATGGCATTTAAAATGTTATAAGAACTTAGACTTTTCTGGACAATGAGACAGGTCTGCTCTTGGCAGCACCAATCTTCTTCAAGAGAAAAATGGACATCGAAGAACCTCCATATGGAGTCTACTCTCTTTGTGGCAATGGTAAGCCACTGGAGAAGAACCTGTTCTTATATTGACTGCTTTACAGTATGCTGTTTAAACTGGACATACAGGTTCCATAGGAAAGTGACCTCTGAACTTTGGCAGAAAAAGCCGAGATGGTCATTCAGGTTCCTGCTTTGCAGAGAAAACTGTCAGACATTCCTCAGGTCTCGAGTAGAAGCAACTGATGAACTTTACCAGAATGGGCAGAGCAGATTTCCTGCTTCATTGAAATGGAAAGAGACACTGGGCCTGTAGGCTGAAGATGGTTGCCCCAACTTTATAAAAGAACTTTGGGTGACTATCCAGGCAGATAGGTGTCATCTCTGTGCTTTCCAGATTTTAGAAGTCGCTTGCACTTCTGCTTTACTTGGGTAAATATATCCTTCTGTGGTCTTTGATGTAGTTGAAGATTAGATAGTTATAGGTACAGTTTTTAGTCGTTTGAAAGGTATATTGCATATGAAACTTTAGATTCATAAAGATAAGATAGATGATAAGAGTATTTTCTTTAATTTTGCTAAATACAAATAGACTAGATATTATAACTGTAATTCTTGCTTGATAGCTATTTTGTTATATGCAATTTTGCTATGTTAAAATTGAAACCTTCCTTTTTGATTAAACAGAAAGGGGGAAGTGATGTGGGAATGCCTTTCTGTATGCTGTGAATCTCAATCTTTGAATAAAGGAGCTGTTTTGGGCCATGACAGGCACCATAGAAGAAGTAGGAGGAGAAATCAAAGCATAGGTAGGAGAAGCAGGGCAGGGAGAGGCAGATCGAGCTGAAGCCGCCAAAGGAGCAACATGTAAGGAACACAGGTGAGCCACAGGCCACATGGCAGACAGATTAATAGAAATGGGTTGATTTAAGATGTAAGAGCTAGCTAGCAAAGTGCCTGAGCCATAGGCCAAACAGCATCAAGTTAATATAAGCGTCTGAGTCATTTCTGGGGGCCTGGGCGGCGGGCGGCTAAGCGTGCTTGGGCGGCAGGTCTGTGGGTCTCAGATCTCTGGCTGCCCTGGACCTAGAAAACCCACTACTACAAGAAATGCTGAGATAACACAGAGGATAGCTGGTCTGGAACACTGCTAGACCAACAGTTAATGTTGCATAGCCATGTCATTTGTTACAGTTTGATGCTGGTCCTAGGGGTGAACTTGGAAACCAAATATGGTCCAAGATTTCTTGACTAAGGAAGACATTCTTTTACTCATTTCCGCTCTACACAAGCTTGTTGTTTTGCCAACTTCAAGAATAAGGAAGTTGAGCTAGAGCAAAGTTTCATGATTTAATAAATTCAGTGATATAATAGGAGGAAAATCAAGGACTAAAACTTAACATTCTTTTATGCCAAGGGTTTTCTCTACCTGGAACTTCTGTAGTGTCGTCTTGTAGATTCACCAATATAATTACGTACCAGTACACTGAAGGTTGCCACCAATTATGCTAATAATATTATTGTGAAGCAATTAAAAATATAAATCTTTCATGACAAAAATACATGATTAATAATTTGCAACTCAACTGATGTAATAGTCTACAATATAGATTAAACTCATTTAAATAAAATAATTCAGAATTACTATAATAGCAGGACATGTTATCACTTCTGAAACTGATTATTCTTGAACTGCTACTCTTTTTAAAGTTTTTTTTATTAGTTCTTTGAGAAGATATTACATACTTTGTGTGTGTGTATGAATGTGTATGTGTGTGTGTGTATCATAATTACCATGGCATGCGAATAGGACTCAAAGGACAATTTGAAAGAGTCAGTTCTTTTTAAAAAACAAAACAAACAAACAAACAAACAAAAAAAGAAACATTTGTTGAAAGCGCCACCACGAGCCACCAGGCCCCATGCTTCTAAGCACATTGCAGCTGTCTCACAACGGCCCTGTGAGGTAGGAATCTGAGCCCATTTCATAGATGTGAACTCAACAGTGAAGGCTCAACAACCCCCTCCACCCCCAACTCTCAGGGACCATGGACAGGGATCAATCCCACATGCCTGACCCCAGGTCAGCACAGTTTATCAGTCAGTAAATGGGTTTCTCTATTCTAGGGGAGGCCTGGGTCAGGATTCTGGGTCCAGCATGTCCCACAGGAAATGAGCAAGGTGTCCTCATGGCTGTGGAGTAACTTACAGTTGGAGGGACCTGGGGGCATATGTTCATGTCTGTGTGTCGTGTGTCCAGGATCCCACGCAGAATTCTGGGTGATGCCTTTGGCCTAATCCAGATGTGATTTATCTGGATTTATCTTGCCATATGATATGGTTTTCAAGGAAGGAATTCAGTCCATCTGGCTTGGCATTAAGCACATTTACCTGTTGAGACATCTTACTGCCTCTCAGACTTGTATTAGTAACTAAAATTTATGACATTATCAATATAAATTTTAACTTAGTTTTATTTATATGAATATTCACCAAATATTATAATTCAATATTCTAGGTATAGCTATGCTACCGTGACAGATTTTCTGTAATTGAAACAAACATGAAAGAATTATTTATTTTGGGTCATGGTTTCAGAAGATTCAGTGCATGATTAACTTGGATCCATACACTTGAGCCAAAACTCATGATGTTAGCAGCATGTGGCTCAGGAGAGTTGTTTGTATCACTACAGACCAAAAGGTCAGTAGAGTGCTAGGAAATGGTCAGAAATGGAACTCAAAGAAAAGCTATTACCAATGACCAAATCACTTCTTCAATTTCTAACCCATACCCCAATGCCTTCAAAATGTCCACAAATGATGCTTCCAGCCAAAGACCATTTTTTTTTTTTTTTAAATGTGAGCTGGTAGAGAACATTTCAAATTATAAAAGTTGCATATTACCATTCATTGTTTTACATCTAAAAAAATATCTGTGATTTAGAAATCTCAATTTATCTACCAATGTTTCAGTGTTTCAAAGTGAGTATAGGACCACAGAAATCATTGCCAGCACCATAACTATTTACAGGAGACAACAAAAACCTCATTAAACACAACTAAGTTGGTACAAACTTTAGGAGTCTAACCGTGAGCAGCTAAATTTAGGCATATTTAATCACATCACACTTTGGTGATTTTTTTTTTTTTCTGGTGATACTCAATCTTGTGTGGGCAATAAAGCTTAAGATATAACTACATAAAAATTCTGCGTAAATACATGTGACATCTTCTCTGACAATAAGCTTTATAGATTGATAAACTCATGACAAGTGTCTAGATGAGAATCCTTTGTATTCTCAGCTACATAAATAGTAAAAAGGACACCTGGCTTACTATTAACTATATCTGCCCTCAAACTTCCAGCCAAATCAAATGTATTCATTCCTGCTAATCCTACTATTTATTTGTAAGTTCCCCTAGGACTTATATCTGTGTTTCATACATGGGAGTAAATTATAGGCATTTCCATGTCTTCTCTTATACAATTACTTGCTGTATGATCCCAGATATGTTCTTTTACTGCATTATTATTTATCTTTTTATATAAAATTTGGAATAATAACACCCACACCCATGACAGTGCTGAGTACAAAATAAAACAACTCATTCACAAAGTTGGCACAAATTAATATGAGACAATGTAGTTTTCCCCTTCTTACCGTAGATAACTGTGGGAGTATTTTGGAATTTATTATGAATCTATGTTACTCACTTTGCTTTATTTTAATATATGCTTCTGAAAAAGAAGATGCATTTAAAAGAAAAATGCCTTTCTTGAATGTAATTGTATAGAGGGAAAGTGAGTACACTGGGTGAGTTAACTGTATCAGCAGGACTTCTCAGCAGGGTATCACTAGCAAAACCTTGCATGGTTCACTGGGGCCATCAAAATTAAAATTTCACATGTGAGGCTTACACACTCAAAAATAGCTCAGTGTTAAGCACATCATAATGTTTTTTTATTTATTAAAAAGCACATCTTAAAAGCTGTCATTAGCTTTTTGGGACAAATGCTGAATATTCTCTGGATTATTGCTAAATATAAAATGATTCTAAACAGTAATTTTTACAAGAGAATGTTAAGTTAAAATACAAATGGGCACATTTCCCCCTTCTTTTATTACATTTTCTCCAATATATCTTAAAAATATGTATACCTTATGAAAAAATAAATGTACTTGGTCAATTTAAAAGCTTTTACATAGGTGTAGATGAATAGAATATATCTCCTCACAAGCATATGGGAAAAAACTTATATACCCATAACACACACACACACACACACACACACACACACACACACACACACACACACACACACACACTGAATTTTGCTACAAGTCCTCTTTATGTAGGTTCTTTAAAACTTAACCTTCGGATTTAACATTAACACCTTGGGGAATATTATTACATATTACTAACTTTGGTAGAGTCAAGATAATTTTGTATGTATACTTTTCCTTTTTCTAAAGATATTGAAAGTAAAAAATAAAAAAATGATACATTTGTTCAGTGATTCATATACATATTCCCATATATATGCCATTTATCTAAGCATTGAGATACAGCTGTAAACCTTTGACTGTGGTTCTTATACTGAAGGAGATAATATAATGTAAAGAGCACCCAATCAAGTAAAAAGGAGAGAGAATACAATCTCAAAAAATCATAATAAATAAACAAAGCACCAAGCTAAGGGAATAATAGTGATGTGGCTTTTGTATTGTATGAATTCTAATTGATATTTAATAATATAAAACCTAGAGCCAGGTATTGTAGGAAAGCTGGAATACTAAAGAGAGAAAGCAGACCACTGTCAATTTTTACCCAGACAACTTCTCAGGCTGAACATGGCAAACGCTTTCTTCAAGAGTTCTTCTATAAAATGCCTAAATATTTGTCAGTATCTCCTTTCCCCATCCAGTTGTTTCACTTCCAGGTTCAACTCTGTACCACAATCCTAGAGTTAGGATTAAAGGTGTGAGCTACTACTGTTTGGTTGTTAGGCCTTAAACTTGCAAAAAATACAAAAATATCTGTCTCCTGATTGATGGGATTAAAAGCATGATTCAGCAGTCTCTGTCCCTCACATATTGACGATGGGTGATTTTGTTCTCTGGTATTTCAGACTCATCTTATTAAATATAAAATATATCACCACACTTTTATTTTGTTTAGTATATTGGTTAGCATTCTGCTGGTACTAGCTAGCACATTCTAACTGGACAACTGAGGACAATTTAATGAAGGGATCATATGTTGTTCTGAAGCTATGGGCAGTGTGTGCAGAAATTCTAAAATATAATTTAATTCCTCACAGGAGACACATGGCTGTATATGATGCAAGTATATCTGAAAAGGTTCAGTTTATAGTGAGTTGAACTTATAGAAAGCAACACATGTCAAAAGACAGAGATTGTAGTAGTGAATTTAACATAAACAAACAGATGTAGGCAGATGTAATTGGACCTGCTGCTTCTGTAGTTTCTTGCTAGCCCTGCACAGATGCCAGGCATTCTTGTAAATCAAAAAAGAGAAACTATCAGTGTAGTCAACTTGTACAGCAGGGGCTTAGTTTCACAAGGGTAAAGCGCAGATGGTCAGATAGCTCTCTCTCAAGTGGTGAAAGTGGAGGTAACACCTCAATGGATATAGTAAGGAAAGATGGCATGGTAGGAACCTAGACGATCCTCTTTAAATGCAGACCTTACACATAACTGAGAACTTCAAGCCACATCATCATCAAAATAACTTTTTTTGTGTGTGAAATTTTACTTGCCCGTATTGTATTTCTGCTTGCCATTCTTTTGAAGTTTGGCCTCAGCTCTGCAGATTTCCTGTGGTTATGAAAACTAAGCTCACAAATTGACTTTGCATTTACACTGATCTCAATGGCATATTTTGTGTGTTCATCTTATCTTTCCTCCCAAATCCATAGCTCTCCTGTGTTTCCACTGCTTTGCTCCGAGCTCGCTTTCTGTCTCATTCTCTCTCACCAAACTTCTTGTATGTCTCAGTCCCCCAAGATTCTACTCTTAGATTTAGCTCTTCTTTTGCTTTCTCTATTTGATTCATATCCATTTCCTTCCCTACTCTTACCTATACAATCAGAAAGATATGCCTCATGAATATCAAATGATTTCGAAAAGCAAAACCTATTCTTTAAAGGTACTTTCTTGATATCTTACCCAGGGTATTTTTAAAAGAGAATCTTTGAGTACTCTCGTTTATTTTTTCCCAGATTCTGAGTATCATTGTTTAAAAATTCTATAAAATCTAAACTCCCTAATCCCAAGGAGGCATTTTTAGAAGTCATGATGTTATTGATATATCCATGGCAGACACACCCCCTCATCCTTTAGTTTTAATTTCCGCCTGTATTACTCTCAGTGAATGAATGATACCAAAAGTCTTCTGCCTGTTGTTTATAAAAGATTTTTATCATTAATGCTACTGTTCTTAATTATTATATTTGACTGACCAGTAAAGTCACTGCTGTGTGCCTAGCAGTAGAGTGTGAATAATAACAGAGTGTGGCACCATTAATTCAAGCCTGATTGAAGTAAAATAGTCAACTGAAAATACATCAAGAAAGGTTTAAATTAATACATTGTGTTCTTAAGGGCTTGATGTTGAAGAGAGGACCCTGAGCCCAGACAGAACACTGCACAGCATACAGAGAAGTCACTCTGTGACTACTCTCAGCTAAGTGAGCTGTATAGATATTGCAAACATAGAAAGAGCAAAGCGTGTTCATTTTATCAAATATCCCCTGAGAAAACTTGCTGCAATTGTGCAGCACATTAGAAGATTAAGTGATAGGAAGTAACCTGAAGTTTTATTTAATGTAAAATGGGAAATAACAGATTTTTCCCCCCTCTAAAATTTTAAACTTACACTGTAAAGAGCAGAATCAGTTGCAGACACAGATGCCTTTCAAATATAATATCATTCTTATCTTACTCTTCATTGTGCTTTTCCTGTTAGCACAGAATTTTTCTTTTGAGCTAATGGTGATGACAAAATATGATTATAAGATTACGATGAAAATAGTGATATTAAAAATGGCAGTAATGATATGGATGAGTACAGAAAACTGACGTAGTAAGGCTCTGATGGGAAAAGAAACTATTTTTTCCGGTTGTTTCTGCAGCATCTATCAATACACCAGGCATCGTGCTGTTATTCAATAACTGTTGAATGAACAGAAGCATGAATGAAAGATGATGGTAATGACTAGCAGTGGCTCAGTTCAATTAGGTTGGTGATAGTGTACCATCCTCCTCAAAAGGAGAAAATGTCAGTTTTTGTCTGCTTCAATTGCTTTTAAGAAAATGAACCATTCCTGGGATATCTTATCTCAGACAATTAATTTTCACCTTATTCTGTTGAGCATTATCACCTAGTATTTAGCACATTGTTAATTATCACTTTGTAACCATTTGTAAAGTGTGAAAAATCCTCCTGCACAGATCCCTCTCTTTCACTAATTGTGTTTTCTCCAACCCACAGCAGTGACAAGCAGAAAATAAAGCTTTGTGGCAATATATCTAAATGGATTGTGACTTCCCTACTTTAAAAAGAAATGTCAGTAATTTCCCTTCCTGCACCAATAAAAGACGATAAGAAGATACTGTGAAGAACATGGACTTCACTGAAAACTCCACAACAAAAGTGCTAGGGTACAAAATGAAAAGGAAGACAAACTAAGTGCAGAATGTGTCACAACGGTTTAGTGTATGGTTTAAATTTTTAATTTGGTTGAGTTTTGTTTAAGGCCAAAGAAAGTGTAAGTGGTGACAGAGGCCAGAGGCCCAGACTCACAGACCTACAACTATAGACCTCTTAGTAGCCTGCTGCTGCTCAGGCCCCAGAAATGACTCAGACGCTTATATTAACTTCATGATGTTTGGCCTATGGCTCAGGCACATTGCTAGCTAGCTATTACATCTTAACTCAACCCATTTCTATTTATCTATCTGCCACGTGGCCCGTGGTTCACCTGTGTTCCTTACATGTTGTTTCTTTGGGCTTCTGGCTCCTTCTGTCTCTCTCTGATTCTGACTCCACCCTCCTCTTCCTACTTATTCTGATTCCTCCTCCTACTTTTTCTATGGTGCCTGTCATGGGCCAAACAGCTCCTTTATTTAAAGATTGATATTTACATCATATGGAATGACATTCCCACATCACGTGACAGCCAGGTAGTATATGCTAACATTAATTGTAAGCACACCCAAGGATTTTTAACTTTCTACCTTTCATTCATAAGGAAGTGTTCACTTGATTATCTATGAATATATCTACATCAATATGATAGTAATACAAAAGACTTCAAAAATAGCCTTAAAATCAATAATAAATAGGAGATTCAAATTTGAAATGTGAAAAGTCTAAGTGGTTTGGGGTAAACTACGTAAACATTGTTGTATTAGGCTGGGCACCTGGAACAATCATGGGATTTGAGTACATTTTCCAGAGTGTTAGTATTCATAAACAATACATATGTAAATCTTTTTATTTCTATTAAATTACACTCTGTCATATTTAAGAATATCCTTGAGAAACATATTAGACTAAAAGTTTATGTTAACTACTCAAATAGGCTCTTAAGTTACTATCCTTTTTACCTATCGCCAGCACAGCTACACAATGCCACTTTTCTGGGCACACTATGAGTCCTGCCATTAGCTTCAATTATGAGGGTGGTTATAATTTAGTGCAGTAATAAAATCTTTGTATCAGGCTTTTTAAAAGAATCAAGGAAAAAATACAAAAAAATAGTATTGTTTAATGCTATAGGATCATTATATACAATTAAAATTGTGAATAAATTTTATTTGATCTGATGATGACTATTGTACAAGTTTATATGAATTCATTCATGTTTATTTTTCCTTGAGCCATCTCCCCCATCCAAGCTGAATTTTCTCATGCATTTATTCTTTATTTGTAATATGGACTTACAGTATATCCTCTAATACCACATCACAATTCTAAACAGAAAAACTTTAATTATTTATCTGTGAATATAATTCTATTGCAATGAAATCTGATATTGGACCTAACAATATATAATATAGTGGTATGGAATCATAGCACAATATAAATGTTCCAAAATATATGCCTACATGAAGAGGCACTAAATAACACTGCTAAATAATGGAAGTGACAAAGCACCAACTTGACATTCCTTGTTGTCTAAGAAATTCTCTAGCTCTTGGAATAAGTCACATATAATCAAGTTGTTGGGAAAGGGGGCATCATGGATATCTCCAAACAAACCAGACAACTGACAAAGCTATACTGTACAAACTGACGGTAATTCTCAGTTGCTGATGACAATCCCTAGACAGTTCAAAATAGAGAAGGCAAGCTGGTGCCTGCCTCTACTAACGTCACCACTACTAATGAGGGCTCAAGTTACTGTATGGTATTCAGCAATCTACTCAAGTAGAAACAGGGCTGCATCTGCAGTTTTCATATTACACAACGATGGGTCAGCCTGGAAAAGCCTCTTTTGAGTTTCTGCTTCACTTCATCGTCACCATGCAAATATTTCTGAGGTCAAGACGTTCATCACAACTTCTAATGAAACCATCATAAATTCTGCTGAAAGGGAGAGAGAGAGAGAAAGAGAGAGAGAGAGAGAGGGAAAGAAGAAATGCTGAGAAGAGATAAGAGAAGTAGATAGGAGAATTCTATAATCAAAGTAAAAAGAAGAGAAGGAAAAAGAAAGAAGAAAGAAGCACCGTGATGTGTACTCGTTCATGCATCCATCCTTATGTCCTCCATGGTAGGCAGAGTGTGAAAAATCATAACTCACCATGTAAAATTTCTGCAGCTATGCATATAGACATTCACCTTTCTGTTCCCTCTCACTCCCCAATCATCTCCCACCAATCCTTGTTTCTATTTAGTAAACACTTCTCTACTCTTCCCCGGGATACATTAGTCTTTCCTGTACTGAACAGAAAGAAGTCTTGACCATCCACCAAATCTCAGATCAGGTAAACCATTCCTTTCCTGACTGTAACCAAACCAAGTGCAGCACCTTTTCTCACATACTCCTGGAGTTTTCAGGGGATGGTCCACCTGCATGGTGGGAAGCACTCTAGCTGCATATCTATTACATGTCCATCCATCCATGTTTTCTGAGAGCCTTGCTTTCTTGATAAAATAATCATTTAGAAAAAAGTAAATTTGGACAGCATATTTTTTTTTCCTTTTAAATATTGTACCCTTTATTCCCAAATGAGAATAAAAATGCATTTCTAACATTAGTTTGATTTTTGACCTACCTAAAATTTGGAAAATGCTTTGGCATTATGGATATATTATACTTGCATTACAGAACCACTTTGGAAGATTTTGAATAATACTAATGAAACTATTTCATCCCAGCCAATTAGATTGAAGCACTAGAGCTATTTAAAATGTTCACTAAGTAATTTTACTGTGAAATGGGACTTGGGAAGCTGTTAGAGAAGTAGCTTGAAGTATCAAGAATAGGTTTCATTCAGTTGAGTCCTTGGCTAACAAGGTATTTGAGATTGCAAAAAGGAAAGGTGCCAGGACACTGGCTTTCTCTGAAGACAATTTCTTAAGAAAGACCCAGGCTGAACAGGAAGACAGAAGCAAAGATATGAAAGGACTTTGAAGACTTCAGGATCAAAGTCTGCAGCACTCATTGAGCTGGTCACATTAAAATACATCGTCATAACCCACAATGATTTGTATTAGTTTCTATATTCTGATACAATGCATCATTTTCTAACCACAACAGAAATTGCAAGGTGTGTCGGAAATCAAAAGAAAACAATCTGTGCCAAAAAAGTAAGCATCCGATCAGAACTCACAAATGACAGAGTGCAAGGATCAGATAGAAAATTTTAAATGACTATGATTAACACATTGATGAATCTAATGGATACATAGACAGTATGCAAGAATAGATGGTTAATTGTTAGCAAGAGGAAGAGAATGCTAGATAATGATCTGAAGAAAGGGGTAGAAAGGAAAGCCACCATGACCAAAAGGATGGGCATGGAAGAAATCCATGAATTTAAAAAGAAATCAACTTATCACATAAAACACAAGAACACTGAAAACAAAAAATATATAAAACTCAGAAAATGTGCCAAGACCATAGAAAATTATTATTACACACCAAAATTATTATTAATATTTAATTATGATTAGATATTTATAATTTATATTTATTTGAAAAAGTAGAAAAAATTGGAGCAGAATAAAAGTATGATTATAAAGCTTGAAATTAATATTAAAATAAATATTCAGGAATTTCAGAAATATCACAAAGGAAAAAATTCAAAATAGCAAAAAGTCCATGCACACGGGATAGTGTCATATCCAATCTACAGAGGACCTAAAATAAGAAATAAGATTTAAAAGAAGCCCCAGTGATGCAGGAAGCCGCTTAACTATCAAGAAATTACTTCAATTTCCCCAGTAGACACCGTGTAAACAAGAAGAGAATTCAGTATAATATTAAAGCACTGAGAGAAACATGCAGCCTCAAAATAAAATATTCAAACATGAATGTAATCCATCACCAGCAGTCATATTTAGAAAGTGATTTTAGGAGAATTCCTCAAGATTGAAAAAATATAGCTCAGAGTTTTTTGCTTATGTATAGAGTGGGAAAACATTGAAGAAGGAATATTGTTCTTTGCTATGTTTCATTTTATGTATATACATGTTTGGCCTGCATACCCATGTGTGTCACATATACTGTGCTCACAGAGCCTGGAAATGGGTAACCTACTCTCTGTAAATAAGTAATGGATGGCTGCACCATATGAATTTTGCCAATCAAACCCAGGTCATCTTGAAGAACAGCCAGTTCTCTTAAACCTTGAGCCATCTCTCTGGTCCCATTCTTAAATTCTTTACTTAGCTGTAATTTAGGGGATGACTTTGGTTCACAGTAGCAGTGCATTTGGTGATTCTAGACAACAGAGACAAAGTGAATGACTGAATGACGGTGCAACCACAAGCTATCGAAGGCAAACATTGGGAGTGAACACAAGAAAACTGAACACTACAGAAGGTGTGCAGTTTTTTGAAGACAGAATCAGATTAGTAAAAACTTGAACTGAAAACTCTGAAGAAAACACTGTGAGGTATATTATGTTACACATTATTATACACCTATATCTTAAACACTTGGGAAGCAGAGGCAGGAGAACTGTTTGTGTTATAAAACTGGTTGGTATACATTATGTGACAGTGTCTGTAAATAAACAATATTATTATTTCATGTTTTAAGAGAAGAGAGAAAAGAGAAAAAAATTAAACAAATCAACAAGAAAACTAATACTATTTATATGAGTAAATCTGGACAGATATTAGTCTATGACAAATAAATAGCTTTAAATTATAGCAAACAATGCATAGTAAATACAGCAGTGAGTGGCAGCTTTACTTCTAGCACTTGGAAAGCAAAGAGAGAAAGATATTTTATTCAAAAACAGCTTGGACTACATACCAAGACCAATTCTCAGTTAAAGATCAATGTGTGGGTGTATGAAATAAAAAGTATCCCAATAGTTATGAAAAGTTCACTAAGAAGATACTTTATTACATAGAGTCATACAAGCTAAAAGGAACTGATGGAAATGATATTCTATGCTTACAGAAAATAACGCAATGCTATAGTTCTATGTTAGGTTTAAGATATAGTGTCTTTGGGTAAGAAAAAGTTGAGATAAAGGTGAACATTAAGTATCATAAAGGAATCAATTTTCCAATGAATAAAATAATTCTTGTGTGTGTATATGTGTGTGTGTGTGTGTCTAGCAAGAGGTTATTAAACCACAATAGCTAAATATTTGAAGGATTGCAAAGATACATAGGCATATTTACTATTTTAACTGAAGATTCAATATCTATTTTTAAGTAACAGATACATCAAATAGGCATAAAATCGTATTTATATTGCTGACTTGAGTCAAACTATCAATCAACTTGACCTAATTGACATTTATAGAATGCTTCATTTAGCAATGGCATGGGCTATTTTATAGGCTAGAACACATTTTATGGCATGAAACTACATAGAAGGGCATAAAGATGGCACAGTGAGCTAACATATCCTATTGTAACAAACTATAAGAACTTGAGTTCAAATCTGAGCACACACACAAAAAACCAGGCATAGTGGTGTGCACACACCTGCAATCCTAGCCCCTGTGAGAAGCAAAAATAGTTGGATTATTGGACATTTCTGGCCATCAGAGTTTCAGTTTCAGTGAGAAAACTTCGCTCAAGAGACTAACATGGAAAATAACAAAGTATGCAAGAATGGCCATGCAAAGTGACATAGATGTGTACACACATCATCCAATGGCCTCCACACACATGCACAAGTATACACACATAGAAATGTATTCCTATATCATGCACACCTCACTCACACACATATATACATATACAGATGCAAGGAAAAAAAACTCACCTTAAAATTTTGGAAAGAAAATAAGTCATGCACATTATATTGTCAACCAAAAATCAAATAAAATGATTAAATTTCATGCGAGAATTGGGAAAACCTACAAATTCCTAGAAACTTAAAAGAAAAACAACAACCACAGTGACAAATCAAGTAATTTGTATATCAGTAATCAAAAACAATCTCAAACTGGTTCTTTTCAAAATAAATATTTAATAGAATATTTTGAACTGTGGCTAATGTGATAATGAGAACGTTAAAGCAGCAAATAAAGATTCTTGATAAATTGGGAATGATATTAAAATGACAAATCTAATTTCTAAGGTTTTTAATTAAGAAAATTTGCATAATTTAAATTAAAGAATTCACATAAACAGAAAAGAATTAAGATTTCAATAACATTCAAAATTATAAACAAAAGAATAAACTCAGTTTTAAATTGGGTTATTTGAAATAATCATTGGTATTCTAGGTAAGCTAATAAAAAAGAAAGGAGAACATACATCTAAGAGTATATAGGAGGAAGGTGGCCTCATATATTTTTTACCCAACTGAGCCACTAAAAAAAATGCCTTTGACTGAGAAACTTAAAGCAGAAGTTCATTTCTTACAGTTCTAAAGTCTGAGAAGTTCAAAGCTAACCAACTGACAGATTCCTAGTGATGGCGTGTTCTCTATTCCAAAGATGGCGACCTTTTACTATGTCTCCCCTTGCTGGAAGAGAGGGAATAGGCTCATTTGTACCTCAGGGCACTATCCATGGACTTGGAACCTTAATAATGTCTTAATCACACCTCACAGTCTTCTTCTTTATGTTTAAGATGTTTCTTTTATTTTTTTTAATTTTGTGTAGCTGTGTGAGATTATATGGAGTGTGGGGTGTGTGTGTTTGTGTGTGTGTGTGTGTGCGTGTGTGTTTGTGTGTGTTTGTGTGCCCAATATACCAAAAGTTCCACATCTGGACACACACAGTGAGACTTAGTTCCCAAAGCCCACAGAATTCACTAGATTGAGTCTTGCACTTGTGGCTTTTCCACATTTGTGTTTTGGGGGTTTCACTTCTCTCAGTATCAAAAATGAAATACTTCTGCCTTCAGTGGTTTTAGGAATCGAGAAAACCCCAAGTAAGTGAAGTTTTATGTGAATGTATACTGCAATGTGGAAATGAGCATGTCAAAGACCTTCACCTTAGAAAAATGGCAGTCTTCCCTGCCAATGTTGAGACTCAAGGAATGGTGAACCCATTCTCTGATCTGTGTGTCAGATGTTTATAGTATGTGAAAAAAATACCAACTGTATTTTCCCTTCACTATATTTATGATCTGAGAATTATTCCTACAAGATATTGCGTCCACTAAGGTTGGCTAAATCAGACTCTTTGGTTCCGCTATATATCAGAGACTCAGCCTTCCTGCTCAGCTGTATGCAACAGCTCTGGCTGAGTTTAAGTGCATGTCATAGGTACACTGAGCTTCTTGGATGCTACTGTTTCTTCATCAGAGAGCCCAGTTCACCTGATTATGACTTTTCATTTTCCGTGTGTTTGTATTTTCTTCATTCTCCGGCATCCATACTGAGGTCCAAGTCCCACAGTACATGCCAGTTTGTAGCACTGTGTTTTTGCCCATGATCTCTTCTTAGGCTTCATGTTCTGCCAAAACATTCTTTGAAATCTAGGATCAAGGTACAATTTTTTACACCGTGTACAATCCTTCTATTCTCTGAGCCTTTTCAGAGAAGCAATGTGACTGAATTTCTTCTGTTTTTATTAGAGATTCTTTACTTTGTTCCCTGGTAGGAGAGATAAGACATTTCCTTTCAATATCTTTTATAGAGGGCAACCAACTCATGTATGGGTACAAACCTTACATAATTCAATCACATTTCGAAGAACTCCACTTCTTAATTCTATAATATTTGGTTTAGATTCCATACATAGATATGAATTTAACCTTCAGTTTTGGAGAAGGAGAAGCAGTTGCTTTCCACACATAATCAATTATTATAAAATTAAGAATTTATCTAATAAATATTTTTCCATTTTGATTTGCAATGCATGTAATTGATAGATGAATTATTCTTTTGGTTTACTATCCACATATTTATATTTAAACACTTCAAAATTTAAGAGGACATTATGGGGAACAATTTTAAACATTAATCAATAAAGTCAGATTATATATATATAAATATATATATATATATATATATATATATATATATATATATATAATTGCTCTGTAAGAAATAATTGAGGAAATATCTCAAATGACAGATCAGACAGGTTTGGAGGTTTCTTAAGTAACACACTGATAAACTATGACAATTTATTTGCCAATTAGATGATTCTGAATGTTTCAAATGAAGCAAATTATAGGATTAGAGCTATAAGTCAAGACTAATCAATTTTGAAAATACATTAAGGTTACAAAATATTGTTCTCTTTCTGCCTAAGATTGATTTTACCATATTCCTCAGGAAGTGCTCCATTTTTCTTTTTAGGGCCATCTTCTCACTAGTTATAAAAGTGCCTTCACTGAATTAAGGAGACAAAGAATAATTAGGAAATTCTGCTTTCATGTTGTTAATATTGTCAAGACAAGAGGGCATGAAATCCTCATCAAGAAGACACTGGCAGAGCAGGCTCTGGATAATTACTCAAGAGCTGCAGAAAAACAGGACAGTGGAGGGTTAAAGAATGACTACTTTCTCAAGGTGTGAAAGTTATGATGACGTCCTTGACATACTTAGTGGTGTGATGGAGAAATTATTTAGAAACCTATACAAAATGTTTTCCTTCTCCAAATAGCAAGTGACTTTGAAGGAACACTCTACCTATTTTGTTGTATGAATGTTTCATTGTAAAATGGTAGGTTAAAGAAAGACAATTAAGAAATGAAATATAAGCTGTTTCCCTGTAAGTTTCATCTAGAACCAAGGTCCATATTATAACTTCAATGACCATTTTCACTTTGCCATGGAAAATTTAATTTCTTGGATGTGATGTATTATTTTACATCCTTATGTGAGCATAAATTTCATTTCATAAACTATTACAGAAATCTTAATTAAACCTCAGATCTTAGAAACAATGAATTATGTACTATTTCTGGTAGCAGCAATGAAAAACAACCCATTTGCTGTGTAGCAATTAGTTTATGTCTCTTTGTCAAGACCTCCTGATTATCATCCTTCTGACATTTATCTACCCCTCACCTGATTCTCATCTTCTACTCCCCTGATTCTCATCCTCCACTCACCATTTTCTTCTACAGATAAATTTAGACTCTTAACAGTATAGGGTGGAAACGTCTCAATCCAGTGAAAATAGGGCTAAGTAACAAAAAGTCTCTTAACTTCTTTAAATGATGATTCACAACTTCAGCCCAAGCACTAGCAATATCAGATAAATACGAGTAGTTGGAATTAATTTAAGCTAAAAAATACATGTTGAATATCTTTGGCTCACTATAGTATATATAATACCACCTATAGTACTTTCACTAGGTATAAAACAAAAATTACATTTATCATATTAATTAATACTTATGCTTGTGTCAAGTACTTTCTCAAAGTCTAGAAAACATCTTTGTTATATTTTCTTGGCACTGATACTGTCGTTATTTGAGTATTTCCCACTGGCTTATCTGAGATAAAGGTTCTTAGCCAAGTACAGGCATACTTGATGAGGAATGTTCAAGTTCATTGCATGGGTATTAAAAACAAAGGTTACATGTCTTTATATAGCAGTTTCTCCTAATTATGTTAACAAACCATTTATGCATAATTTGTTGGTAGTTTCATTACCATAATTAATCTGTTTATTTGCCTAGTTTATTCACAAACATATTTAAAGACAAAACCAAATTAATGCGAATTTCCATTCCTATGTTTTGCTGTGTCTTTGAGTCTTTCTAATATAAAATATTTAGTAAGGTAGATAAATATATCTATTGCTACATGAAATTTACTTGAAAGATGACAAATAAAGGCAAATTTTTTGTGCCAATTGACATCACTGTCCTAATAGAAGTAGAATACAGGTAAGCAAAAATACTTAGAGATCTGTAAATTTTCAGTTCATTCATATTAAAATATTCATGATAGACAAAATCATCACACTGTGTGAGTGTGTAAAATCAAAGTAGCTCAAGAAAAGAGCCAATTTCTATCAGATAAGACATACCTTTGTTTTTTGGTCCTGTTTAAACATTTTATTTTGCTTCTGAGTATGAGACCTCTTTGGTTTTCTGTTTTATTATAACTATACTTAAATTAAAAGACTTGTCACATATTATTGGACTCTTTTATAAAAATATTTTCTGTATTTGACATTTATATTGATACACTTTAAAAGTATAATGAGATATGTTTTCGCTTTATTTATGATGTTATATCATGAGACTCTATTTTAAAAAAAAAAAAGAGTACAGTCATCCTTTAACTGATTACCCATTATACCAGTTAATATGTTAATTTTATTCCACAGACTACAGATATGATACCAATAGGCAAAAAGACATTGCTTCAAGTTCCCCTTTTAGTAAATGTTGTTTGACAATGGATATACTCTTCAACTATATTAATATTTTTTAAACATATTTACAAAAATTGCATCAAATCATAATTTATTTTTTCTACTAAGATTATCTGAGTAGCTGAATATTAAAATGTCAGTAATGGGAAACACTCATGATATGGGCATGATATGGACCATAACCACTAGTGACAACTTTTTGTTTCTATGTTTGCCCATTTTGTGCTCACGAACATTCTTAATGTTTATGCAATGAAGTTTCTATGTAAATGTCTAGATGAAATAATACTTATAAGAAAGCAGTTTGCTCATATCAGTATGTATAACATAGCCCTCAGTATATCACATTTTCTTATTTCTACATGTGACATCAACTATTTACAACACTAGAATCAAGGAACACTTAATATTTCTTTGTAACTTTATTTGTAGTCTAAACCTCAACAAAGCCCATAACCCTGAACGTTAATTCTGAAGAGAATATAATGAGTCATGTGCTCAGGATGAAGCATATTATGTATATTTGAATTTTAGTATACTTAATAATTTTTTTTACAGAGTACTTTTGTATGTTAGCATTATTTACAAAATAGTGTTCCAGTAGATCATTATTTTATTTAAGAGGGAATAAGACCTTTTTCCACCCAATTTCTTTATATTTTTGTAAAATGTGCAGCTCAGAAATTCTTAATGTCTTTACTATGAAAATCAAGTTCTCCAGTGTCCCAGGTAATTATTAGAAAATTGTAGTGGGTAATATTTTTAATGGAAAAGAAATACTATTTAGTGAACTCAGATTCTTTAAATTTACAATGGTGTTATATACCAATATGCTCTTTGAGATTGAAAATATTAAAAAACATATATTTATTTAATATATATGACATAATATATAAGACTTCCATTGTCATGATAAACATGTAAAAGGAAGACTATTTGAAGCTATGATAGATTTGGTTCTGTTCATGGTTTCAGGGATCTCAGTTCGTTACAGGTTTTTTTTCCTTTCTATGAATCTTGGGTGTGACAGAATGTTATAGCAACAAGAGGACATAGAAAGGCAATTTTATTCAGCTAACCATGCCAAATTACAGATGTTAAATGCTATGTCTTCATTAACTACTTCCTTTAATAAGGCAACACTATTAGTTTCTATTATGTTACAATAATGTCATCAAATTATTTATCCATTGCTTTAATAGTCCATTGATTATATGATACCTTTCAAAATGCATTACCTCTCAGTGATTGTGCCCAATATTCTTTAATATTTTCTATCTATGCCATATGTGTTAGTTAGTGTTCTATTGTTAGGTGACATTACCATGGCATCTTCTATAAAGGGAAATATTTATCTGAGCTTTGATAACAGTATCGGAAATTTACACCATTACCAGAAAGGTGGAAATCATAGCTGCATACTGGGAAGCATGATGCTACAGTAGGAACTGAGATTTATACATCCTGATCTCCAGGCAGAAGGAAGAGAAAGGGGCATAGGAGCAGGTGGAGTTGCAAAAGTTTGGAAATACTTAGAGTAGTAACTAGAATTGGCGGACAGTTGCAGTGCCAGGTAGAACTGAGTGCAATGGAAATTCCATGAAGTCTACCAGGGTAATCCTATCGAAGACTCCTAGTAATGGGAGGACATATAGGGTAAACCAGCCATCTTCTGTAACAAGGAAAGTCCTCAGGTGGAGGCATTAGGACATCAACCCAGCCACAAACCTTCGCCTTCAACCTACAGTTTATCCTGCTTGCATACTTTTTTCTAGTACAGCCATCATCAGAGAGATCAGTGAAACTTCATCCAATAGCTGAGGGGATCTGAAGCTGAGTCCCACGGCCATCATTAGGAGGAGCTCAGGGAGTCCTGCAAAAGAAGGGAGGAGGGAGATTGATGGAAACAGAGGTTCAGGGACACCATGAGAGTATGGCTCACAGAATAAAGTGACCAGGATTCATAAAGGCTTGCAGAGAATAGGGAGCCTGTAGGGGGCTGACCTAGGTCCTCTGCATTTAAGATATGGTTGAGTAGCTGAGTGTTCTTGTGGGATTAATTTCTGACAGTGGAAGTAAGGCTGCCTCTGACTCTTTTGCCTTCTTAAGGGAACATATTCCCCTTATGGCATTGCCTTTTTCAGCCTTGGTGTGATTGTATATTCCTGGTCTTAGTTTTGCTTGTTTGTTGTATTTGGTTGATGTTCCTGGAAATTCTGGCCTTGTCTTAGTGGGTGGTGATCTTGGGGTAGAGAGGAGGTGGCGGGATAAAAGAATATCAAGTGACAGGTAAAAAACTTCAGTTGGGATATAAAAAAAAAAAAAGATTAAAAGTAAAAGAAAATTAAAAAAAAATGTTCCATACTTACACATATACTATTAATGGCACATCATTTACTTATAATAAAGTTCATTTCAATTACATTTATCCTAGTGAATGGTAAGTTGTTTTGTATTCAATTGGATTCCTCCATACATTTTTATAGAATACATAGTATAACTGAATACAGCTAAGTAGTACTTTACTGTTTTACATAACATAAAACATCTAGATTAATTTGTGGAGATTTTCCTACTTTGCGAAATCTGGATGGGTCATTAACCAATCCTTGCACACAAAACCAGGGGTTAAAAATCCCTGACAATGATACCAAAAGTTAGACAATGATACCAAAAGTGACTGCTAACACAAAATTGTACTCCAGACACTTAAGATTTTACTAAACGCAAGCAGCTGTATTGCCCTAAACTATTTGTTTCATCCTTATAGATGAGATAATAATAGTATCTTGGTAAGGCAGCCCTTTCTCAATGCAGATAATCTTGAAAAAACACTTTCTATATTGCTGAGCAACAATAAAATTCGGTAAACATTTCACCCTTGTACTAGAGGGTGATATTTCTATGATTAAAGGAATTCAGTAAGAGACAGATCATTGTCCCCACTTCATAGATTTAATAGAACTTGAACCTCAAGGTGGCACTGTAATTGACAAATGATTAAGTGTTCAAATCAATTCAAACTCTAGTGTGAAAAACTCCAAAACCTGTGTATTTTCCACCTGACTAAGCATGACATTACTGAGACATTCAAGTAGTAGTCCTAGGAGGTAAATGGACCTGTTATCAAGGTTTCATTTAAAAGAACAGCTCAATTTCAACCTTGCCAAAACTCTGACCATTGTATTTGGCAGGCACACTTCAGCTTCCAGATGGATAATGTTGAGCCAAGTAACTAATCAGGTCAGTAGGTCAATCCTGACAAGTGCCTTTTAGCTAATGTATCCTGGCAGAGCAATCAAAATATGGCTGTGTTAAAATCTGGTGCTCTATAAGGGTACATTTCAAGAAGATTTTATGCAGATATAAGTGCTGGGTCACTCTCGTTTTTAACCTCCAATGTTAAGTTCAATTTCTGCACAAATCATGGAAGAGCACACAAGGCATCAGCCACATGTGTGAAATATTAAAAGAGCTAAATACCTGGTAACTAAAAGACTATATTGGGGGCTAAATAATTTTTTTTCTATCTTTTGTGTAAAATTAACTTCTGGGTTTTATTATTTGGACAATAAGGCAAAGCATGTTCTTAACCAAGAAGTGTTCTGGTGAAATACAGTGTAGACTTAGGGAATGGTTTCCTTGGTTCTATTATTGAGCTCTGAATTACTGAACACTACTGTGACTGTGTTGTATTTTAGGTAACATTTGGGCAATAGTACAGTATAGAGTTACTTTTCTAAGTAAATAGGAAAAACAGTAACAATAAGAACAAAGAACAAAACTAAGTTTGAAGCAATTTTTACATTCCTCTGTACACATCGTTATACTTCATGCCTCTTCTTTGCCATTTGTAATTAAACTCTGACACCTTAAACACCTCCATGGGGTGAGACATTTTGCACAATCTGAAGTTGATTTGTTGAAATCTCACTGATTCTTTCTATAGGAAACAAGAAGTGAGCCACAGGCTGATCCAGCTGCAAACTGTTACCAAAATTATATAGTTCCTCAGCAATTTAACCATTTTTAAAATATCCCTGTACTCCGTGATTAAATGCAAACTTTTTTGCTTTACTTAAAGATTTAACACCTGACTTTGCTACCTCATTCTTTCTTCAACTCAAACAATTATAAAAGAAACACTTTAAAACATTCCACGGTGACCAAGAATATCTTTTGTGCTATGGGAGTCACTCTTACTTATTTCTTGAGGATATTTTTTTTTAAATCAAAATAAATACCAAATGTCAGCCACAGCTTTTAATAGAGGTTTGAAAATTCAGTAATGATGTTCCAAAACTATTCCAACTGGAATAAATTAGAACAAGAACTTTTCAATATAAATTAAACAAAACATCTCATTTTCTGTCATTTAAGCAATGTATTTAATTTTCATGAGCACTGATAAGTATGGAATTATGAGCAAGCCAGGATTTAATAATTGAAGCCAAATAGAAACAATAAGTTGCTTTCTAGAGAGAGTTTCTGTCATTCAAAGATATTTCATATCATTTTTCCTTATGTGTAATACAATATAGTAAATGTTGATAGCATTAATAACCTCTGTTCTGAGATATGCAAATATAAAGAAAGATTCATATTTGCAGGTGGCAGATATCTGTTAGATGCATGTTGTACCATAAGTTTCTTCCACCTAGAAAATATGTCAGAAAGACTTAGTATGTTGTAAATAAATTACTCAAAGATCATTGATTAAATTTTTGAATTGAGTAATATTGCTTACATCTTAGGTACTCATTTCATATTTGGTGCACTAAATATTTTTCCTAAATCAAAAGCATGCACGTAGATCTTGAATAATATTTTTCAAGTAAAAGCTACTCTTTTTCCTGTTTAAGATGCAGAACATTCCATTATATAACTATTTTCTGAAAGGGTATGTCATTTAGATATTTTTTCAATTTATTCAAGCTCTTAAATGGCTATTATACATTTTTTAACCAATAGTTTTAGATGAAATTAATATTTATATTCTGAGACAGTATAAATCAAGTCTTGCTTGATTTAGGTAGGCCTTTTCTAAATACTTGAAGACCTCAGTATAACAAAAATATCATAACTCCTTGAACTAAGGAATGATTTTATTCACAGCCTTGTAATTAACTTAATTATTTGTAGAATTCTGAAGAAAATAGATTTAAAATCTTAGATCTGAGTTCAAACTGAAGAATTTTTAAAATCTTTTTATTATTTAAGTGTTTTGTACTATGGATTTTGATCATGTTCACTTCTCTCCCTCAACTCTTTCCAAGGTATTTCCCACTTGTAACCCTTTCAATTTTACATTTTCTTTCTTTCAAAACGAAACAAACAAGCAAAAACACCACAACAAAGAAAAATAAAAAGAACAACTCCCAAAAAGCTTGACAAAGCAACCGCAAAACCCCTAAGGGACTACCCAAAATTATTGTACTCATCCGTGTTTATGAATAAACAGAACTGATTTTATACAAACGTGTACATATGCATGTGTTCCTGTGTATGTACATATACATATACGTATAGGATTCATTAGAGGGTCTATGATCTGAGTAGTGCAAACACAAATTTTTCCTGACTGAAATGCCAGTTTCCAACGGTTATTTTAGATAAGCTTCCATAAAATTATGTGGCTGATATATATATTTATTTACTTAACTTCATGCTGTTTGGCCTATGGCTTAGGCACATTGCTAGCTTGCTGTTTTATCTTAATTCAACACATTTCATTAATCTGGCCTGCCACTTGGCCCGTGGTTCACCTGTGTTCCTTACAAGTTGCTTCTTTGGGCGTCTGACTTGATCTACCTGTAACTCTGCCCTCCTTCTCCCACCTATTCTGATTTCCCTGCTTACCTTTTCTATGATGCTGGTCATTGGGCAAAACAGTCATTTATTCCCAGCATATAGAAAGACATTCCAACATCACTTCCCCCTTTCTGTCTAATCAAAGGTAAGGTTTCAATTTCAGCATAGCAAAATTACAAATAACAAAACAGCTATCAAGCAAGAATTACAGTTACAATATCCAGTATATTTGTATTTAACAAGATTAAAGAAAATATTTGATCATCTACCTTATTCTTGTGAATCTAAAGTTTTATATCTACAATACCTTTTAAAATAACTAAGAAAACCTATACCTATATGTTGTATTAGGGTTTCTCTGGGTCCCGGGCGGCCAGAGATCCGAGACCCACAGACCTGCCGTGCCAGACCCCTCAGCTGCCCAGCCGCCAAGGTCCCCAAAAGTAACTCAGAGGCTTACATTAAGTTCATGCTGTTTGGCCTATGGCTCAGGCACATTGCTAGCTAGCTCCTACATCTTAAATCAACCCATTTCCATTAATCTGTTGGCCACGTGGCTCGTGGCTCACCCGTGTCTCTTTACATGTTGCTCCTTCGGCGGCTTCCGCGTGGTCTCCCTGACTCCACCCTGCTTCTCTCACCTAAGCTCTGATTCTCCTCCCACTTCCTCTAAGGTGCCCGCCATGACCCATAACAGCTACTTTATTTAAAGATACAGCACACACAAATGCATTCCCACATCACTTCCCCCTTTCTCTCTAATCAAAAAGGAAGGTTTCAATTTTAACATGGCAAAATTATATATAACAAAATAGCTATCAAGCAAGAATTACAGTTATAATATCTAGTCTATTTGTATTTAGCAAAATTAAAGAAAATACTCTATCATCTACCTTATCTTTATGAATCTAAAGTTTTATATCTAATATATCTTTTAAATGACTAAGAAAAACTGTACATATAACTATCTAATCTTCAACTACATCAAAGACCACAGAAGGATATAATATTTACCCAAGTAAACCAGAAGTGCAAACGACTTCTAAAATCTAGAAAGGACAGAGATGACACCTATTTGCCTGGACAGTCACCCAAAGTTCCTTTATAAAGTTGGGGCATTTATCTTTAGCCTACAGGCCCAAAGTCTCTATTCATTTCAGTGAAGTAGGAAATCCGCTCTGCCCATTTTGGCATAGTTCATCCGTTGTTTTTCCTTGAGTCTTGAAGAATGTCTGACAGTTTTCTCTGTAAAGCAGGAACCTGAATGATGATCTTGGCTTGCTCTGCCAAAGTCCAGAGGTCATCTTTCTATGGAACCTGCATGTCCAGTTTAAACAGCATACTGTCAAGCAGTCAATATAAAAACAGTTTCTTCTCCAGTGGCTCACCATCACCACAAATAGATGAGATTCTATATGGAGTTTCTTCAATGCCCACCTTCCTGTTGAAGTAAATTAGTGCTGCCAGGAACAGACCTGTCTCACTGTCTAGAAAAGTCTAAGCTCTTAAAACATTTTAAATGCCATATTCTGTAGGTCTTAGAAGTATTTGAAGATTATCTATCTAATTGAAAGATATCTTTGTATACCTAAAAATCTTAACTAACCTAACTATAAGTTTGATTATCAAAAGTGACTATTAACCTTCGTTTTTTTAATTATACATTACAATTTTAAAACAGTTACATGAACATCATACCTTAAACAAGAATAGAAAAACACATACAGCATAATAAAATTGACTTTAAATCTGTATCAAAGACCATAGGATATAATATTACCTGAGTAAACAAGAAGTACAAACAACTTCCAAAATCTTGAAATGACAGAGATGACACCTATCTGCCTAGACAGTCACCCAAAGTTCCTTTATAAAGTTCGGGCATCCATCTTCAGCCTATAGGTCTAGATTCCATGGCATACCTTTCAATGAAGCAGGAAATCTGAAAGAATGCTCTGCTCATTCTGGAATACTTCATCATAGTTCATCTGTGTGTCTTGAAATATGTCTGGCAGTTTTCTGTGCAAAGCAGAAATCTGAAGGACCATCTTGGCTTGTTCTGCCAAATTTAAGATTTCACTTTCCTATGGAAGCTTTATGTCCAATTTAAACATCGTACTGTGAAGCAGACAATAAAAGAACAATTTCTTGTTCAGTGGCTAACTGTTGCCACAAAGAAAGTAAACTTCATATAGAATTTATTCAATGCCCATGTTTTCTCTTGAAGTAGATTGGTGCTACCAGGAGCAGACCTGTCTCACTTTCCAAAAAATGTTTAAGTTCTTCAAATACTTTAAATGTCATATATCTTTGTATACCTAAAAATATATGTAACATAACTGTAAGTTTGATTATCATAAGTGACTATTAATCTGCATTTCTTAGTTATATATTACAATTTTAAAGAGTTATTAAATATCATTCTTTAAACAGAATAGAAAAATATATAACAGCATAACAAAATTGACCTTAAATTTGTATCAACAAACCCAAATCCATAAAAATATAATATATTTTGAGAATAACAGAAGATTTTTGGGTTAAAATAAATTCATTAATCTATTTTTTTTAGATCACTTGTATACCATATCACCTTTTTCTTCTTAGAAAGTGATTAACCATGACCATTAAACATTCATAATGAAAACAAACATTTATAAGCAATATTTGGGAATTTGGGGATAGTATTTCATTATTACTTCCTTCTAATTAAGAAGTGCTGGCTATCTTACTGTTTCTTGAGACTGTATCATCTTAGTCTTGAAGCTGATATGACCATATCTGCCTATCAGAAAAATTTTAAGTGGACTTGGAGTGTGAAACCATATTTGCCTGGAAGAAATCCACAGGTTCTCATCTTCTATGGAAACAAAAATGGAATCTTTCTTCTAAGGCAGCATATCTTTAGACATAAATTTCAAAGTCAAAACCTTTTTAAAATATACTTATTTCTTTAGCTTGGCAGCCTTTGTAACCACTCATCATTTTTCAGTTAGATCATTAACAGTTCAAAAGTAAAATAAAACACAATAATAACCAGAATCAAGATTCTTTATGTATTTTCCATCTTTACGTAGCTTGTATTTTACTGCTGTATTTGTCTTTTTAAAAGAAATTACTCTACCCTTTTTCTTTTCTCTCCAAGTTTATATATTCTTTTTTTTTTACATACGTTGTAACCAATTTATAGAGGGTATTCCATCTGAATCTGTTTTAATGTGTATCCATAATCATTGTCTAACCAGAAGTGCTTTTAAAATGTTAGCACACTCTTAAAGAGCCACACAGTTTTTGCTCATAAAGCTGAGTCAGGAAGTTCTCTTAAAAGGGCTTTTCCTGCCAGCAAACAGAGCAGACCCAAGAAAATGCTGCTACCAAGAAGCTGTTTTAGAGTCTGTTCCCCTTTTCTTCAATATAAATGGAAATCAATCACATGCTACTGAGTTTTCTGTGAGACTTCAGGAACCTGCCTGGTTGCAGCTTCAGTCCTGCCTCCAGTCCACAGCCATTTTGTCCATGACCCAGTCACCACACACCATGACCCGCTTCTGAGACAATTTGAAAGCTGCTTTTTTTTGTGTGTGTGTGTGGGTATTCAGTCCACATTAGGATGCCATCTGTAACAATTGAGGTTTCTGTCAGGGACAAACCCAACAGTTCAGAGCCACCTGCCACCACTTATCTGGACCAGCTATCCCAAAGTCCCAAAGAAATGCACAGATGCTTATATTAACTTCATGCTATTCGGTCTATGGCTTGAGCACATTGCTAGCTCCTTCATCGAAACTCAAGCACTGGGTCCTTCCATTTCACTCATGGCTCCCCTGTGTTCCTTACATGTTGCTTCTTTGGGCATCTGGCTCAATCTCATGACTGATATTTTTAGAGTGGGTCTCCTCACCTCAATATATCCAATGAAAAAAGCCTTCTCAGATGTCCCCAGATGCTTGGATTTTAAATTAATCTAGATATAGTCAAACTGACAAGTAAAATGAGTCATCACAACTGTAATGTTTGGTTTGTGCTTGATAATTATTCCCCGGCATATGGCCTGGTCCATAGTATTGTTGATACCCTAAGTGTCAATGCATTGAATAAAACTGACATTCTCTCACTGAGTAGCAATTATCTAAAAGTTATTTTGTTTTGTTTTTTTAATTTATTTTTGATACTGATAACTATACACAAGTCCTCATGATTTCTAGGAAGTTTCTATCCTTGAACTACGTCTCTTAAATTCCCATTGCAGTCTTTCAAATTTTTTTTATTATTGTTTTCTTTTTTGGCAGTCTGTGATTTCAAATACATTTTGTTTGATAGAGTACTTTTGTTGATTTTTCAGAGTAATCTATGGTTTACCAACAAGTTTTACATCAACTGGACATTCTACATGCATTTTCCCCTGCTCTGGTCTTTTCCTTTCCTTGTATTTATACTCTCTCATGTAATGCTAGAAAATTTTTTTGACATTTTTTATTAAGATTGAGTTCTCTCTTGGTGATAATTTGAATTTTAATTTGACAGAGCTCCTTAGCTCTGTCTCTATAAGTCTGCCTTTCTTATAGTTATTCTATTCATAATTAACTTCAATGAAGAAAAGCAACTTAATTCTCCCAGTTAGCCATCATCTCATTGTAGAATCAGGAGATATTCCAAGGTCAACTACAACAAAGAATTAAGGTTATTACCAAATTCTTTACAGAGTGTGTTATTCAGAAACCTTTGGGAAGCTCTTTTAAGCCTCTTAAGATCCTTGTCTGCCTACTATTTTATATGTATATAACATATTTTTATACTTATACTTCTAGTTTTTATTAGCAAAGACTTAAAATCTATTAAAGATACTCAACATCTCAAAATGAAAGATGTAATTTTGGTCTATTCAAATATTCCCCAGCCCATTTCAGCCCTAGAGGACTTGACTTCTCATTTTTATTTTCCACTGTAAGAATCAGTGAAGACCGATAATTGGAGGCCCTAAACCTCCTGGCCCACTGATGACTAAGAGGTGAGTGAAACCCCCACCTTCAGGCCAAGTAGAGACCTTGGTCTTTCAACTCCAGCCTGGGGACACAGCTCCTGGTACTCCCACCACACCAAGCTCTGCTCTAAACCAAAAAAACCTAAGAGATGCAAAGGAAAAGGGGCAAATTAACTATAAAAGCAGACTTATCATAATATTATCTGATTACACAATGGAAACAATTAAAGCAAGAAGGTCCTGATCAGATGTTTTATAGACACTGAAAGAGCATGGCTGTCAACCCAGGCTACAATACCCAGCAAAACTATCAATCACCATAGATGGAGTAACAAGACAATTCACACAAAAAAAAAAGTTATAAACAATAACCATCCACAAATCTGACCCTACAGAACACACTAGAGGGAAAACTACAACCTAAGAAAACCAGATACATCCATGAAACCACAAACAATCAACAATCTCACAGAAGAAAAATACAAAGAAGGGTAATAAACACATGCTAGCATAAAAATTAATAGTAAATAAAAATCATTGGTCATTAAATTCCTCAATATCAATGGACTCATTTCTCCTATAAAAATATATACCCTAACTGATGAATATAAAAACATAACCCATCCTTCTGCTACATACAAGAAACACACCTCAACTTCAAAGACAGACACAGGCTCAGAGTAAAGGGTTGAGAAAAGACTTTCCAATGAAATGGTCCTAAGAAACAAGCTGGGGTAGGCAGGCTAATATCTAACACAATAGACTTCAAACTAAAATCAATCAAAAGAGACCAGGACAGACATTACTTATTAATCTCAGGAAAAATCCAACAAGATGAAGTCTCAAACCTGAATATTTATGCCCAACATAAGGGTACCTACATATATACAAGAAACACTATTAAACCATAAACCTTACATCAAGCACCACACACTAATAATGGGAGACTTCAATACCCTACTTTCACCCTTGGATAAGTCAACCAGACAGAAACTCAACAGAGAAATAAGGGATCTAACAGATGTTATGACCCAAATGGACTTAATAGATACATATAGAACATACCCAAATGCAAAGAAAAATACATATTTCACAGCACCCTTTGGAACTTTCTCCAAAATTGATCGCATACTCAGTCATAAAACAAATATCAATAAATAAAAAAAAATGGGAAAATGTGTCGTATCAGAATACCATGGCCTAAAGTTAGAGTTTAACAACAATGAAAATCACAAAAAGTCTACAAATTAATGGAAACTGAACATCTCTCAATTGAACTACCTCTTGGTCAAGGAAGAAGTTAAAAAAGAAATAAAAGACTTCCAAGAATTTTATAAAAATGAATACATAACATACCTAAACTTATGGGACACAATGACAGCAGTGCTAAGAGGAAAACTAGATGCCTATATAAAAAAAACCTAGAGAAATCTCACACAAGAGACCTAACTGCACAGTTGAAAGCTTTATAACAATTAGAAGCAAACTCACCTAGAAGCTGTAGATGGCAGGAAATAATCAAACTTAGGCATGAAATCAATACAATAGAAAAAAAAAGAACAATACAAAGAATGAATCAAAGAGTTGGTTCTTTGAAAAGTCAACAAGATAAACACTTATCCAAACTTAACAAAAGCAGAGAGAGAGTATCCAACTTAACAGAATTTGAAATGAAAAGGGGGACATACAACGGATACCCAGAAAATCCAGAGAATTATCAGGTCATGCTTTAGAAATCTACAATCCACTCAAATGGAAGACCTAAAAGAAATGGACAACTATCTGGACAGGTAAACACTTAACAAAACTAATTCAAGATCACATTAAAGACCTAAACAGACCTATAAGTTCAAAGGAATTTGAACCTGGTATTAAAAGTCTCCCAAGTACAAAAAGCCCTTAAATAAATTATTTCCAGAGGGGGAAAATAAAAAAAAAAAAAAAACAAGAGTAAGCCCAATAAGAAAAAGAGGGGTGTGTATACTGAGTTGACCAATGGTGTGTTTTCTTCAGATTAAGAGAAGGAATTTTGGATTATACGAACAATTTTCCTAGCTCATCCAAACATAGGCAACAAGGAGATTCCAAAGCCAGTATATCATGGAACCTGAGGATGACTTGTACATCTGTAAAGAAAAGAGGTCTTGGATCTGTCAACCTAATAGAAATGATAGTTTTCAACTGATAGCATAAAGGTAGTTAAGTAGCATGTAACTTCTGCTATAAAAGATGTAAAGTACTGTATTATATTACGATGTACATTATACAAACATAAAGTTTGATCTGAAAAAACAATTTTTTTCTAAACCATTATACTATATAAAGTCAGCTTCCTTAGAAAAGGTGGGAGTAAGGGAATGAAGAAATAAATATCTGTACCTGAACCATCAGATACAGGCCATAAAGGAGGTTTTAAGTTTAAAATTTACTGCCAGGTACTATGTTTTAATAAAAAAAACTAAAGATGTTTATAGTGGATTTTTGATGTTACATTATAAATAATTGTCCTGTCTATGAGTTTAATAAAAAGCACTGGTTGTCCAAAGGCAGACAGGAAGTGTGGGTGGGGCTACCAAACTAAGAAAACTCTGGAAACAGGAAGAACAGAGCAGAAATGCCACAGAGACTCCAGAGTTGCCAGACAAGCCAGAAGATGCAGAGGACAACTATGCTGCTCTGAGAAAAGGCACTGAGCCCCATGGATGAACAGGATTAGAATCATGGGTTAGTTTAAGGGTAAAGGGTTAACAAGTTATATGCCTGGGCCTTAGGCCGATCAGCCTAAAATTATTGTAAGCGTCCGTGTGTCTGTCCGAGTCTGTGGGTCTGTGAGTCTAAACCTTGAGGCTAGGCCAGAAAGTCCAGGCCAGTAACCTCTTACTACATATATTCCTTAATCCTTTGTAATATAAACTCTGATGGAAGTTCTAGAAGTCTTATTTTTGGTTTGTTTATGTGTTTCTGCTTACTTTAGACACATTGGGAAAAACAAAACATTCAAATTAACAGTTTTTATTCTTTTCTTCAGCTTACAAGAAATTAAATAGTTAAATATGGAGCTTGCGTTTGTGATTTATATTGCTTATGTGTATAATAGATAAATGTTTCAATGTGCAAGAGATGGATGATGCTGGAGTGGAGTACCGGGGAAAAAGACCAAGAGGTAAAGTAACATAGCTGCGGTTACAATTCTATACTTATGAGTCTGAATAAAGCCACTAGCCTGAACCATATGTCACTGTCTCTAAATAGTGGCCAGTAGCTCAGCTGTCCAATGTTGGCCCTTCCTCGAGTGTTCTTATTTCATTTTTATGTAGGCTGGCATGTCTGCTGCTGAAATATTTTCTCTTTATCATTAAAATAAGATTCCCATTATTGACAAAAGTCTGAGACATTCAGATATATGTTGAGGCATATTTTCCAAAGTGCATTGTCCTACAATGAGTAATCAAAAATTTGAGCAATATGGGAGAGAGGCGTTGAGATTCATTCACCTTTCATAATGGATATTTTTATAAATTTTCATAAAATTATGACTTATTATCACTCTGTCCAATATGTCCTATCAAGTCAAAAAATCTTTCCCAGTGTTCTGCGCAAGCAGGGTTTTGTTCTACCAGAACAGAGGCAATCAAAAATATTTCTTATTCTCCTTGGTTTCATTAACTAATACAACATTCTCTTTAAGGTATTGTCATGATCCCTTTTCCTACTCTACTCTTGTATCCCTTGTGGCAAGCCCTTGATGAGTTCAACTAAACAGATTCCCATGGGTCCACTGTTGTATCTTCCATATTAAACCCTATAGTTCTCAGAGGGATGTGATTCTATTTCTATTCATTACATTGCTTGAAGCTTGCTTTGAGGTTTACTTGCAGCAATGTTATTTCCCCATCCCCCCAAAAAGATAAATTGAGTTCATTCATCATATCAGTACTGTTAACTGGCTGGAAATCATTATATAACTATGTAAACAATGAAAAGAAGGAAAAAAAGCAATTAAGTGACTTAGAAAGTTAATTGATGTGTTTATATAATAGGTTATATATTTGTCATCTAATGTATGTAAGTAGGAAATGAACTTTTAACAAAGCATGTCTGAGAGTGGACATGAGGATGAGTGAGAAGAAAATTGTCACACGAGTTACACTGAAGAACTAATATGTGCTTTTCTGTTATAAGAGAGAATGTGCACGCCTTGAGTTTGAAAAAGAAATATGTGTTGGAATTAACCTTTAATGAATATAGCATAATGTTTCCTGAGCCATTTTTATCAGTGTCTACAATGTAATAAGATGCATCTCAAAAATAACTTTTCATAAAATATAAGTAGTTAAACTTCATGATAATAGAATGTATTTACTTTGATTAGCAAAATATTTACTGAAATCTTTCCTACAGTGTTTACAAATCATAATTTGTAATAATTTTAGTATTTGGAAAAAGTTTTGGGAGTAAGTTTTACTGTGCCTATTTGAGATTTTTAACACAACATTAGAAAACAAAATTCGCCAATTATCTCATACACTTGATTTTTGAAGCAAACAAAACTAATAAATATATTTAATGTAGCAAAATAAATCCCCTTATATAATTCTAATTCTTTCTTTTATATATCATTTATCCTGTTCTTTAGTTTTTTGCATATTAAGTAAAATTCAATTTCTTCTAATCTTTCTTTCCCCTGAACATAGACTCAAAGCTATCAAACTCAATATCCAAGAAGGAAGAACAGCGAAAGAGCTGACTTCAGAAACATACGTGTGGTTTAGCAGGAATGGAAAAGAGCAGAATTCACTAAGGAGTGAGTATTTTAATGATTTTTGATAAATAAATGCTTACTTTTAAAATGAAAGAAATAAAATCCCAGAGAATTCAAAACCGAGAAAATTTGAGAAGAGTTAGAGAACAGTCTAATTAAAAAAATTGACTAGTACTTCTGTGTAATTAGAGTATAGAACATGCAGATATTAGCATGCCAGAGGTGATGATTAGGAAACTGGAAAGGACCATGTTGTTGTCTGACTGTCTTGTAGATATGAGAAGATTTTTAAGGATATTTGGAAAGTACTGTGTTCTTTGAATCTGAGAAAAAGCATCCATGGGTGCTATCTGCGAAAATAAAATTGCTTCCTACATGTACTGCCTTGGAGTTTTTACTTAAATATCTTGAAAAGGTAGGACCTCTTCCCTTTGACTGGTCTCTTTTTAAAGTGCCCAGTATAATGCATTGACAAATTAGGAGTTTATTTGCCGGTATTAAAATAATCATAAAATATTATAGGTTCATTTTTTTTCTACGACCTACTGTGTTTTGTCACAATCTTGACCTACAATGCCAAACCAGTGATATTTTAAAATAGTTTTACAATTGTTTTATGATTTGATTTCTAATCATTCTGATTGAGAAAAATAATGAAAATTAAATAATTATATTAAGAAAAGATACAAATCAGTGTACAGCAGTTTCACTGTAATAATATATACCATACTTGGTGCATCTAACAAGTTTTCTGGATTCTTTCATAAATCCTAAATCATGAAATATATTCAAAATGAACCAAATGAAATGATGCTAGATTTAAATTGCTGTAAAATTGAAATAAGCAATTACCACAGAAAAAAACTGATTTTGAGACTTTATTAATATAATATGTCAGTCATGGAGGAGAGAACATTTTATGCAGCCACTTCAAATTCTAAGTGATGTACAATCAGATTTTAGAGCAAGAATGAATCCTAGATACCCAGTAGACTTTAAGCACATTGTAACTGACCCTGAACAAAAAGCCAAATGTTATTCTACACAGATGGTGGACAGTAACATTCTTGTGCTGCCAAAGTATGTGCAGACTGGGAGAACTCAGTGACTTATTAAAATTATTCTTTTAGTGTCACCTTTCATGAGTGATTTAAGACATTTCAAAGTAAATGGAAAACTTTCAATGACTTATCAAAGAGTGGGCAATTAATCTAGTCTTCTGACGCTTTGACAGAATGTATTCTTAGGTGGAATTTGATTTCAAGTTAGATTAATATATAGAATCAAATACAGATAAACTGAACCCCGTACGAAACTTTATCATCTGAGCTGAGGGGAAAATGAACAAAAATTATTCCAACTCAGTGTTTTGGGCTTATTGCCAGTCCAATCCATCTTATTCTTATCTTTACAGGAGGATGCATTTATAGCCAGGGAAGCCTTGTTTAAAATTTTCTCAATACACAACTCTGGCTAAGTCCAGATTTTGACCCATAGGGATGAGTTCTTAGGTGTTTGCTCAAATGATTTGTCTTTAACACTTCGTTGGCTGAAATATATTTAAATGATTTAGTTGATGTTTTGAAGTCCCCTGCCCTTCTTCTCTCCTTAACTAACTTACTGTGCATGGAGCCAGATGGCAATGACTGTAGCTGCTGTTAATCAAAATAAATAAAAGTAAGAGGTTATGCAAAATTTCAAATAACCTATGTGAGGTGAAACTTTACTTTAATTTCCTAATTTTTCTTTCTTAACATTTTATTTAAAAATTATAAGCTTCAAATATCTGACTCATGTAGCTCTAATTCAGTTATAGCTACATGAGGATGATTTTTAAATGCTATTTAGTACAAATATATATTAGGAATATGTGTAAAGATATACTCATGCCTAGTTTTGGAAAGCAAAAAATTGCACTTAGTTGTGAAAATGTCAGGAATGTTGATTTCAAAAATACCCTTAAACACTACATATAAGCCTTGAGTGTCAATTATTATCACAGGATGAGTTTTTTGGTTCAAAAAAACTACTTAGCTAATTTTGACTATTCAGGGAATAAGAAGATATATACTTTTAAATGTTAATTTAAATGTATCAATGGGGTAGAAATATAGGTTTTTACATGACATAATTTTACCTCAACTAACAAATTTTTTAATTTTTAAATTTCACTTGTTCATTCTTATTATTCATATTATTATTATAGTTTGTGTGTGTGTGTTGTGTGTGTGTGAGAGAGAGAGAGACAGAGACAGAGACAGAGACAGAGAGAGATAGTTTGGCAGTACGTGTTTGTCACAACATTTGTGTGGAAGCTAGAAGACCACCTTTGGGATTTAGGTTGAGGCAGTTTTTTTTTTTTTTTTTTTTTTGAAATTCCTATGGTTCTTCAAACTCCAGAATATCTAGCCCACAAAGTTCTAGGTGCTTCCCTTCTTCAATCTATATCTTATCTTACTATAATAATGCTGGGACTGCAAAAGTAAAATAATGCATTTATCTTTTTTGTGAGTTCTTGGAATCTAATTCAGGTAATCAGTGTTACGCAGCAATTGCCCATTGCCCTCTGAGCTATCTAGACATCCAGAATCCTCATTTCTTTACAAAAGGGTAAATTTCATGTTATGTCAGTCATCAAAGTTCTTAATTAAATGGAGCCAATCTATGTCTATCTTTATAACAAGGATGTTATTGAAAGGAATACATTGCTGCAATTGAGGGAGTAGGTGTTAGACAGATCACTGACACCCAGGAAGACAAGAGAAAAATCTTAGTGTATTTTTCACTTAAACATGTTTAAAAAAAAATAGCTGACTTCCTGATTCATTTACCTCTTGGTTGCGTTTTTTCACTGCCAAATGGAATTGTTCAGTGAGACTTTTAAATCCTCCAATGGGTGGAGGCATGTCCAGTCATGGGAGCCAATTAACTTCTTTAAAAAAATGTTTATTAATTGTCTTTTTATCTTGATTATATAATAAACTAACAAACCCTCTTCTAGAGAAGAAAAACATCTATCTCATGATTATATATTTAAAATGTTTGACTCTGTCAGACAAATGCTGGATCCAGTTTCCATTTGGAATATCACTCTTTCTCTCTTTCGGTCTCCCTGAGTCCTGCCCCATTTGTTTATGTGTGCATTTCAAGGAGACTTAGCTAGTTCTGAGACATTGCTTTTTCTGCTGTTTCATTCTTAAATTTGGTGAAGAAGAATTCATTTCTGAAAATACAGAGCATCTCTCCATCATGGTATCACGAGATGCAACTGGACTTGTCTAAATCTTTCTTGAGCTCAGAAGAGACAATGAAATTCAGATTTAAAGTCTAGCAAGCAGAGTACCAGGAAAGCCAATGGGACAAATGAAGCCGGAGGAATTGTGCTGGGCATTGCTTGCTTCAAGAGCTGTGTCATTTTGGTTCATGCAGTCTATAGACCAATAAGATCTACGTATTCAATAGGTGGTAATGTGATTATTCAAAGTTTATTTGCTTCTTTGTTGATCTCATGCAAAATAAATGTAATATATCTATATCTATCTATCTATCTATCTATCTATATATCTATATATATATATATATAAAACATTTATTATTCCTTCAGAAGTGAAGATGAGAAACCTTTATCTGTTATTTTCCTAATTGTTCAGAGGACAAACTATTTGATGAATCCTAATTACACCTGTTTATATTGTTGTAATAATTTGAAAAACTATCGCAAGCAAATATTTCTCATTTCTCACAGCTTGACATACACACTTATGTCCTCAAGCGAACAGATTTTATTTAGTTGACCAAATGACTGTGTCTTACACATTTATGCATTAAAGAAGTAATAAAATATCCCTGTTTCTTACCTGTCTTTGGAAGGTTGATTAGCCATGATTGCTTAAGGATTCAATTAAATGCCTGTCTTCTTAGGTAAAGGTGATTCACACACAGGTATCTTCCACCTGAATTCTACTTCCCCTCTTGAGGAATCCATTGGACTAATTTCTGAGAGCAGATAAAATGTCATAGAGTTGGAAAAGCAAAAATGAAGCCTTTGACTGTAGCATAGACTTTGACTTATACCTCTGATTCCTGTCTTCATTGTGCTCAGTTAGTATATTCTTACTTTACTAACATTCCTCATTTTAATGAGAAGAATGCCATTCTAAAATGAGGCTTGCTGCTCATCATACGACACTAGGTATTATTAAATACTTCTTTCTGGACCCAATTTTTTCATGTTATTTAAAAGGTAATATTATAATACTGAAACATGTATGTTATGAGTTAAACTGCACTTTTCCTGGTCCAGTCACCACTACTTTGACAAATAGAAATTCTTTCACTTAGGATAATAAGAAAAATGCTAAACTCATGTGCTGATGTACGGTTAAGTGACACATTTAAACCTACAATGGTTTTATGACTTAGAATGTTAAATATTAAAATTGCTTAGTAAATTGACATATTTACTGTATTTAAAACAATGCAAAACATGAGCAAACAAAATTGAATATAAGAATCTAAGACAAATAGAACCTATTAAAAACTTTATTTACTTTCTTCTTTCACTCATTCTCTCTCTCATTTTAATGTGAAATTGTAAACAGTTAGTTTGGAAAAATCATTTCATCTCTTATGATTTGACCATCTCATTATTTATATTATACATCATAATCTTTACTATCCAAAAATTGCCTTCATGCTTAAAATATAAATGACATTTGTTTAAAAAGAAATCACTTAATAGATATTAAAAATTAATCAACATAATCATTTTAATGTCAAACTTCAGAATAACCTTGCATTTAGATATTAAATCTTAACACACTAGGTATTAAGATATTCTTACACACATAAAGAAGCCAATCTCTATTTATCATCTTCTTTACTTTTTCTCCTTAGAGATAAAACATATAGGACCTTCTTGTTTTTAACAATAAGAAAAACCTACTGACCATATCAATAATTATAGACTTAGACTTTCTACATAATTCTCTCAGATATAGAAATTATTTTTGCTTTGGAGAAATAGCATCTTAATTTTAAGTGTTTCCTCTTGAGTACATATCTTTCTCTTTTTATTTATAAGCTTTTTTAAAAACTTACAAACACGGTGCCCCCCCCCTGCCTCTTGCAGTCATCCCCCAGCTTTCTGTTACCCACTCCTCAGAGAGAATAAGGATTTCCTAAGGGAAGTTAATATAGTCTGGCATGTCCAGTTGCGATAGACTCAAGACCCTCCTTCCAGGATCAAGACTGAATAAGGTATCCCTCTATAGGGAATGGGCTCTAAAAAAGCAGTTAATGCTCTAGGAATAAATTCTGGTCTCACTGCCAGAGGCCCTACAAACTCCCCATGCCATACAACTCTCATCCACGTTCAGAGGGCCTAGTTCAGTCTCATGCACGTTCCTCAACTATCAATATTGATTCAGCGAACTCCCAATACCTTGGATCACCTGTCTGTATGGGTCTCCTCTAAGATGATCTTTGCTCATATAATCTCTCCTCCTTCTCTTTGACTACACTGGAAACTTGACCCAGTACTTAGCTATGCATCTCTGCATCAGCTTTCATCAGTTGCTGGATGAAGGTTCTATGATGACAATTACAGAACTGTTTAGATATTATAACTAAAAGTAGGGATGGCTGATAGAGCAACTTTTATCATGGACAAGAGGAGAGCCTGACGACAGAAGAAAGCAAGCATAGGAGAAAACATGCTGCATGATCTTTACATGTGGCTCCAAGTACATCTGTCTCCATGTGTGCAGGCAGAGGTATAAGCAAGCAGAAATAGCACTACAGCTTCATTTGTGTAAAGTGGGTCAGGAACTCCAAGTCCAGTAATGTTCTTGATTTCTCACTTTTAAATATTATTTAATCAGTTGAGTGTGTTTTTGTTTCTTTGCTTTAAATTTATGCCACTTTTAGATTAATATTTATTTTATTTTCCCATGAATCATATAAAGCTCTATGCTACTCATGAGAAATGAATATTTATACTAGATGTACCTATGTATCTACATACACATAGTGTTTTCAAATATGAAAACTTGTGCAGGTAGACTTGCTAAATAAGTATGTCTGAAGATATGTAAGTATTTAAATAAATAAAACTTTATAAAAACAAGTTGATCTGAGGGTTTTATTTTGCTTTATAGCACAGGTTGGCATCTCATACAGGGCAAGTCTCCTGCCTCAGCTTCCTGAGTGCTGGGGTGAAGAAAAAATAAATTATCTGGATCTATTTTTAATATAAATGTTACTTGTCTGGGCCTTTTGGCAACTTTTCACTCAAATAAAAAATATATGAGTTGAGGCCAAAATGTACAACTGGTTTGTTAGATTTCTAAATTCATTTATTCAGAAGGGGCTAGATTATAAAATATAGGGGTATGCAGGAACTATTGCATTTCTCTGAGTACTCAGCCAATGGGATAAATGAAGAAAAGATGTATCTTTTCTTAGGTCTATCAAATGGATGTTTCATGTTCAATCAGTACACTTGTCACTTCCTCTGCGTTGGCCCTCTCACTTTACAAGATCAAAAAATACAGGGTTCTTCATCCCCCCTCGCCCCCCCCCCCCCGTCCCGAGTGTCTGGTACTGGTTCTCAGTAAATGAAGATTCTATTCCCCACACTCAGAATAAAGACATGACTCACCTTTCTTAACCCAAATTTCTTTAGTCAAGTTGAAATCAATGATTATATATAAATCTGTCAGGCTATATGTTTTTTTTTTTTTTTTATGGGTTCATCCTTTTTATCATTGAATCAAAATATTTAGATTAAAATGGTGGACTAGTAGAAACTAAGGCTATTAATTTGAGAACCTGTTTTTTAAATAAAAATCTTCATTTTTATGTTTTTAGACATTGCAAGTACTGAGAAGGCATAGTATCTTAACCAGTCTTCAGAAACAATTTCATGGTCTTAATGGCAAATACGTAGGAATCCATTTGATGTTACAAGTTTCTCATTAATATTCTTAGAGAGTAGCTCTTCAGATATCTCTGTATTTCTAGAAGACACTTAGCCTCAGTACTTTTAATCTACTTTCAACCCCCCCTTCTCTTCTGTTCCCAAACTGTCTTTTTTTTACCTACTTAGTACATTAGCTGTCCACCGATAATTTTATACACATCAGTGAGAATCATTTAGCATGGAGCACCTGACACTACTTCACTGTAGCACAGAGGACCACACAGAATAATTTCAGTTAAATAAGCTTACAAATATCTTCAAATAAGATTGAGTACAGAGTGATGCCATTGAGTAGATGGGGATATTGGTATATCTATTTTTTTACAGCTTCAAAAATCTATGACATTTTTAAATACAAAAAAATAGAGATTTCAGGAAAACAATGAGGTTATTTTTATAAAGTCTCACTGTGTAGTCCATGCTTTTTTGACATACACAATGCTTCCCAGATTGGCACAAACTCTCTTAGTCCATCTAATGCTGGCGTAGCAAAATAATACTACTATTTCAGTCTTTTATCTTTAAAAGTCAAAATCATGACACTGAAAGTTCATAAAACAACATATAAAGATTTGTGATTATTTGTTAAAAGTATAATAAGAATGTCCAAAAAGACAAATAATGGAAGTGAAATACAATAGGATGGTAGGAAGAAATATAAATAATTGTACACTATATGCCTAATTTATATTCGTTCTTACTTAGTCATTGACCACATTACCCATGAAAATAAAAATGTTTTTATAAATAAAATCTATTACACATAATCATAATTTTAATAGAAATATGAATATAGTAATTATTCTTGCAGAAAGAATGCTTGTAGTATAATGTCTTTAGTTTGTAATTCACCAAGATTGCTTTAAAATATCTATTACTAGTTCCAGAACAGAAAATTCTTGCATTGTGTGACTTTCATTCAATTGATTATTATAAAATAATATCAGTATGAATTGGCTTAGTTGCTGTAGAACAGAATATTGAGGAATAAGTCAAAGTGGTAAAAGGATATTACCCATAAAATGATGAAAAAGCATTACCAATGTTGATGTAAAACAAATATATCAACTTAAAAAATAAATGATAATTTTAAGAAAAATTTAAAATATTATGTAGGTATCACGGAACAATATTTTATTTTATTTTATTTTTTTCTTTTGTAAACTCACCTTTCTCTAGTGATCTTTAAACTCCAGAATGAAAAGGCATAAAATCCTCCTTTAAAATGTAAAAATAAAGGGGGTTGCGCCTATAGGCTGTGGCTTTTTTCTTTGCATTTGGAGGGAACTTTTCCCTAGATACTACGTGTTCACAACTCAATTATGACTTTGTCTTCTGATCAGATCCTGTTGAAGTACAGAAGATAAATTGAAGAAAATGCTAAAATTAAGAAATAATTCTACTGAAGTACATAATTTTCCAAAGTACATCTTGCAAAAGAAAATGGGATAAGTATTTAAATATTGAGAGAAAACTAACAAGAATACCCCTCATCCCATTTAGTCTTTCTTGTTTCTTAGAGATTTACCTAGCAAATACGTTTTTCCATTCTTAGAATTTATTGCTCTTTAAAGCCAATGAAGAAATTGTCTAGATTGTCCAAATTATGTTTTATAATCTTTCCAAATACTCATGCTTTTTTTAAAAAAAAACATAAATAAGAGATAATTTTATACTGTAAGATATCACCTCTGACCCACAGTCTATAAAGAGAACTTCCACACATGTATGCAACTGTTTACATTAAACATTCTATATAAACTTAATAAAACTCTGCTTAATGTCTCTATTGTTCTCTAAGTTTTAAACACTATTTAGAAGGAGCTGCATTTTCATGTTTCCTTTTGTATTTATAATCCTGTAGTGTCCAACAGAATCATCAGGTGTGTAAGCAAATAATTCATTTGAGCATTATCTATAATCCTAAGCAGTATTTGTTCAAATTCTTCCTTGTAGCTGGTACTGTAATTGACAGATGAGAACACAGAGAACACACAGTAGTAAAATGAGCCATTGATACTTATTGAAGTATTGGTGTGTGATGAGGCATTTCCTCCTTTATTTATACAATGAATAAAGGATTGAGTGTTTATGTTATTTTAAAATTATAGGTAAATATGTTAGAATCAAGATAGGATAAATAATGCTCCTAATCATTGAGCTAAAATTAAGCATTGAATTAGAATGTTACATGTATATGTATATATTTATGAATATATATGTGTGTATTCATTCAGTGTTTATAATGAAGAATATGAGCTGGAGATTATTACTTACTTACTTTAGAGCTGATAGAGTTGAAGCCCACAAAATCACAGTACACTGATGTTCTGAATTAAAGAAGAGATAGAGAGGAGATAAGAATTTTATTGATTGTCATAAAATTTACTGTTTTTTTTTCTTGAAATAAGAAATCTTTGAAAATTTTATGGAGAGTTCTAAGATCTAACCTATTCCCAAGGAATACTTTTCATACTCTCTACATAACTGCTGGGCTGTTTTTCTCATTCTTTTTTCTCTTTTTCTTTTTAATTTGCTATATTCTAACACTGTAGAAGAGATTTTTTGTGCTATTTTATTCTCTAATTTTTGAATGTATAGTGAAAAAATATGAATATTTGATACATAGTAAATTTACACTAATTTTTAAATGGAAGAGTAGTCATTAGCTTTAATTACCTGTTTGACTTGACAAACCTTTGTGTCTAATCATTATCCAAATCAAGAGATTCATATCTTTTCATGGCCCTGCAGAAACTGCATGTAATATTAGAACAGAAATATGCTACTATTATGAAGACCACTCAAGGAAACAACACTAAATATTCAGAAGGTCGTACTAATAATCTTTGAGTTCGTGAAAAGTTTTGATTCATTGGTTATTTTCACTTTCAATATTGGGTTCAGTATTTTTATTTTTTATAATCTGTGAATCTCACATAGAAAACAAGTATGGATTGATAAATACATAAGGAAGGGAGTCTATTTTTTCTATTATTAATGTCTGTGGTTTATTTCATGCTATTTCTTAACACATACTTAAAGGCCAACCTAGAAGACAGTGGCAGTGAGGGTTTGGGGACAGCCGTTATATCTTACTTTTATTTCAACCTGCCACAGTAATCAGAAGGCATTCTTCAGTTATAAATCATGAATATCTTATCCCAGAAACAGCATGAAACAAAACATACAGACAACAAATATATCCTGTCATCAGTGGAAAAATCACACAAGAGAACATGAAACAAATATTTGGAAAAAAATTATCTTGCCTCTCCAGTAATAATAGAATATTACAAAATAATAAAGATTAAACTATACAACAATAAAATAAAATATAAAGGAGTTTGTTCCATACATGTCATACACAGTGTTCTTGTCAATGAGTCTAGAAGGAAAGTTACTAAGAACGTGTTCCATGCTAAATGCACAAACATTAGCCGTGGACTTGGCAGAGGTGAGGCAGCAAATTCCAGATAGAGGAAATATTTTTAAAGGTGTTTATATGGAAGGTGGGGGAATTTCAAGAAATTCACTTTCCTTGGAAATACGTACTCTGAAAAGTCTGCAGTTTATCTTCAGGAAGACTTTTACTCTTATAGCTAGACTTTGCAGTAGTACAAACTGAGCCTTGCATAGTTCTATTTGAGTGTTAGGGTTCTGAAGAGGTATGAAATACATAGGCTATATATGATTAAATTATATTATATTAAATTATATTAAAGTCTAGTAATAACTGTCTTCACACTTAGGATGCTGAACACTCAACACATCTCAGTCTGGTGAGTAGGGAAGGCCTGAAGAATTTCTGAAAAGCCCATGTTCTTGGATCCATGTTGGAAGAAAAAAGATACTAGGGTTCTGATGTCATCAGAGACAAAGGAGTAGCCCAGTAATGTGGATGAATTCCCCAATACTTGGTGAACTCTGGAACTGTATAGATGATATTGTGAACAAATAGATGAAGATAAGCAAGTAAAAGTTTAAAGCTTTTTCTCTTAGACCTTCCTTTTATCTGGGAAGATACAAGAAGGTGCTGCTGACAGTGAGGAAGATTGTTTCTACTTCAATTAAGCTAATTAAGAAAATCTCTCAGGGATATATCCAAAGATTAACCTAAGGTTTACAGTCCCTCAGAAAGTAGAGGCAGGGAACTCAGAATAGGAGAATTCTGGGAAGTGAAAGAGCAGACAGAAGTCCACCAGTCACAGAAGAAGATGGAATGCTGTGATGAACAAAGGTACTTAAGCCACATGGTTAAATGTGGGTAAGAATCATGAGTTAGTTTAAGAGTAAGAATTGGAAAATAATAAGCCTGACCTATAGGCCAAACAGCTTGTGATTAATATAAGCATCTCTTTGTTTAAGTGGGACTAAGTGGCTGCGGAACAGTAGGTACGGACCTTAGGTTAGACCTTCTGACTCTAAATGATGCCCACTGTTGGACATTAAGCTACTGAAATCCTGAGAAAGTTTAAAAAGAGTTCTAGAACTCAGAAACAGCTTTCTAGATGTGTCTTTTACGTGAGCCATAGTACAGAGTGTCATGAGGACTTGAGCTACAACATGGCAGGTTTGTGACATACAGCCTGAGTTGTCACATGGAGGATGCCTGAGGTCTCTTAGGAGTTTTGGTACAAGCAAAAGCTATATAGGACAGATTTAAGGTTTCTGTTTATAGAAGCAAAAAAGAAATAGAGGCAAGCACCGCTTCTTAGTAGCAGCATTTTCTGGTGTGAGATTTGTTTGCTGGAGGCAAGCAGAGGTGCATCTCCTTTACTTTCTTACTCAGTGTTAACAGCAAAAACAATCAGGCTCTTTTAAAAGGCCCTGCTGCCAAACATTTAGATGGTGCTTATGAGCAGCAGAGGTGGTGGTGCTCTAGTTGGTGGTATGTGGACCCTGAAATTATCCAGAGTTTGGGTGGTAAACATGGTTCCTGCTAGTACGTATGCCATAGACTATGCTCTCACAGACTAAGGATCTGGGTGGAACCAGCCACCATATTGCAAAGCCTTAATCCTATCCATGCCTGTTAGCAGATCAAAGACTCCTGTGATTAGGAAAAGATGAAATAATACAGTAAAAGAGTGTGTTGAAAAATAAACATAGGCTTGGGAGAGTAAAGAAAATGAATAGAAAATGTCCTAAAAATAAAGAGTTAAAAAAAAAAAAAAGAATGTAAAGATGAAAATTACATAATAGTCTGGGTACTGCATGTTATCACATTGTCTTTGAGTGTTTTTGGCTGCAGAGTGAGAAGCAAGAATGCTAAGAAACATTTGAATATAAATGCTACTGATTAATCCAACCATTTTGTAAATTCCTTGACTTCTTTCAAGTCAAAAGATATGTTACTTTGGATAATAGGTCTTGTTCTTATTCTGACAAAAATAAGAGGTTGTAGATTCATTCTAGGTCAAAGAAAACAAGGTTTGATCAAAGAAGACCCCTTGAAAAACTTCAGATGCAAATATTTGGCCTGATGATCCAACACTTCAGAGCACCTCTGCAGCAGTTTCTTCTGAATTCCATCCAGAAGAGCTTCAAGTGTACTGGTTGAGATAAGCCAGCTTCACAGAATGCTTCAGTCAGGACTTGGCCATAATCTTGGATTTTTTCAGGATCCCCCCAAAATTACCAGCACCCACAATCAGCAGGAAATAGTTTGGAGAACTATAACTACGCTTCCATTTCCACCAAAATGGATTGTGGATGTTCGTCTTTGTTTCCAGTGTTAGAGGTAAGTTGATATAGATAATGGTAAGGGAACACGCTGTACAAAATAAATTAGATTTGGGGTTCTTGTTTAAAAAAGAAAAACTAGGAGGGGGGAATACTTTGTGACTGTGATCTTGTACAGTGTAAATATTTGTCATTGTAAATATCGGTTTAATAAAATGTTGAGTGGCCAGAAGCAAGACATGAAGTAGAGGTGGGGAGACCAGACTAGGAGAATTCTGGGAAGTGGAAGAGCAGACAGAAGCCCAGAAGACATATGGGATTCAAAATGAGAATGATGCATGGAGCAATGCTACTAAGCCACATCATGGGTTAGTTAAAGAGAAAGAGTTAGGAAGTAATAAGTTTGAGCCATAGGCCGAATATCTTATAGTGAATATAAAACACTACAATCATTGGGGAAAACTCCCTAGAAGGATATTGGAGTCTTGTGCCCCTGCTTCTATTTTATTCTTTTTTAATGAAGTGAATAGTTTTATGCAGCCTTATACTCTTATAATATGCTGCCACATCATAGACTCAAAGTTAAAATGCCAAGAAACCATGGAATGGATCATCCAACATCAGGAGACAAGAAAAAAGCCCTTCTCTTTGTAAGTTGATTATTTTATATATTTTGTCATAATGACAGAAAGTTGTCCAATGCAGAGCTTCACGGGATATTGCTATTTTTATTTGATTAATTGGTATTTGGCTCTATTTATACACAGGCATCATACTAGATAATAAGAACATAAATATATGTATGCTTTAGCCTGGCCTCCTGTCTCATACTCATTGAAAATTACTCATTCTATTATCTGCCTCCCCCCCCCCTTAATTCTTTATACCACTGCTTTCAGTCTCCTTTCCCTTGAAATTTGGCCTGTGTGGACTGGTTACTAATTTATTGACTTCTATGGATTTTTCAAATGAAACAAATGTTAAAGATAACATTTAAAAATGAGGGAAAACACGTGATGTTTGCATTTCTGTGTCTGAGGTACCTTATTCAGCAAAACTGACTTCGGATCTATAGTTACTTAAGCATTTCATATTTTGACAGTAAAATCTCATTAGATTGTGTAAGTATTCCATATTGTCATCATCCATATATGATGTCGCATGCTTCCATTTCTTGGCTTTTGTGCACAGAACATCAATGAAGAAACAAAAATAAATATCTTTGTAATAAGATACGTACATTTCTTCATGTCTGCTTATTGCTTGAAGCCTTCCTTGGCAGATTTTCTGGCACTTCTAACTTCTTAAGTACTCCACGATGGCTTTGAGTTTTACACTAATAATTTCACACATTGCCATATCAAAGGCATCATGAAAGAACTTCATTTGACTTTGATAAATTGCCTGGTCTTTCCTATTTTCCTGAAAGATAGCTTTTACCTTGAGAAGTTTGCTGAGTAAGATTTGACTGTGGTCTGTTCTCTCTTTCTGAAATTTCAGCTACCTCTTCCCAATATCTGGCTCTGAGTTTTCATTTACTAACAACTAGAATTTGTGTTACACACTACAAGGAGCCCCACCAAGTCACACAGCTAAGAGTTATATCTTATATCCTTGAGCAGACTCAAGCAGGCCGCATGCTTTCTGCTACAGTCTCTGTAAGTCCGTGTGAGCCCTGATAAATAGATTTAGTGGGCCGTGTTCTCCTGATACCCCGTATTTCCTCTGACTCCTATACTCTTTCTATCTCTTCTTTGGAGTTTCCTGAACTCCAAGGTGAGTGACCTGATAGACACCTCTAGTTTAGACTCTTTTACTGCATAATGTCTGGCTGTGAGTCTTTACACTCACTCTCAATTATGATAACATGAAGGAAGCCCTAGTCTATGAGTATAAAAGAATATCATTAGGTTACTTCATTGGAATACATATGTGTGTGTGTGTGTGTATATATATATATATATATATATATATATATATATACATACATACATACATACATACATACATATATATATATACATATATATATCTTACAATATAAGATTCATATTAACCTAGGCATGTTTGGGTCACTCTCACAAGTTCTGTGACCCCATTACCGCAGGATGTCTTGCAGGGTGGAAACATTGTAAGGGGAGAGTTCTGTGGCTGGATTGGTGTTCAGGTTTCTCTTTAATTGCCTTTTTCTTTGCTTTCCATTTCTTCTCTTTGTTTTTGTTTCTGGAGATGGAACTTATGATGCAATATATGCTAGAAAAGTTTCCCACTGAACAACATCGTCTTTCTCTTTTTCATTTTCCCCACTCAGTCAACCTGTATTTGCTCATCGATTCCAAAATTTTCAGTGATGATTAAACAAGTTAATTTGATTTAAGTGATTTTTTGCATATGATATAAACAGAAGTCTGTAGTAATTATATAATTTATTAAATGATAAGTGCTCTGAATAGAAATTCCTTTTCACTTCATGAACACTTCCAACATGGCCGACCATCTAATTTTGATTCATCACGATTCACTGAAAGTCTCATATACCAGTAGTCTCCACAGTCCTAAAGCAGGACACTAGTCACCTTTCAAGTATTACACATATGCTGCATTGTGAATACTATGTGACAATCCATAGATAAGAGCGGAGCAACTTTAAGAAAATAATATCAAGCTCAATTCAAGCTACATTTGCTCTTGATACTGCTCTTGTGTGGCCACCTGTAGAAAGTCTGCAGGCAGTTTATTTATGTAAGATAGCCAAAGACTTTGGGGAAATAATGTTTATAGGGTTCAGAAATAGTCACCGGAGTGACAGCAGGTCCAAGTCCATATATGAAAGTCCTTGAATCTGTAAAATGTGACCTGTAATTTTGCTCATATTCTTCTGGATGAGAATATCTGCCAGGGTTATCAGGAAGCATAGGTAGGAAAAATTTTGGTGAAAAGAAATATTGAAAATCGATGAATGCAAATATGAGTTTTCTAAAAAAAATTGGAACTAGGAGCAATACGTATATTTAGTAATAGTTCAAAGATGCTTTGAAAGAACAACAAAGCCAGAAGTTTTTAGATATTAGCTTATTAGTCATTAGAGAATTAAGACATGTTTTGATTGACTGTAGTTTACTGTGATGGTCTCCATCGTTGCAAAGAATATTTTTCTTAGTATTAAGGACAATGCTTGATTTTGGCAGAACTCACAAAGCTAGGTAATGCCTGCACAATGTTTTAATAGAAAAAGAAATGTGGTAAAAAAATATTTCTGAGAAAAGTATGAACAAGGACTTTAGAGACACTAAGGAAATTCTGCATGCAGTCTTCCAAGAACAACTTCATCATGCTTTTTCAATATTCACTTGGAGAAAGCTGCCTAAGGCACCACTTTATTATTGTTGAGGAAAATCGTTGTTGGAAATGATAATGTTCCTGAGTCAACAAAAATTAGTAAGCATTTTTATGAGTATGTGGTCTTTAGAAAAATTTAATGTAGGGATTTTATATAAACCTTCAAAACTTTAGCTTCATTCCTGGCATTAGAGATAAAAATCCTTTGGAAAGATTTCATTTCCCTTGCTGCATTTTAGATGACTTTTTTCAGGGAAAAACAATCTGGAAAAAATAAGAAAGAAATGGTTGTAATTAGAAGAAAAAAACTCACTTTTCAGAGTAGAGTATGGAAAGGCAATGGTTCTGAGTATGCTACATTAGTGAGGTGCACGGGAGGTATGGGGTCCAGCAGTAACAGAACTAATGCATTATGAGTGGAGAAGAGTGACCCACTTTAGAAATCCATCCATGCAAATGAGTACAGTCATAGCTAGTGAATGTTTGATTTTAGGTGTAGTTGTAGAAGGTCAAAACTCTGTGCCTAAGTTTAGTTTAATTGTGATGTCTATGTCTGGTTATGACACGTGGCCTTCATGATTTTGACTATTAAAAAATAAACTGTTTTTCTATTGGGGAAATTTTTCTGCATCAGCTGTGTATTATATATTACTGATATATATATGTATATATCTCAAGTATGGATTTTTCTCTATAAAAAATATATGGGATAAAGGCCTACTGAGAGAGAAGAAATGTACAGAATACTCAAAAATCTGAAAGAAAGTCACTCTCTGAGGAAAGGTTTGTGTGGGTTTCAAGGTGCCAACAGATTTTGTATTTGGCTCTGAATTTGCTACTGAATAACACTCTTCACCCACAGTACTTTTTAAACAGTGTCTCACTCTGTAGTCCTGACAGATTTGTGACTTACTATACAGCTCAGGTTGTGGTTTCTGTTTTGAATTCTCCATAGTTTCACATATACATCCTTTATCAGCTCTTATCCTGACTTTATCTCTCATGGCTGCTTTACACACACACACACACACACACACACACACACACACACACACATAAAACATGTAGCATATGCTCTGAGCAGTCTTTTGTTCTTCAACTAAATTATGTCACTTGGTTTCCAATACAACATTACAGTATAAAGTTTACATACATTTAATACAATCAAAATGAAAGTATAAAGTGAAAAAATAAATAAGTTGGTACAGAATAAATGTAATAGGCCTGGACTTGCATCAAGTCACTCTAAGGGTAAAAATAAGAATTTTCCACCATTAGAAAAAAAACAACATAATAGCTTAATAAACAAATCAAAACAAAACAAAATATGATTAGCTGTCAAAATAGGCCATGTACCCTGCATCCTTCATTTCTGAGAATTCATCCCCAAGTCTCTGAACTGAACCTGAAGGTCATGCCACGGTGCTTAATGAACTATGCTAGTCAAAAGAGGGTCTGGGAGGAAAGCTATGAGGCCCCGTAGAGAGAGCTCATTGCTGTCCACTGCCTTCTTTTGCTTCCCATTTGTTTTAATTTATGGTTTTGAAATGCCTTATTTTCTTGTTTCTTCACTGGATATGCTCATTCTCCCTGGAGCCACAGTGATTGAAGACTTCTGTGATTTTCTGAAACTTCTTTTTGAGAGCATTGTAATCAACATACTTTGCATATCTTATTTCAAATTTAAGCTGAAAGCTGAGCACTGAGAAAGCAGATTTTGTGTTTTCTGTCCCATCTCTTTATACATAGTATATTTCTACAGGAAGATATATTATTAATGTCTTCTGGGTTACTTTATATGACTGAAATTCTCAAACTTGAAGGTTAAAAATGTCCCAAATTTTAAATTCTCTCCAATTTCAATTGCTAGTCTTTCCAAGGCTCTAAAGAGCCGCAGAACAGCCAGCACATGCCCGCCACCACTCCAAATGGAAGTCAAATCTTCAAAGCATACCCAATATTTAAACTCTGGCAAAAATGCTAAACTAATTATCTTTGGAAGCAGGATTGTGCATGTTTATTTTGTGATTTAATAAAAAGCTGACATAGCGGCCATTAGCTTCCCAGAGTGCTCTCCGTTTAATATGCAAAACACACAGAAATTAACATAGTAATTATGTTAGAACTAACAGGATACAAACATTTTAAATGGATTTACCACATTAAATAATTCCATGTCTTATGTGGCCCTGGTGTCTTTCACAGATGGTCACAACATTTGCTAATTTGTTCTACAGGTATTGCAAATTAATGTGATTTTCTTTGACGCTTTTTCTTTTTTAATGTGAACAGATAGCTTTATTTTTATTTTAAATTTATTGCTAATTTGTTCAATGTATGTTTTGTTTCCTTCATAAAGAAAATTTGTGCTCTCTTGAAAATGGTGACTCTCTTTGGCTCCAACATTGATGTTAGGAAAGAAAGAAGAAAGTTAATGGAATTATATTTACTTGCAGCCTCATATTGCTTGGATATTAATTCCATTCACAGCATTCAACTAGAAAATATGCCTTGGGCTTGAAAGATGTCTTAGTTGGTAAGAGCACTTGCTCTTGTAGAGCATCTGAGTTTGATTCCCAGCACTTACACGGCAGCTCATAGCTGTCTATAAGTAGCTCTGTTTCTAGAATAGACACGATTTATAAATATGTAATGAGCAAAACACTCATATGCATAAAATAAAGTAGAAACATCACTCAATTTTTATACTAGTATTTTTAAGACAGTAATCATTCACAATTTACCTACTCTATTGCTGTTAAGGGTTCTAGAATAAATTATAAGTGCTACAATTTGTATGATTATATAAATAATTTCAGTTACATTGTTATTCATGGAAACCATTTATATAAGACAAGGAAAATTGATTTTGGTCTCTCAATATTTTGACTGGGCAGTATAAACTATGTTTTATAACATTTTAAAGAAATAAGTATAATCATCACTAGTTCAGAGTTATAGATTTTTACATGTTTACTTTGTTTACTATTAACTTTTAAAGGCTTTCATATAGTCTAGGCTTGCTGGAGACTTGAGATCCTCTTGCCTGAGCCTCCACAGAGATGAAATTATAAGAACCAACATATCTAGCTGTAGTAATTGCTTCTCAAAATTGGAATAACAGATTATGGTCACATGTAAATAAAAGAAAGTGTTATTCAGACTAACGATATTTTATTGGTCAAAGATAATACAATTCAGTCATTATTAGGAGACAGTAATTGTCATGGTTGTAATACGATGTTGTCAAATAAATCGTTATTATGGAAATGTAAGGGTAATCATCAGCATGTTCTGTTTATAATCAGAATATGTCAGGAATTACTCTTGTAAACAAATAGGCTAAAAATTAAAATGACCCCATCTTTCTTCATTTTAATTGAAAAGTCAATAAGTGGTATTCATATATTATTGACAACTAACAAATGTCTAATTGATCCCAAGACCCACTGACAAAACAAACATCTTGTTTGGTACTAGAAATCTAGCCAGTTATCTGGAGTTAGTGAGGTCATAGACTTTAGAAAAAAATATACTACTACCATTTTGCTCTGTAAGTGTAATTCTTATCTACATTTCTAAAGTTATTTAATCTATTTATACATGTAGCTACTACCCCTGATCAAAGAAGTTTCTCTTTACAACAAACTGAGACCATCCCAGAAAGCCACCAGTAGACATGATGTAGAGATCAAGTGATCATGGGAAACCCAGCTCCAATAGGCACATCTATGTCACAGCTCCTGTCCAGAGATCATTATAGATAAATTTAAATGTCTAGAATACCAGGAAGCCTTCTGTGAAATAGCCTTTCTTAGAAATAGATTCATAAATAAGAAACAGACTGATAATATCAATGAACACGTTAACGTACCCTTCAGCAAAGCACTATCGACCTTATTTTTAATAGATAAACTTTATATATAAGAACCATAACCATTCCTTCTTAGTGGAAGTATTGAACTAAAAAAAAAAAATAATAGAATACTTGCAGAAGGATTGATAGAACAACTAGGTCACCACTGTTTTGCAACACATACAAATTTTTAGTTATAGAATATGCACATTCATGATTCCAGCATCACTGAAAAAAGAGAACTGGAGAAATGATGATTTGTATTAAATTACTCTAAAATATATCAAATATATAATGACAAAGACAACAAAAGTACAAACACCCCTGTTTTGATTGGTGGATTTTAGCTAAGTGAGATTTAGTAAATTCTGGAGAATATACATTTTGTTTTAAAATAATAAATGGATCATCAATTGTGTAAATATCATGGATATTGCCAAACATTCTCACATATCCAAAAATCATCCACAAAAGTCATTATCCAAATTATCAATAAAATGTCAATAGTCTTTGAGTAATAGAATCACATAATGTTGAGTTTTATAACTATTGAGGTGGAGAAAACCATGAGTCTGAGGGTCATGTTAAATGATGCCATGTGGGAACAATGACTCAAATCTGACAGTGAGACACTGTAGACAATGAATGGTATGATTCTGCTGCAAATAATTCACAAAAGACAGAACTGGAAGAGACAGGCAGAATAAAGAAAACAGAGATGACCCAAGAGCAATAAGGTTTCAGACTCATCAATCAATCATAATATATGGCTCCTTTGATAGACTCTGGTACATGATGCTACAATATTAAAGATACAGTACTATAAATGAAATTTTTAGAGGAAAATCCAGCTCTCCAGCAGCCTTAACGTGTTAGGCCCTGCCATCCATCCACAATATGCCAATTAAATAGAAAAATAATGCTGAACATCAGTTTTAACCAATAGAATTATATTCATACAAAGAACAAATAAAAGAGTATAATGATTCAAAGTCCATCTTTTAGGTACTAATATAAGTTTAGGTTTAAATACGGGAAGAATTGGTACAAAGTGAACAAGAGGTATATGATTAACAATCTCTCAAGAGGGTCCAAGGTCAGATACATAGATAATGTATTTCTGTCTTTCCACAGCACCACAATTTATTGAATCACAACAAATGCAAAGGTATGGTAATTTCAGTGTAGTATTTTGCCAAGTTGTTTACATGTATCCCAATAGTCCTGATCAGGGTAACACAGCTTACTTATTCCAATTTAAATTTCATTATCAACTTTCAGAATCACATACTATATGTTACATGAGAAACACCAGTAGTGTGTGAGAGAGAGTGTGTGTGCATGTTCACATGCACCTGTTCATGTGTGCGTGCATGCATGTGTGTATGTGTTATTTACAGAGGTATAAAAAGTTTGCAATAGAATTCAAGGTGTTTCAGAGGCCTCCAGCAGGGGAAAGAAAGTAGGAACCAATAAGTGTTCCAAAGTTATCTCTGTTGGAGTAATATGGCAGACCAGGCTGGAGAGCTAGAGAAACCACTGCTGCTTCTGTTGCCACAGAATCAGGATACAGAGACAGGGCTGAACTGAGATGTGCAAATGCAGGGCAGGTCTTTGGAAGCTCTTTGGAGTAAAAGTAAAGAATGGGTACAAATGAACAAATGGGATGATTCCTGGATGCTAGGTTTATCACCATATGGCATTTTGAGGAAAGCACATCCCTGGCTGAGACCAAGCTGATGCCCCTGTGACAGTTGGTAGTTTTCTCCCCATCATTCTCATAAACATACTCATTGGATGGACCGATGATAGGTCAGTGGTGACATTGCATTCAGAGTAGTAGAGCATCCGTTGATGGGATATCTCTGAGCCATATGCTTTCCTGACTAGTGTGTCTGATAAGACCTCTGGCTCAGTTTTGTTTTGTTTCATTTTTCTAATATATTTCTAATATATTTCACATCTTCCTATAGTTAAACATACTTAGAAAGATGTGTAAGGTGGCACCCTTCCTATTTTTAGGAATAAGTTCTGCCAGTCTGGATCTAGGCGGTTTTGGATAAATACTGATATTAACATGTCCACCAAGTGGCAGAATCACTCTCCATCTTAAAAACTGAGTCAAAAAGTCTTGTAGAACGGCATCTTGGCAAGGCAGTCTGAAAAAAACCATCATTTTATCTAATATGCTATAATTAGAACTCCATAGTAAGACTACTTGAGGTATGATCACATTCCCAGTCATGAATCTGTAAAGAGTCCTGAGAAGTTTTTATCATTAACCTGGTTCTCAGTAGATGAAAACTTATGTTCCAGTGAATAGCCTTTTCTTTCATGGATAATTACCCTCATCTGGTCTGTATGTGAGGTTCAGAAATTCAAGATGACTCATGGGCCTAAGTTAGGAGTCAATGCCTTTTACAAAAAGTAGTTTCTAAGTGCCTTTTTAAATATTAATGAAGCAACTGATTCCTTGGACACAGACCAGATACCTGATAATGTTAACAATTTATTATGTAATGTACGGTAATAATATAGTAATTGTTTAAAAATATATAAGCTCTTGTGCTTTAGAGATGATACTGAAATATTTAAGAATAAAGTGGATGTCTGAAATGTGCCACAAAACAATCGAAAAATTGAGGTAATAGAATAAGTACTAAGGCAAAGAAACAATGGGCTAAGGATTGAAAATTATTGATGACTAGTGATAATTACATAGGAGAAATTTTAAAAGACAGGGTATTTGAAATATCCATATTGTCATTTAAAGGCATAATTATAATTACCTTATGCTCAATTATATTAAAAAGTTATACAAACTCAAACAATAATTCATCTGGCAGTTTATTAACACATTGATTTGATTTATTAGAAACAAATACTCTGTTTTTTAATCAAAATAATTTCATTTAAATTCTTTTCTTTCTATTAATACCTACAGTTGGCTTGCATTACCTTCTTATCATCCATATTTTATTCCATATAAAATGTGCAATTATGGTGTTTAGTATTAATAACTGTATATTGAAAATTTCCATAAAAAGTTTATTAGCATAAATATGGTGTAGAATAGATATTGGGGTAAAGCAATCTACTTCATACATGGCATGGCCATGTATAAATCATGGAGGTTTATTTTATATGGGGACTTACATGATGATTTGTTTGACAAGTAGCCTTGGGAAATAAGAAATTCTATTATAAGAATGGAATTATTAACATGGCCAAAGAGGAAGTGGGAATGCCATAGGACTTTCACCTGGACTTTTAGTCATTATTGATTTCTGCCCTTAAGTTGTATGTAATCTTAAGGAATGTGATGCTAGTATAAAGAAGGTAGGTTAACTGAAGAAACACATTTTCTAAAGTTATAATTTATGATAGACTTGGACTCTTTTTCAATGTAGCCACTTTTGAGTCATCCGTGATTCTGTAAAATAGCCCTTCATTCACGTTCTTCTAAATAAATTCAACAAAGTCATTGATTCATCGAAGTGCTCATAGATAGAACTATTTCATTCATTTGTCTCTTACATCTTAACTGAGGTAAAGGGCCATGTCTCTGAAAGTAAACAAATAGAAATATACATTAATACTTGCTACTGTTATCAATATAACCTTTCAACAGGAAATAATCAAGGTACTGTTGCACAAATCATAATTAGTCTTTGGAGCCAGATCTTGGGGCAAATGCTAAAAGATCAAAGATATAGAGAAATAAACCCTAGCCCCTTCTCCCCTTGCCTCACTTCTCAGCCAAAAGGGGAAGATCCTGTCTCCATTAATCCTCAAACTCAATTTTGCAAATCCTTAGGTGAAAGGGAAGGAGGACTCCTGTCTCCTCTAACTTTTATTTTTCTCTGCTGGGGTAAATCACTGTCTCAACCTTTCCAAGTGCTGGAATAAAGGCCTATGCTTCCCAGTACTGGGAACAAAGGCATGAGATATCAACTTCCGGATTAAAGGTGTGTGCCACTACTGCCTGGCTTCTATAGTTAACTAACTCTGCACTGGCCCTGCCCTCTGATCTTTAGGCAATATTTATCAGATTGCAAACAATATATCTTGGGTACAGGCTTTTGAAACATTTTCTTCATACCACAAATTGTTTATCTTCCATATTTTTTATGAACAAGTAGATTTATAATCTTTTACACTAGTTATGAATGATAATAATATTTATAAGATTTTAGCTCAATAGAATTTTTTAACAGGTCTGAATTTCCTTTGTAAATTATTCAGTGACTTAGTTTTTGTTGGTGAAGTTGACTGTTTATGACTTGAACCGACCTTAAAATCCCTCAACTGTCTTAAGAGTGACTAATTATTGATTTTGTGTAAGGGCTATTTAATTAAATAGATGCCAGAAAAAGATAGTGTTTTTATATAGAGAGAAATGGCTGAAGGTTATTATTTAGTTTGCTCTCCTAGTGGAATTTTGATAAAGTGATTCCTTATTTGTGTTTCCTTCCTAAGAACTATGCCAGGCTGCTCACTTGTCTTTTCTGATATATTCAGGACATTGGGATGATAACTATTTATCTGAGATGTTTGACATTTCTCAAAGAATTGGCTTGACATGTGTACTAATAAAAATTATCAAAAATTAATAATTCATTATGGAATATTAAAGAAGGTAGAATAGCTATGCTTTGGTATTTGAACCTTATTTGCATAGTTAAAATAAAGTATTCTGTTCCTTTATCTTTGGGCACAGAGTTTCATATTCAAGTTGGACACAGGTCACAATGCAAATACTCAAACACTAAATATTTTTTAAACCCTAAGGGTTTATCTATCAGGTTCTATGTAGTCTGATGGGATCTATTCAGTGCAATAATGCATAAAGGAAAATATAGAGATTACCTCCAAAGAGTGCACAGCAATGGAGCATGGAGTAGATGGAGGTAAAATAGTGATTAACAGAACAGTAGCACAAAGAGAAAGCCTACTACAGGAATGCAAATATAAAAATAAAAGTGCCAAAATAGGAATACCTGGGAGGAAAATTAAATATTACATTCTGTTGGCTTGGTCAAGATAAATGAATGGGTAAATGGTGGAGGGTTAGTTATAAGGATTGGGTTCATATGTTCAAAGAGAGTCAAAAGGCAAAATTATTCTCAGACTTCTGTCTCGTGGTTCTAGTCCAGAACTAGAGAGCATGAGATCAGAGTATCACTAAGGCTTGAGCCCTCTCTAAGATGTATTATTATTGATAAGCTGACCTGAACTACAGAATAAGAATCTATCTCAAGAGGAAAAAATAGATAAATGAAACAATACCTTATGTTATTCTCTTTTGCCCCTAATCCATTGATTAAGAATAAGCTGACATTTCTAGACTTTCATAAACATAGATTATGGTCTGAAACAAAAAAAAAAAAAAGAAAAAAGAAAAAGCTAGATACTAGGGATACAAGGGATGGCTTGTCCACTGAGTCTTTCCTTCCTAGAAGGAAGCTGTGACTATGAAACCTAGTTAGCTGATTGGATTATTATTTGGTGAGAACTTCAGTGATATAGAGACAATGAAATCTTGCAATTTCACAGAAAGACAAAGTATGTCGGACCATCATTAGCCTTCCTAATAGCCTTTTATTGACCTCCTCTGTATGTAATCTAACATCCGTGTGCCTAGGCAGTAAATCTGTTTAGAATTATTGAATAAGCTTCTTGCTAGATTCCAATGTAAAAGCTAATATTGCCATCAGACAATATCTGAAGCATACAGCAGAAAGTTTTCTGTTGTGCTATAAAATACTAACCTGACTTTATACCAATGTTTTTGAAAGGTGTCTTGATATATAACTTTCTTTGCTGAGTTTCTATAAAACTTTCCATAACATGCTGCTTCTCTGTACTACTAAATTCAAGGTAGTGTAAATCTTTGTTCAGAGGCCATGGTATATCTGGCTATCAGATGTGTTATCTATTATCCCCTGTGAAGTGAGAACTCTGTTGCTTTGCTGAAAGTAAATAAAGTTTGTGTCCTTACTGACCTGTGAGATTGAGAACTTGAGTTTAGATCCCCAGAATTTCTGTAAAGGTAGACATAGTTGTGCACACCTATAATCTCAGAATTTCTCTTAGTGGACAGTAGATAGAATCAGGAGGATATGCAAAAGTACACAGGACAGCTAGTCTGGATATAGCAAGATGTGAACAAGAGAATCGTCTGCCCCCAAATAAAGTAAATATTGAGTAGTAACACTCAAAATTGTCTTCCAGTTACCTGACATGAGCCATGACATGCAAATGTCCACAATCACACATGTAATTATTTAAATATATATATGTATAATAAGTAAATAAATGTAAATATAAGAGGAAAAAGGGAACCTTATGGTTGTTGGGCTATAGGATTTTAATAACTTGTTGATGCTTACAGTTTTATTTTTTTAAATGTTTTCTTTGATTTATATAGCAATGGAGGTAATTAATCTCCCATCCCTTTCCAGGAGTCAGAAGATTCCAGTAGGAAGAATTAGCTAACATATTTTTTTGTGTGTGCTATGGGAGTATTTGGGTTATTTTCTTAATATCATTAAAATATAATAATTTAAGCCTGTCAAATTCATTCTTTCAAAGTTTTCAGCTCAGTGACTTTTACTATACTGAAGTTATACAATGAAGATGGCTACATAAACCTTATAAGTCTTAGGAGTCAAAGGAACACCATGTCTGTTACAATTTACTGCTCACCTCGTTTTACCTAATGATCACTAATCTTATGTTTCACATATTTTTTAATTGGCATCATACAATGTTATGTTCTGTATTTTGTCTTTCATTTTGTTCAAAGTTTTCTTAATTCCTCTCTGTTTTAGAATAAATCACTATATAATCTCTGCTTAGACACAACTAACATTGTTCTAGGTAGTGTTTATTCATTTCAATAATGTATAATTGGGTTGCTTTAATTTAGACTCTTATAAATATTGCCATAGGTATTCACACAACTGCTTTGTATGGTCATATAATCACTTTTCTGATGTTTAATGTACGATGTAGATTTTGTGGGCCTTGTGCTAATTTATCATTAACCTTTGAAGAGTTATCAAGTAAAGTAAGTTTAAAAGATTTATTTTTATTTTAAGTGTGTGAATAATTTGTCAAATTTTGTGTGTGAATGTCTCTGTGTTCTGTGTGTGTGTATGTGTTTGTGTACATGTGCAACACATGTGTGTGCTCTAGGTCTCTGGTGCCAACAGAGGTGAAAATGGCAATTTTATCAGAATGGAACTACAGATGATTGTGAACTGGCTGACATGTGGGTTTCATAAAAAGGACTTGAGTCCTTTGCTCTTAAGTCAGTGATCTTACAAGGTTAGCCATCTCTCCAGCCCCAGACTCAATTTTGAAGTGTTTTTACAGCTTTACAGTGTTCTCAACAACAAATAAAGAATACCAGTTGTCACCTTGTTTCCACTTGAAACTGCCTGTGTGCTTTTGAGCTGTTTGGGTGCAGGCGTATTTTGTTTGCTTTTATACATATGCTTTTGAAAACAAATGCCTGGCATCTCTGCAAAGACTTTTAGTCAGTTGTATGCCTTCTCTGGTGCTTTGATTTTTAAAAGCAATGTTGAATTTAGCTACCTGTAACAATGTTTACCCAAATATGTTTCTTTGCATATTTCATTTGTTTGTCATATAAAAACATAAATCTATAACTTATAAGAAAATATTATTTATGTTTTATACTACATTTGTTATTACCTTGTGCCTAGAATGAATATCAAGTCAGTGATAATTAAAAACAGTATTTTTCTATCTAAACACTAGTGATAATATTTTCACAAAGATATGGGATGCCAAGTTTGGATGAGATGGGCACGTGAAATAGTAATAGGATGCAAAGTTGGATAGTTCTTGATAAAGAGGTGCTGAAAAAGTGGAATAAAAGGTAGCTGTGGACCACATTCCTTAAGAATGTAAATTAATACAGCTCCAGCACAAGAAGAAAAATTATGTAAAACAATATGGTGCCAACTCAAAAATTAATAGTAGAATTTTTATATGTTTAAGAAATCTCATTAATTGGGATCCGTTGATATAAACACAAAAGAAATAAATGTAGCTTATCAAAGGGATACCCACATGCTCATATGCATGTGCACAAAATTCACAGCAGTGGAGAATAAGAAACAATTTAGGTTCTCATTGATGAATATAGCAAGTAGCTATAGATACAGAAATTACACACACACACACAAACACACACAAAGCACAGTGGAATACTATGTAGCCATAAAATTGATGCAATTAGATACACACATACAAACACACAAACATACATGCATACATGCACACACACTTTCTTATATATATGCCACAAAAATCTAGATTTCATATATATACATATATACATTAATACTCACATATATGCATCCATATACAAATATACACACACATATAATTATTAGTGGATATAGTGAAATGTATCTAAAATGTATTGCTTTTATTATTCCATAACATTCAGCGAAGGTTTCTATTTGGAGAGCATTGTTCATTCAAATATATATATATATATATATATATATATATATATATATATATATATATATCTCCATAAATATATACTCATGCTGTGTTCAAATTCAGAATGTTTTCAGAAAGACAACTGAACTAAGCTAATCAGGTCCCCACTTCTCAAGTATTTTAAATCTCTCTGTATGTTAGTACAATGATAAATCAAATAATACAGAACATAAAAAATATCTTAGGAGTTCAAGGGTATATTGCTCTTTCAGATAACAAGGGTTCAATACACATCCAGGACAAAAACACCTGTAACTCAAGTCTCACCCTTACTGGTATTCTGTTCTCCAAAGGCATGGTGACTAGCCTACATGCTCATATAGACACATGGACACATACACATAATATAAAATAATAAAAATAATTCTTCCTTTTAAAAACTATAATACATGCTTTCTAAGGGCTCTGTAAAGGGGTCAATTTATGATGTGCTTCCGATATAAATATCAGGACCTATGTTTAGGTTCCACTACCATTAATGTGAAAGCTAGGCATACTTGTATGTTTCTCTAACTAGTTGAATAGACTTATTTATCTTTGGAGCTCACTGACCAGTCCGTTTAGCCAATTTTTGAGGTCTGAGGTCTTCAGGAAGAGACCCTTAACCAAACAATAAGATGTAAACAAGGAGCAGAACACACTTTGCATCAACCTCTGGTATGTGATGCATGCAAACACTCAAATTTCCATGAAGATGCATGCAAAAACACATGCTACAAATGGGTACACCAAAAGAGATAAATTAATTTCTTTTCACTTTTCCACTGATTGTTTTAGTTAAATATTATTCCTACTTAAATTCATTTTATGTTCTCTGCATATATCCTTGGTGTTTCGTGGGGCTTCACTGGTAAACTGTTTTGCCTATTCTTGTGACCCTTTTCCTCACATTGGACTTTCTCACCCAACCTTGATGTGATATTTTGTGTCTGGTCTTAATGTATCATTTTGTGTTGTTTGGCTGATGTTCTTCTTTTTTGGAGAAAAAAATAAAGGTAGAATTAGAAGAAAAGGGGGATGTGGGAAACTGAGAGGAATGGAAGAAGGGAAAGTTGGTTGTGGTCAGGATATATTTTATGAGAGAAGAATAAATTTAAGAATAAGCCAATGAATCAAATATACTAACTAAAATCTAACAATTCGAATTTAAACAGATCTATAAAGGTTCATATGCAACAGGAGTGGCATGGAATATTCCAAAAAGGGGGAAGAATGTACAACTCTCAGCAAAGGAATACTTTTTCACGAATATCTGGATGTTTAAAGACTTAGGGAAATGATTCTTACCTACATGTAATTCTGCTCACAATGTCATAAGAAATGAATAGAAGTCTAAACCAACCACTGTTTATAGACTCTTTTTCTTAAAGGAAAATTCCTCATCATTTTTATATTTGCTGCTCTATGCATATGTTAAAATTTGTATGTCCTAGTTCTGATTAGAATTATTTGAGAATTATGTTATTTATAAATTCTGAATTAAGTAAAATTGTATCTGCTGTAAAAAAAAATAATGCAACTATTTGACTTGTCGCAATATACAAAAAAGTGAAGATTATTATATTTTTAAAGTCAAACATAAAAAACATATTGATATTCTAATTTGTACATGAAATATACAAACATGGATGGCATAGTTGTTGGGAGTGTTTAGTTTCCAGATGTTGAAGAAAGTAGCGACACAGAAGGAATGACACCAACACATAGTAAATTATAGTCAGGAAGATGTAATAAATCCCTGTGTTTTATTTCACATCTATTGTTAATGAGAGGATAGTGTATACTTTAAAAAATTCCAGAAGAGAGATTTTTAACATTTTCTTCACGGTGAAATAAACACTTAGGAGACAGACAAGTTCACATATATTTGAATTTTCCATAGACTAAAACATCAATATCCCCACAAAGGCATGTGACATTAAGTGGGCACTTTGATATATATAAATATTATATAAGTATACTCAAAATTTTTATGAATCAGCAAATATACCTATAGAAATGATAACCATTTAGAAAAAAACATTATAATCAATTTGCTATTGAAATATATTTTATAAGGCAAATTATAGGCAAAATATTAAATAAGATGAGAAAAATAAGGATTTCATTTTATAAAACATTATTGTATTACAACTAACACATGTTAAAGTTGTGTAGCTATAATATGGCAGTGAAAAATAAGAAATTAAGGCTATACCATTTATAAAATATATTATACGTGGAAAGAATGAAGTGCTACAGTGAATTTAGAACCTGTATATCATAGGTACAACTAGGTATAAAATTATTTCATATATATCAACATATAAGAAACAGTCATAGCTCTAACAAGATGTAGATGGGAGTTTTAATTTACATTTTAAAAATAGATTTAATTTTTATAACAACATGGAAGACACTAAGTTAATGTTGTAATTTAAAAACATACCTCACTATCTGGATCATAGTAGTTCCATAAATATTACAGAGTGAAAATTGAGATAAAATTAAAAAAAATTACTTAGGATAATAATATTTGGCTCTATGTTTGCTTGTCTTTTTCTATAAATCTCTATATTAATCCACATTTCATTACAAAAAATTAAAATTTGTAGCAAATTATTCAAGTGATAAAGCATATAGGTCTTTAAAAATAGCCTGTATTTTGTCTTTTCAAATCTACTTAAATAACTTTAAACCTCACTAAAGATTATGTCTACTTGGGTTGAGAGCCTAGACTCCTCAAATTACAAACTGAAATCCTAATTTCATTGGCTGTCCTAACTTTCTTCTCAATAGATAGAGTAGCACAAACTGTTACCAGTCAGGAAATACTCAACTTAATATGGTAAAAGAAAAACAAAAAAGAATAGCCGAAACAATCTTGTACAATAAAGGAACTCTGGAGGCATCACCATCCCTGACTTCAACCTTTACTGTAGAGCTATAGTAACAAAAATATCTTTGTATTGGCATTAAAGCAGACAATGGAATCAATTTGAGACCCGGACATTAATCCATACAACTATGAACACCTGACTTTTATCAAGGAAGCTCAAAAATATACAATGGAAAAAAGAAAGCATCTGCAATACATGTTCTGACATAACTAGATGGTGGCATATAGAATAATGCAAACATATCTATCACCCCACACAAAGCTCAACTCTGAGAGAGTTAGACTTCAACATAAGTCCAGCTATACTGAACCTGATAGGAGAGAAAGTGAGAAACAGCCTTGAACTCATTGGCATATGAGAACACTTCTTAATTATAACACCAGCAGCAGAGACACTGAGAGCAGCAATTAATAAATTGGACCTCCTGAGACTGAGAATCTTCTATAATGCAAAGGACGGTGTCAATAAGATAAAACAGCTAACAGATACAGATAAAGCAGCTAACAGAATGGGAAAAAAGCCTCTATAAACCTTAAATCTGACAGAAGGCTGACCTCCAAAATAAATAAAGAACTCAAATCAATAAATTAGAGATTAAAAAAACAATTAAGTTAATAAAAAGGGGGGGCTACAGCATTAAACAGAGTATTCGCAGCAACAGAAGTATCTCAAATGGTAGAAAGATATATAAGGAAGTAATATCATTAACCACCAGGGAAACGCAAATGAAAACATCTTTGAGAATCCATCTTACACCTGTTAGAATGGCTAAGATCATGAACAATGATTACAGTCAATGCAGGAAGGTGTGGAGTAAGGGGAACACTCCTCCATTGCTGGAGAAAGTGTAAACTTGTACAGCTACTTTAGAAATCAGTATAGTGATTCCTCGGGAAACAGGGAATCAACCTACTTCATGATCCAACAATACCACTATTGGGCATGTACCCTAAGGATGCACATACATTCCTCAAAGGACATTTGTTCATCTATGTTCATAGCAGCACCATTTGTAACAGCCAGAACCTGGAAACAATCTTATGTCCTTACCCAAAGAATAAATTTTAAAACATGGTACATTGCTTTGCAGAAAAAAGAAAGATAACAAAACAACAGCAAAAATAACCAAAAAATTTTTTTGAAATTTCCAAGTCAATAGATGGAACTAGATAAAAACTTCTTGAGTGGAGTCCCTAGAAAGACAAACATGGTATATACTTACTTACAAGTAGATATTTAGCCATAAGCCAAGATAGCCAGGTTACTGTCCACAGTCCCAGGGGACCTAGGTAACAAGGAATACTCTAAGAGTAACATTCAAGGATTCCCCCTGGGAAGAGGAAATAGATAAGATCCCTGAGTAAATTGGGAACATGGAAGGGAGAGAGTGAAGGGAGTTGGAAAGAGGAGGGAACTGGATGATTGAGTTAGGGAGCGGAAGGAGATGGAGAGCAAAGAAACAAGTGTCTTGATAAAAGCAACCATGTATGGGTAACAGAGAAAGCAGGTGCTAGAAAAAAATCCCACGAATTCACAAGGATGGCCCCATCTATGACACCAAGGAGTAGTAAAGAGGGAATCTAAACTGGCCCTCTCCTGCAATCATATTGATGGTTTGTCACCATAGAAACTTCATCCAGGAACTAAGGGAGCAGATGTAGTTTCTCAGCTAATCACTGGTTCGAGCTCCCAGTCGAGCTGCAGAAAGGGAGGAGACATTATACGAATAAATGCGTCAAGATCATGATAGGCGAGCCCACAGAGACAGATGACCTGAGCTACTGAGAGTTCGCGGACTCTGGATTGATAGCTGGGGAACCTGCATGGCACCAATCTAGGCCCTCTGAATGTGGATGACAGTTGCGTCTCATGGAAAGTTTGTAGGGCCACTGACAGTGGAACCACAAATATTCCCTAGTGCATAAACTGGCTTTTTGAAGCCAATTCACTATAGAGGGGCACCTTGTTCAGCCTCAATAAAGGGAGAAGGGGTTTGGTCATACCTCAACTTGATATGCCAGACGTTGTTGCCTTCCTGTATAAGGCCTTACACTCTCTGAAGTATAGATGGGGGTCTTAGATAGGGGAAAATCGGAAGGGTGAGTGGGAGGAGGAACTGTGATTGGTATGTAAAATTAAAAAAAATCTTTTAAATAATAAACAAAAAACTAAGAAATAACACAATAAAAACAGTCTATATCTGAACAAAGAATTCTCAAAATTAAAGAGAGCTAAAGTCATTTTAGAAAGTGTTCATCACGTTATTTGTAATTAGACGTAAATAAAAATTAAAGGTGCAACAATAAATGTACTCACTGTTTTACATACATATATGTAACACATATACATAAAAATGTGTATATTGTGGATATTATGTATAACACATATGTAATGAAAAAGTTGTCATAAATTTTAGGATAAAGAAAAGGTGAAATTATGAAAGTATGGTTCTCATAGATTTAAAATGAAAAAAATTAATAACAATGTTGTCAAATATGAAGGTAAAAAATTAATAATTACCTACTACGAGTGTGGGTGCATCCTTGAAGCCACTATGAAAATTAGTGGGGAGGATTCTCAAAGAGATAAAAAAAAATAGATCATCCATTTGATCCACTGATACCACTGCTTGGCCTGTACTTAAAAGACTTGACATCTTATTACAGAAATATTTGCTTAGCTTTATTCTCTATTTACAAATGTTAGGAAACAGACCAGCATACTTTCCCATTAACTGAAGAATGAATGATAATGTGATATATGTGGTTGTTGGAGTTCTGTTAGGCTGCAAGAAAAAAAAATGAAATAATGATATTCACAGTTAAATAAATAGGACTTTATAACAATGGACTGAGAGTAGCCATCAAGACCTAGAAAGACAAGTGCCTTATGTCAATGACTTGTGGATTATTTTGTGAATTATCAGGTTTGAGCATATATCTCAGAAAATTGTGGAAGCCGGGAAAATAGAAAAAGCCCAAAGCCCAATGGGGAGAACGGACAAGAAAGGATCTCTAGAGAGAAAGATAGCAGGACATTGGAGCTACACAGAAGAAAAAGATAAGGCACATGATTGGCAAGGAGAAAGGCAACGCAGGCCAGATGGAATGATAGGAAAGAAAAATTTATCACATTAAATGTGTTTGCGAAAGATGTTTTATTTTTTTACATACTCAGTTGCACTTAAACATATGACAAAAATTACTATTTTAGTGTAAATAATTGGATGACATGAAAGGAGTTGTCAGGAGAAAAGGCCAGTAGATAAGATGAAAATGCATTTTAATTATGCACAAAATCCTCAAAGATAATAAGTAATACAAGGAAATATTCCTATCGTATTTGTGCATAAATAAACATTCATGAAACTCATACGGATAACCCTTGGCTAATGCATTATATTCTTACGTGTCATTTCAGTCCCCTCTTCATATTTTGTAAGAAGGATTGATAATCAAAATAACAATCTGCACTGTTTGCTTTTCCCTTATCACTAAATCATTAGCTCTGTAAAAGTAACATCTCTGTTTCCATCTTTGCCTGTTTCCCCCGTCCCCAGTTCTTAGTGTCTAATGTTGATTTTGAGATGAACCCTTGAGAAGTACATATTCACCTCATGAATAATTTATGTAAAATTAGTTTTCAATATCCATTTTGTTCCCAGATGTTACTGGAAAGTCCAAAACATGAAATAATAATTGTCATAATTTATATTCAAATAAAATGAAAGGAATATTGACTTTGATGTGCACTAGAGGGTACAGGATATTTCAGTTATTATAAACTGTCTACTATTGGCTTCGGGGCTTCCTATTAGAATGGAGCAGCTATTTGACAACTATAAACTGAATCCAAGAGAAGACAGGATAGAGAGTCAAAGAAATAGATCAATCATGAGATAAGGAGGTAAGTACAAAGGGCATTTTCTAATTCTGTTTCCTTGTTTATAAAATAGATTTATTAAATTTATTGTTAAGGATTTGAGAGAAATACACACATGCATACATGAACACACACATACACAGAGATGGGGGAGGAGAGACAAAAAACTACCAGTGAATCAGTGAATAAAATATCAAGTTTACTACACCCTTAGAACGATATTTTTATAGATAGCACTAACAATAGATAGACATATCTTTATTCTGATGTTTAGTATATTTTTTTTTTGTTCTCTGTACTATCTCTAACAGATTTCATAGCTAGGATTACGTAATTCCAAATCGAATATTTTTTTTTTTACTTGAGTCCAACTGAATCTGATAATTATTTAATGTGTATTTTAAACTGCATAGAAGAAGGATTTTTTTTTGTCATGAAATAAGTTAGAAAATGTTCTTTTCTCCTAGAAACAAATGGCATTTCAGTTCCTCTGCTTAACCTGTCCCTCTGCATGGATTGACATTACAAATTCTTTCAGTTGACCATGGAGGATTGACTTGGAACACTGATGCTCTACATGGGCACATATATAACTGTGATTTCCAGAAATGAAACAACCTAGTGCTGAAATAAATTTTTCAGTTTATCAGTTCCCACTACTACAATAGAATCATTCTTCAAGCAGTGTTTTCCAATTTCTCTTTTTTATAAGCAACTCACACAGGGGCTTAGTAATTCTATCAGAGGAAATAATATTCTATTGAAGAGCACCCTGCTAAAATAATATGTTCTCCAAGGTCATTTCAATGTTTTAGTCACTTATTTTCTTGACAATACTGAATCCTTTCATGCCACAAGGAAAACCATTTTAAACTTGATTTTTTTGATCAGGTCCAAAAGGATCCTTCACTTATATTTAAATGATGTTAAGGAAATTTTAGCTTCTTCAAAAGTAGCAAAAACATGCTGCTTACACATTAGCAACTATAAAATGGGGAGAGGTTAAAAGGTGAAAATTATCACTTACTTTGTTAGGTATAATAATTATTATTAACTTTTAATCAGAGCATTGTTAAAATTTAGTTTATAAGACTGGTACCAAGATACGTGGCATCTAGTTATTTGTAGTACTAATAAGACTGATACCTACATTTCATAATTTGACAATGTTTCTCATATAATTGTGCTTAGTGCGTATGCAATTTAATTCTGAAGGCATAAGAATAAACATTTAACAAGTCTTTACAAAATCACTTAGTGGCCAATATTTGGGACCATTTATCTATCCCTAGTCTCTGTTTTTTTTAAGGCATATTGACTATTCAATTATAAGATTTACTCATTACTTCTTGCGGAAATCACTTCACACATTTCTTTCATTCACTTCTTCAACTACTTTGTATGTTAAACGTCAAGACATCACAGAGCTCTTTCTCCTGTATATTTCATACTACATTTCATGTTAAATGTAAAAACTACTGCAGATTCTTGGGCAAAATCAATTGAAGGTTACATTTAATGCCTAGTTTTTATTTTCATACATGATTTCTTCCTATATTTGCACAGTTAACTTCATAATCCACAATCCATATTTTTCTGTCTCAATTATTTAGAAAATGCCAGGTTCAATTTAATACTACCAGTGAATTAAAAATACATGTCATGAAGGAACCTATATCCATAGACAGAGTTGGTAACAAGTCCAGACTCTCACAGTTGTGTATATCACTTCAGGAAGCTCATAAAAAGAAACCACAGGAGGGACCCATGTCACTGATACTCATTGGTGTGCAGTGTTCATGCCAGAAAACCAGTGATTCTACTCTATAGTAAGATGAACATCACAGAAATAGTCTTGCTTTGTAATGTCCTGAGTTCCAACCTACAGACATTGTTGAATTACATGTATGTTAGATATGGTACTTTACAAATATGTGAAGACAAACTTTGGAGTCCAGCATCACAGTGGAAGTCCACTACACAAACTAAACCTGTTCTATTTTCTAAAAATTCTTAGTATGAACCTAGTTTATTTCCACTAAGAATAGGAAGGAGACCAGTGCTGGGCTTGCAATCATTTTTTTCCTGTTACATGTCTTCACATCTGAGAATCTCACATGACATTGTACAATCCTCATTAAAAAGTAGCAGTGTAACTAATCACCACATCATTGGAATTAGCACACATTTTAATATTATATCACACTGGAAGTTTTGTGTCTGTTCAATAGTCAGATTTCTTTTTTCTTTATAAACTGGAGTAAGTGTTCCATGCTGTCTGCTTTACACACTTTCACAATAGGGTGGAACTATACATACATTATGTGAGAAGTTACCTCCATTAAAACCACATTATTTTTCACTTAATTGGTTTTCTATTTTATAATTTCTTTGTAACAAGGTATTTACAAACTCTGAAATAAACTAATGCGCTATAATGTGATTTCACTGTGCTGGAGAGTCTGTTTCCCTCTTTATTCCACATGTTTTCTGCTTCATGATTTCATTTCTTTCATTGCAATATTAACTATTCTGTCAGATTCTCCCAAGCCCTCTTCAAACTTTTAGTTAATGAACTTCTGTTCTTTCCTTCATCATTTTTTTCCTCACAGTTCCTGATACACAGTATCCAATTCTGCTCCCCTTCAGCCAATCAACTTCTCCAAGTCCTCCCATGTGTGGCTGCAGGGATTGCAGAATTTTGATATACATAATAGTATTCTTCCTCTTCGTCCCCTTTACCCATTTGTATAAACTTCCTCTGCTTTAACTTCTCTAGGGGACAATTATGGTGTAGAGTAGCAGGGTTGTATTTATGTCACCAAGCCCCAAGACAGATGCTTTCGAAACCAGAGTTTGATTCATAAATTTTCGCTAGCTAAGCAAACACTATACTACCAAGCTGTTTTCCCAGACTATGGCTGGATCTTTTGTAATTCCTCATTTTTGAAAAGCTGCATTAATATAATTATAAATTAAGTCTTTTCCCCTGTTTAATAGATGGATTCGCTAATTATTTATGCAAATATAACTTTACAATGTTCATTTCCATTCTGTCCCAGAACCTGCATGTACTTACTATATTGACTCTATATTATTGGTAAGTATTGTCCTTTTCCAGTTCATTTTTTCCACAAAGAGCTTTCATACACTCTTAACCTAAGTGTCACTTATTACAGGAACTCCTCCTTGATCCTGAGATATTAGTTAGGTCCTGTGAATTTTGCATTAATATTTCAGGAAATTGATATAAGCTCAACATCTTAAGTTACTAAAAAAAAAAATTTCTGTAGGTAGAGTCTGGAAATGACCACATTGAGTTAAAATCAAAGTTTAGACAAAATCTGTACAGGTGTAGGGTTAACAACCCATTTGTTTTTCAAGCTTCAAAATTCTTGATGATTTTGCTGTGAAGTTTCAACTCCAGCTCCAAAGGGGGCAACATACAGGAGAATATATTATAACACTTTCATCTCAATCAAATTCTATTTTAAATATTCACACAGATAGGTTACATATACTTAGATAAACCAGGACATTCCTATATCCTAAAGCCAGTTGATTAACAACCTTATTTATGTTTTTAAACTTAATTCCTTTAAAAATGTTAGTTAATACAGTAATACATTCTGATGATAAGGGCAGTATTAGATAGGTAGGGACTATATTTCTTCTTTCACACCATGCCTGTAATGAGAGCTTATGCCTATAATGACAGGAAGAGTATGCAATTATATTGAGATATAGGTCACATTCTATTTTAATTGTCTATTTCCTTGTCTAAATTTTATTTCACATGTCCAATCACAACAAGATAGGCTATACAATTTTAATAGAAATCTGTTCCTCTGCTTTCTTTGGGGAGTAATATATTCCCAAAAGTTAACATGGTCATGAAGTCGATTATCATTTAATAAATTTGGGTTGAAATTCACAAAAAAGTGTTTGAATAATAAAATGCAACCAAACATAATATGCTTCCCTTTTCTGGGAATAAGCACAAAGAATATTATTGGTTTTTCGGAAGAAATAGTGATTTCCAAATATATATCTGAGTTTTTCATTACTTTTTTTTCAATTTCTTTAAATTGTCATTTGGACCATGTTCCCCTTCACCGCTGGAATCCTCTTCAGCCATCTCTTTCTGAAGTAAAACAATGATAAAACTATCCACCAAATGCTACTATTTGCCCTTCCTTTGCCCTCTACCTGACATTCAAATATATACATATATATACATATATACATATATATATATATACACGCACACAAAAGCATTACTTTATCACTGATCTGAAAACTTCTCATCATGTAAGTTTCAATCACAATAATTTAAGCCACTTTACTCACAAAACAGGAATATACAATAAAGATTAAAATGACAGAAGTGTTGGTGTATGCTAACGTCTCTGGCATGCACAGCTTCCTCCCTCTGTGCTTATATTTCTCTACCTCCTTTTCTTTGCATATACTTTCCAAGACATTGCTCTGATGTCTTCAAATGATATAGAAATCCACTCTACTCATCATCTCTCTAACATACTCCTTCACTCTTAATTCCTTCTAAAAGTATTTATTTTCAATAACAATCACATTTCTATTTAAGGCTTAAATACATGTATGTTAAGAAAAAGTATTTCTTGCATGCACACTGAAAATATGACTCCCAGTTCAATTATTAACCCTGACAATACTTGTCTAGCTCTCAGATGAATTTTTAAGGCTAAATTTTATGTTGCTGTTGCTCTGATTAAATCTATCAAATTTTCACATATGGCTTAGAAATAAAGCCTTATATATTTATCTAAAATATCCAATGCCAGCTAACTTTTACCCCGCACCCTCACACATCATGGCTTAGGTTCTCTATTATTTCCCATCTTATCTTTGTCTCGCTGTGTCTGCACATTCACTTCTCATCTCAGAAAGTTTTTAGTATTTAAAAATCTGCTCAGACACGAGTAGTTCAGCCCTCAGAACACCTCACAGAGAGCTGATATGCTGGGACTGAGTAGAAGCCACCAGAAACACATTTTGGGTGGCGCATGACATTTGCTGACAAGTGGAAAGATATGAGTGACGTCACTCTGAGAGGGCCGCTTTCCATCTCCAGATTCGCATGATTTTATCTCACCACTAAGACGCCACTGCTCACGAATAGATGAGTCTGTTTGGCTGAAATATACCCCATTCAAGTAGCAGAAGGTAATTAGCAAAGGATCTTAATCAGCAGCATTGCTTTAGTGCCCATCATTAAAAAGCTTCACTGTTAACACCGTTTTCTTTTCTGCTTTATGAAGAACTCATTTATGTGCCATTTCAATGCTGTTGTAATTGTGAGGGAATTTTATGGGGGGATTAAATTACCAGTCTCAATTTTACAACATAAACATTACCTGCAGCCTTCTATAACCCAGCCAAGGGAGAAAGCAGAAAGGAAAAAATATAATAAAAATCCTGATGATCAAACTGTGCTCTGATGTTCATTGTCTGATTGATCTGAGACAATACATTAAGATTTCCAGCCATGTGCATAAAACCTTATCTTTATTTCTTGGCATATTTCTTCCCACAATTGGTAATTGTCATACATTAGGAAGGATGGGTATACTTAATAAGACTGAATATGTAAAAGACACGAAATGTCAATTCGTAAATATTTAAGAACTTGGTTGAATCCTCATTTCAGCAATAGAGTTCCTAGACCTACCTGCTCCCACAGTTATAAAGGGAAAAAAAAAGACACCTGAAGTGCTTCTCATTGCTGGAGGCAACTGCAGTTATCTTTGTTAAGAAAGGTCAAAGTCTTAAGATGAATAAAACTAGTTAATAAATTATTTATTAGCCATTTTTGTAAGTGTGTTAAACATGTGTGACTCACATATTTATGAAAGTTTTTTTTTCTTAATGGAGAGACAAGTTTTTAGAACTTTGTATCAAAGACTACTAATTTCAGTTTGCAAGGAAAATGCCAGTAAAAGATAAAGCTTCCTTCTTTTCCTGTGAACAATTATTTCACAATGCAGGTTTAACTATTGTGGACTAAGCCTTTTCACTGTGTACATGAGATTATTTCCTTTCTCTATGTTTAAGTTTTCTCTACCTGCCTCTCCTATTATTAAAACAACACTGAGGCTAAGATTGAAAGTATTTGATTTTCCTTTTTATAGTTTTGAGCTCAGAGTTTATTTTATTCTTAATACATTTTTAAAAATGTTTACTCCTGACATTATTTTTAATAACTATCTCATATTTCTGGTGAGAAAATTAAGGCTCAGAGGAAAATCTGGCTGCTAAGAGATGGCAGAATCAGTAGGGACATGCTTTCTTTCCCCGTGTGCAGGAAGCACTGTGCACCTTCACTAGCACGGCAGAAATTGAGCATAATGGATCACAATGGTAACCTTAGCACTGGACACAGGGGACAACATCAGAAGTTCCATGTGGGCTTCAAGTCAGTTATATAACTCAAGAAAATAATGCAGTAAAAGTGTCGATTTTGTAATAAATTAGATTAAAGATACAACTATCAGGTGATGTGGAGAGTCCACAAGATGGTAGGAGATTTTCACTACCTTTGGAAAACTTCGCACCTGTTGTCTTTCATGCTTTCCTGAAAATTTCAAAGAGGAAAGAGACATTAGAGTTTGCTTTGTATTCTTTTCTTTTTTCCTTTCCTGTCCTTCCTTCTTCCCCTCTCTTTCTCTCCTTCCCTCTCCTCATCTTTCCCTCCTCCCTCCTCTCCCCTTTCTCTTCTCCCGTTTTTTCCCCTTCCTCTGCTCCCTTCTCCTCCTCTTCCTCTGCTTCTCTCCTCTTCCCTCCAGTCCATCTCTCCTTCAGCCCCTCCAACCTCTCCCTGCATCCTTCTTTCTTTCCTCCTCCCTTCATTTCTTTTGACCTATTAATTTACTATTTATCTATCATCATTTATCTATCTTTCTTTCTTTCTATCTATCTATCTATCTATCTATCTATCTATCTATCTATCTATCTGTTTGTTTAAATTTATTTTTGATACAGGGATTTTGCATAGTGTCTCAAAGATATACACGCAAGAACTACCACTGAACCTTATCTCCAACCCTGGATTTCTGCTTGGCTTTCTCTGAATCTATAAGGCATCCTTGAGTGAACATTATGACCTCTACCAATTTTCCTTTAGCTAATATCTTAAGCTTTTCTTTCATAAATTTTCTCTAACACAGAGACCACCTTTGTTGCTTTTGACTAGAGTAATATATTTCACATATTCAAATATCTACTCTCTAGAAATCAAGAATTTTAAAATTAGTTACACAATGCTTGAGAGTTATTTAATTCTCTTACGTGGTTAATCACTTAAACATAGACCAGAAATATCAAACCATTGAATATTCAATAGGATAAATAGAAATGAGTTAATCTTTCAAGTATTTTATTCTTATTGAATGAGATATATCGAGGCTGTACAATCAAATCCATGAACAAATCTATAAGCTATTACAGAGCATGACATTTATGTAATATTGTACACAAGAATATGAGCAAAAAGCATGAATAGTTTAAGTCTTGAGAGTGTTTTGGCAGGGCTAGACATGAAATGTGAATCGTGAAGTCATGCAGTCATGCTTAAAAATTAGCCTTCCAAGGGTTCTATTAAAGGAGTTCAGGGATCCAAAGTTGTTCAAAACATTTCAAAAATTTTACAACAGAATGAAGCATTTTTTTCATTATCAAGGAGAGGATGATTAAAGATATTTCATGGCACAGTGAAAGTGTTACATTACTTAAATGTTAATGAACTCAGCCAGAAAGTAATTCTGTATATAGTGTGAAAATAAGATGGCAGTATCATCCCTTTAAGAAAGAAATACTGTATTTCAGCTATGAGTATACATACATATATATATATATGCACATAATATACATATTATTATGAGCATCTATATGCATGCACATTTACAAAAAATACACATAACTAAATATGTTTAGAGACTACTCAAGTGATATATCAATTATATATACAAAATTAATAGATGCATGCTACAAAACTATAAAAGAGAGACAGATATATTAATGAGGTCCATCAAATCATTAGCATGTTTTAGAATAACATTACAAATGAAAATCAAAATAATGAGTGTGAGAAAAAACTTGTGTTGTCAACTTTACATAAAACTAGATGCCTAAATTCTGACAATAAAAAAGTCTCCCATAACTTCATAATTTGAACGAAAACACAATTTAAGAGGATCTATCTAATTATTTTGCTTGGCATTCATAAATTTGAAATATAACACATGCACAAGTATGAATGTATCCGAAGTACACAAATGGTACCTAATGCATCTAATGTCTGATATTTTCATTTGTAAGTTTTTTAAAAATGTGTATGTGATTCACAGGGACTGAGTTTGAAAGGAGGATAGACTAATAGATTTGAAACTTTCAAAAGCTTCATATATAATTGGTATATGGATCTCTACTAACTCAGAGATTAGCCGAGAAATTAAGACCAACAGTAACTTCTTCCAAGGAGATAGTATATTGAACTATGGCTGATTAATTATGCCTTTTAAATTATATTTTTATTTAGAGGTCTCCCAATGTATCCAATCATCTAGCTACCTTTACCTATCCATATATATATGCGTATATATTATATATATATATATGGATATATATGTAAATATATATATACATACATACACTTATATACATACATACAATGTGTGTATACGTATGTATATAAGTGTATGTATGTATATATATTTACATATCCTAATCTATCACTGAAGAAAACTGATATGTCAGTTAAAGAAAACACTAAACAAAAACCTTCATAACAAAATGTCCAGGAAATCTGGGACATCATGATAAGAACAAAACTAAGAATAGTTGGAATCAAAGAAGGAGAAAAATACCAACTCAAAGTCACAGAAAATATATTCACCAAAATCATAGAAGAATACTTTCCCAAACTAAAGGAGAAAATTCCTATAAAGACACAAAAAGCTTACAGAACACCAAATAGACTAGACCTCCCAAAAGTTTGCTTGCCACATAATAATAAAGCCACTAAATCTACAACAAAGAAAAAATACTAAGAGCTGCAAAGGAAAGGGGCCAAATTACCTATAAAGGGAGACTCAACAGAAAATGCTCATGAGGGAAATATAACAAGCCCAGAAAGATAGGCAGGGGATGTACTCACTCAGAAGTGGATTTCAGACAAAAATCAAAGAATAGCCAAGCTGTAAACTACAACCGTTGAACAGCTTAGGATCAGAAGGAACTAAAAAGGGTCATCCAGAGATTCCTTAGAAAGAGAAAATAGAGAAGATCATCTTAGCAAATTGGGATCATAGCAGGTTGTAACCAGGAAGAGGTGGGAACAAATCATGAGAGAAGGAGATGCTTAAGTGAGAGGAGCAATAAAAAGGGGGAAAAAAGAAATGGATGTCTTTATAGAGAAAGCCAATACGGGTTTGGAAAGAGACTGGGTGCTGGGGAAAACTCCAAGAACTCACAGGCTGTCCTTGGCCAGGTCTCCAACTAATAGAGGAGGTGGTGCCTAAATAGGACTTCCCCTATAATCAAATGAATAACCACCCTAAGTGTTATCACAGAAGCTATATCCAACAATGACCAGACGTTGAGGCAGAGATCCATGGCTGAGCACTGGGCTGAGTTCCTGGTCTAGCTGAGAGTGGGGGAGGAAAGTCTATAGGAGCAAGAAGATATGGATTATGAGGAAAATTCCTACAGAGATGACTAGCTGGAGCTCTGGATAGTTCACTGAAGTAGGAACATCCACTGGGAAACCATCAGGAAAAGGAGTTAATAGACAACTGTTGATTGGCATGGGCAGGGCAGTACATGAAGCCTTGAGGAGTGGGATCAGACTGTTCTTCTGCATGGGCTTGCCCCTTGGAGCTCATTCCCTGCAGAAGAACACCTAACCCAGTCTTGATTTTGCATGAGTAAATGTACTTGACTGGGGTAGATTGCCATGCCGAGCTCACCCACCTTTGAACTTCTTGCCCTTTTGGTGGAGGGGATGGGTATATGAGGAGGGAGGAGGCTAAAGGCTGACTAGCAGGGATTGTGAGGAGAGAATGGAGGGGAGCAGGGAGATACATGGATAAAAAAAAGACATTCTTTTTTTTTTTAATAAGAAAATAAAATGAACATACAAAAAATAAAAAAAGCCAGTGGGAAGCAACCAAACAGGAGAAAAATGGTCTCTACAGTAGAGACAGGCCCTGCTGCCACTATTAGGAGTGTCACAAGAATCCCAAACTACATTACCATTGCATATAGAGAGAGGGTCTAAGTCAGACCCATGAAGGCTCTGTGACTGTCAGTTCCATTTCTGTGAACGTCTACAAGCCCAGATTAGCAAATTCAATGGGATTTCCTCTGGTATCTTTCACTACACTGGCTCCTACAGTCCTTCGTCCCATTCTTCCATAGGATTCCACTTGCTTTGCCTCATGGTTGGCTGTGGGTCTCTGCATCTATTCCCATCAGTTGCTGCTTGAAGGCTCTCTGGTGATGATTATGGTAGGGTCCTGTCTAAGAGAATATTAGAATACCGTTAGGAATCATTTTATAGCCTTCCGTAAACTTTTATTTATTTATTTATTTATTTGGCCTGTTGTGCTTTGTTGCATCCTAGGCTCTAGACCATCCAGTCTTTGGTTCCTGGACCTCCATGCATTATCAGTGGTGATCTCATTCTCCTGTTGGCATGGGTCTTTAGCTGGACCAAGCATAGACTTGTCAGTCCTACAACTTATGTGCCAAATTTAACCCCAAACATCTGCAGAGAGGACATATTTTAGATCTAAAGTTGTTTGTGCTTAGGCTGCTGCTCTAATCTCTGGATTTTGAAGATTTTCCTGGTTATAGAAAATAGCTGGTTCAGGTCCCATATCCTCCATTATTAGGACTTTTAGTGAGAGTTAGCCCAATATTTCCTGGATGTTTCTATTTTATTAGGGTTCTTTCTTACCAGAGAAATGCCCCCCCAATTCAGCTGTCTCCCAGTACTTTCTCCCTCTATTCTTTCCTGACCTGATATCACCGTTTCAATCCTAACTTGAACCTTGTGTACCTGCAAAATCATTGTATTTTAGTTTCCCAGGGGGTTCATTCATTTTGCCCTTGAGTCTTGCTTGTTACTTAGCCTCTCAGGGTCTGTGAATGATATCATGATTACCATTTACTTTAAAGCTAATATCTACTTGTAAGTAAGTACGTACATGTTGTCCTTCTGGGTCTGGGTTACCTCACTTCACTCAGGATGATTATTTTGTTGTTGTTCTAACCATTTATTTGAAAATTTCATGATGTGTTTTGGTTGTTGTGGTTTTGTTCTGGTTTTTTTGTTTGCTTAGTTCTAAAGCTGTGTAATAATTAAGTCTGCAAATGTACAACATTTTTGTTACCTATTTTTCTCTTGAGATTATCTAGGCTGTTTCCAGTTTCTATGAAGAAAGCTGCTATAGCTGCTACGTACACACTGAGCAACTTTTCTTATAGATGGTGAAGCATCCTTTTGTTTTATGCATAGGAATGGTATAGCTAGGTCTTGAAGTACACAAACTTCCAGTTTTAAGAAATTGCCATATTGATTTCCAAGGTGGCTATACAAGTTTTCACCTCCATAAACCATAGAGAAATGTTGCCCTTACTTCGTTTCCTTTCCAGCATAATGTGTGACTTGTTGGATATTAACCCTCTGTCCAAAAGAGGTTTGGTAAAAATTTTAACTAATAGTATAAGCTGCTGCTTTACTTAAAAATAATCATTAAAATTTATGCCACATATAGACAAATCAAATTCAATTGAGAGAAACTCCAAGAAATTCCACTAAAATCAGGGACAAAACAAGGCAGCCTGTTCTCTATTTCTATCTCCTATACCTCTCTCTCTCTCTCTCTCTCTCTCTCTCTCTCTCTCTCTCTCTCTCTCTCTCTCTCTCTCTCTCCTCTCTCTCTCTCTCTCTCTCTCTCTCTCTCTCTCTCTCTCTCTCTCTCTCTCTCTCTCTCACACACACACACACACACACACACATCCTTTATCTATTCAATTCAAGGTCTTGCTAGAACAATAAAACAACTAAAAGGAAAGTAGACACAAATTGGAAAAGAATTCACATTATCATAATAAATGAACAATATCATGGTGTATATATGTATATATCCCCAAAACATTTTACTAGGAATGTGCAACAGTTGATAAACACCTTGAGAAAATTGGTGAGTACAAAGTTAACTAAAAAATAAATGAGTAATATTCTGGTATACACATGACAAGTGGTCTGAGAAACTAATGGAATACAACGTCTTTCAGAATAGCCACCAATAATCTAAAACATCCTGAGATCTTACTATGTTTAGGCCTAACTACCAAACACTAGTAGCTCACACCTTTAATCCTGACTCTAGGATTATGATGCAGAGTTGAACCCAGAAGTGAAATAACTTGGTGAAGAAGATATTTAAGTCCGGTGTAGGCATAAATTTTCGTTATTCTGTGGAAGCAACGAGCCAGACTAAGGTCTTAGGAAGATGGCTACTATCCTGAGAAGTTTGCTAGGTGAGAATTACTGTGGTCTGTTTCCCCTCTCAGATATTCCCCAATATCTGGCTCTGAACTTTCATTAACCACCAACTAGAATTTGTGTTTGATAAATCCACATATCTATGGACACCTGAGTTTTAATAAAGAATCTAGGAACACACACCGGAAAAAAGAAACCTCTTCAATAAATGATGCTAACAGGAACAAAAACGCAAATAGATCCATATCCATCACACTGCACACAAAACTCAAGTCCAGGATCATCAAAGACCTCAATAGTGAACCTGATAGAAGAGAAAGTGGGCATTAAACTTGAATAAATTGGCATAGCAGATAATGATGTGAGAATGTCTTTCTATATGCTGAGAGTAAGGACTCTTTTGGCCATGGCAGATACTATAGAAGTAGGTGGGGAAATCAGAGCTTAGGTAGGAGAAGGAGGGCAAAGTCAGACAGAAAGAGACAAGTCAGCCATCCAAGATTCAGCATATAAGGTAGCACAGGTGAGCCAAAGTCCAAATTGCAAAACAGATTAATGGAAATGGGTTCAATTAAGTTGAAAGAGCTAGCTAGATATATGCCTGAGCTATAGGACTAACAGAATGAAACTAATGTGTGTGTTTCATTTGGTCTTTGGGGTTGCTGGACCAGATAAGCAATGGTAGGCAGATCTGTACCATGAGGCTAGCCAGAGCCGGAAACCTCTTATTGCAGATATTGCTCAACGTAGGGTAAACACCCACTCAAAGTCTGAGAAAGCTTAAAAAGGATTCTAGAGCATAGAAATGGAGCCAAAAGTACCTTCCAAGTTATTTCTCTAAAGTGAGTTTTAGTACAGAGTGGCATGTGGGGTTGAGCTACAAAATGGCACTGAGTTTACAATGGGGTAGTTTAAGCTTTACAAAGCTGATTTCTGAAGTCTCACAGAAGACTTGGATAAGCAAATGGGTGCATGTGATTGATTTAAGGTTTCTGTGTATCTTGAACAGAGTCAAAGATGGCTTCACAGAAGCAGCATTTTCTTAGGTCCATTCTGCTAGCAGTGAGCAGAGGCCCCTTTAAGAGAAGCTTCCTGACTCAGCTTTATCAGCAAAAGCTGTGTGGCCCTTTAAGAGGCTCTGTTGTCAACACTTAAGTGGAGTGAGCAGCAGCAGTTCTTTGCTTGATAATGTGGACCCTAAGATTCCCCCAAATTAGAGTGACAAACAGTTTCACAATAATTAATACTGCTTCTTAGAACTGGGAAGGTGAGCATGGCTCTAGAACCTCTGCCATGTTGAAAAGCCACCAAGGGGGAGGTGGAGTCAGCAGTCAAAGCAGTGTTAGCATTTTAAAGCTTTTCTGTTTGGAAAATGATTAATGATATGCAATTAAAAAAAAAAAACTCAGATGGAGAAAAACCTCTATAAATGGGTTACAAAGTGTGTGAAAAAGAATATGTAAGCTGGCAGAGAAAAGAAAAAGGTTAGAGAATTTCTTTTTAAAAATACAGTAAAAAAATTATAAAAATCCAGATAAAGATAAAAAATAATAGAGTCTGGATTACGGTCATTAATGCATTTTCTTTTTCTTTTTTAACTGTTAATGAGCTAACTGCAGAAAGACACTTGATTACAAAGGCTGCTAAGTTAAACAAACACATATATTTTAAAAGTATCAAGACACTGAAATTTGTGTCTAAGGACATGTTGCTTTGGAAAAGGGGGACAGTTTTTATTTTCTCAGAAGATGAGAACCTGTGGATTGCTTCCAGGCTGGTTTCATCAACCAAGACCACCTAAAAATTCTTTGATGTGAAAGATTGCAATATCAGCTTCAAGGCTACGACTAAGAAGATCCAGCCTCGGAATCCTCGTAAGATTGCCAGTGCCCCTCAATCAGCAGGAAGTAGTAATGGAAATCTACACACAAATTCCCAAAATATTTTTTAAAAATGTTTATTTTTATTATGAATGGTTAAAGGTAATAGTTAATCTCTTTCTAAGAAAAAAAGGGGGATATAGTAAATGAATTATTTTTAAAAGATAGATTATTAAATTTACTTTAATCCAAAAATTATTTGTTAATCTCAAAATATTTTACATTTGTATGGCTATTCATTTATTGTTACAAATTTAAGGTCAATTTTGTGATGCTGTTATGTATTTTTCTACTTTTTTTTAAAGGTATGTTTATGTAACTCATTTAAAATTGTAATGTATGATTAAGAGATGCATATTATGATAGCCAAGCTTATAGTCATGTTAGTTAGATTTTTAGGTAAACAAAGATATATTTCAATTAGATAGGTAATCTTCAAACACTTCAAACCTGGTCAGTGAGACAGGTCTGCTCCTGGCAGCACCAATCTACTTTAAGAGAATAATGGGCATGAAGAAACTTTATGTGGAGTCTTCTTTCTTTGTGGCAATGGTTAACCATTGGACAAAAATCTGTTCTTGTATTTGCTGCTCGACAGTGTTCTGCCCAAGGCACGACTCCCAGAGAGACCACCAAAGACCAAGGCTGTCCAGATGCAAAAGCAAGGTTTATTGCAGGAGCTCAATATAAATCAACAGATAATTCATTGCACACACACTCAGCAGTGAGAGGGTGGAGAAGTTGTAAGGGTTGAGAAACTGCTAGTTTTTACTGGCAGAAACCACAAGCTGGATGACTGGGTACAGGTCGCTTTTGGATTGGAGGGCTGCAGGTGTTGCTGAGAGGAGTGGGGAACTTGGCAGGGGAAACAGGGTGGAGGTGGTTTTTCTGTTCTTGTCATTGCTTGGTTTATTTTCAGCGACTTTTCACAGTTGCCACAAGGACATCAGCCTGTTCTCAGGGATTTTTCAGACCACAGACCATCAGGACTTTTTGCCCTTTGCCCTTAGAGACTTTCCATGGCCAGCCACAAGGTCAAGATATCTTGTTTATGCAACTAAGGGTGAATGGTAGAATTTTCCACTACTATTCTAAAGTTAGGAGTTTTACTGAAATCTGTTCTTTCACTTCTTTCAGACAGTATGCTGAATAAATCAAATATGCAGGTTCCACAGGAAAGTGACCTTTGAACTTTGGCAGAACAAGCTGAGATGGTCCTTCAGGTTTCTGCTTTGCAGAGAAATCTGCCAGACATTCTTCAGGACACAAGTAAAATTGACTGACTGATGAGCTATACCAGAATGAGCAGTGCAGTCCTTCAAATTTCCTGTTTCACTAAAATGTATGCTGGAGATTCTGGGCCTGTAGGCTGAAGATGTGTGTTCCATTCAAAGGAACTCTGGGTGACTGTCCAGGCAGACAAGTATCATCTCGGTCATTTCCAGATTTTGGATGTTGCTTGAACTTCATGGTTACTCGGGTAATATTATATCCTTCTGTGGTCTTTGATATAGTTGAAGATTAGATAGTTGTTTTTTCTTAGTTATTTTAAAAAGGTATATTAGATATGAAACTTTAGGTTCACAAGGATCAGATAGATGATAGAATATTTTCTTTAATTTTGTTAAATACAAAGAGAATAGCTATTTTAACTATAATTCTTGCTTGATAGCTGTTATGTTATATGTAATTTTTCTATGTTGAAAATTCCTTTTTGACTAGACAGAAAGGGGAAGTGATGTGATAGTATCTTTCTGTATGCTGTGAAATAAAGGAACTGTTTTGGCTTATGCCAGGCACTATAGGTGGGGAAATCAGAGTATAGGTAGGAGGAGGGTGGAGCTGAATGAGATGTGATTCAGCTGCCCATGATTTAAGATGTAACAAAATAGGTAAGCCACGGTTCACATTCAAGACAGAATAATGGAAATGAGTTGAATTAAGATGAAAGAGCTAGGTAGCAATATACCTGAGCCATAGGCTGAACAACATGAAATTAATATGAGCATCTGAGTCATTTTGGGGGAGATGTTGTACAGGCCACGAAGGGCAAACTCCTTGTGGTCTGAGCCACTTTCATCAATTAATCATCCACATCCCCTGATGTGGAAATGCCTTTCTGTACGCTGTGAATATCAATCTTTAAATAAAGGAGTTGTGTTGGGCCATGACAGGCACCATAGAAGAAGTATGAGGAGAAATCAGAGCATAGGTAGGAGAAAGAGGGCAGAGTCAGAGGCAGATTGATCCAACAGCCCAAGAAGAAACATATAAGGAACACCTGTGAGCCACGGGCCATGTGGCAGACAGATTACTAGAAATGGGTTGATTCAAGATGTAAGAGCTAGCTAGCAATGTGCCTGAGCCATAGGCCAAACAGCATGAAGTTAATATAAGTGTCTGAGTCATTTCTGGGGGCCTGAGCGGTGGGCAAGAGGTCTCGGGTGGCAGGTCCGTGGGTCCCAGACCTCTGGCAGCACGGGACCAAAGAAACCACCCCTGCTACGATCCCCCAATAACATACACACTGATACCTACAGGCCAATCTGTTCTTGGTAGTTTTTCAGTCAACAATTTTCCCCTAATGACTCTAGGCTGCATCAAGTTGGTATTTAAAGCACAGAAAGTAAACAAGTTCTAGACACTTGCGAAGATACAGACAAAAGATCAGAGGAACCAAAGCAGGAATGATAAATAGAAGAACAATCAGAAATGTGACTAGGACAAAGTGAATATGAGATGAACGGTAGCTTCAAAAATCAAAATGCTATGTAAGAAACCAAAAGTAATGTGATAGGAACTCAGAATGCATTGTTCGTCTCATTTGATTCTGCTGCTGAGAAAAAATTTTGATGCCATGAAAATGTGTAAGCAAACCTTGCAACATTGAAAAAGATGGAAACAGAGATGTAAACGTAGGTAAGATACTTCAGATGGTAGAAGAGTGTATATAAAGTTTAAAAAGGAAGAAAAGGGGTTGGTATAAGGAATGATGACTAGGACTTTCATGGATTAATACCAAACAACAAAACTTAATGATCCAGGAATTCCAATGAGGAGAAAAATAGAATAATGTGATGTTCCTGGATGTGAAGGAGTAGTATCTGGAAGAAAGCTGTATGTATGTAGACATAAAACAATGCTACAATACTGCTTAGCTTAGCAACTTGGGTCAACACAGTAAAGTAAAGAAGCATTTGGATGGGAAAATGAAGATGAGGTTAACTTACAGTTTCCTCAGTTGGTTGGCAGGTATTCCATGAGGTTTTCAAACTACTTTTTTTCTTTTATAATACTCAAATTATTGCAACTTAAAATTAGATTTGAATTATTTTTAAATTTATGTTAAAATCTTATAGTAATAAAGATCAAAATTAAAGAAATGTAGATGATATACTAATGTGTGAGAAAATGTAGTATAGAAGAAATTCATAATTTAAAACAAAACACAGAGGAATTTTTAAAAGACAAAAGTAAGAATATAGAGAAAAGCTAGAAGTGGCAAGTAATTTGGTAAATATTAATCCAAGTATAGCAATGACTGTTGTGCTGAACACCTGTGGTAAAGGCATAGCTCTTAAAAGATGGATAATGTCAAAATGGTTCAAAATTCAGACCTACTATTTGTTGTCCACAGAGCATTTAAATATCAGGATGCACAGACTAAAACTGTGGACATAGAAATGATATTAAAATCCAATTATCCATAAGAAATCGGGATGTGACCTGAACTTCAGTGCTGACTTTAGAGAAAAAAAATAACAGACCAAAAAAGAGAAGAGCGACTTGGGATCAAGGTGAGTACAGTATAGGAAGACATAAAAATCCCAAACAATTTTGTTATTTTATTATTTTACCTGAAGGCAATGGTACAGTATGTGAGATAAAAACTAAAAGAACTGACCAGAGAAATAGAGCAAAAGGCTGTACCTAGGTTCACAGGGAAATACTTCAGATATTCATCACAGTAAGAAATGAGCTGAAACCATTTGGTAATTCTATTGGGAAAATGATAATTATGTGCCAAGTTTCATTAATGTTGTGCATTATCTCCAGATATTTGATAATTACATTGTCACTATCTGGTCTGTATTGGATATCACCTATACTGAAGACTTTTGCTAGGAAAGGAATCTCAATTTGAATCTAGCTCTAATTGGTCCATTCAGGCATGCCAAAAAGTTCGCAAACTTAGAGTTTCTTCTGCCAGTATCCAAGGAGAGGCTTATGCTGTGGGATTATGCTTTTGTACATTGTAAAAATTTGTCCCTCCTACTGATTTAATAATAGCTGAGTGGCCAGAAGACAGGCAGAGTGTATGGATGGGGCTACCAGACTAAGAAAACTGTGGGAAGAGGAGGAGCAGAGAGTAGAGATATAAGGAAAATGGAGAGGAAAGAAGATGAAAATTCTGCTTTTAGAAAACTTACTAAGCCACTTGGCTAATCATGGGTTAGTTTCAGGATAAGAGTTAGCAAGTAATATGCCTGAGCCATGCATGGATTAAGGCCATGTAATTAATGTAAGACTTTTTGTGATTATTTAAAACTGAATGACTTCAGGACAAGTCAGGCAGGACACAAACATTTCTGTCTATAGACTTTCATTAAAGTCCAAAGTACTTAAAACTGGAAACTAATATCTCATTTCATTCTTTCTGCATCTATGAACTTGTTGTGAAATTCCCTGTATGTGGCATTATAGATTCTATGCCTTTTCATTATTGCCTTAGTTTGTAGAAGGAAGGGAAGACCACATAGTCTTTATAGGAAAGGAGCCAATGCCTGTGAGACATTTAAAACAGAACAAACCCCAGGACATGATGGTGAGCACTGTGTGACCATGAGTGAGCTTTGTGAAAAGTGACACCAATATATCACCAAAAAAACTCTTAGTAAACAAGTCTTTGATAATTCCTTAAGAAGATAATCAATTAAGTATCTGAGATTTTCCAACTACAATCTTGGATACATTGTATTCATAAATAGACAAGAATATATAAATTATTATAATTAATATGAGTGAATGGTATTGGAATAGTATGATATATGTGAATACATTTAAATGTAAGTACATTAGAAGATATTCTTGTCAGTAAATTTGACAACTTCATTTTAAATAGCTCTCCAAGAACTTCTCAGAAACATTAAGCTACTGAAGCTGATTGTGATTCCTGAAAAATAGCCTGTGGATATATTTCTTTATTTGGGGGGGGGGGCATGGTTGGATTTCACATCCTCCACCCTAGTTCTCCTGCCTTCCTCCCTGTCCCTCCATATCCTCCCCTCATCTTTACAGCATCCCCCCCAAAGAAGATTTCCGAAAATCAAACCGAACCAAACAAGCAAACAAAGAAAAACAAAACCAACCATCTTTTCTCCTCCATTTTGCTGTCTCTTCATTCTTTCATTTACCCTGTGGCACTGGGAGCCTTCACGTGTCACACAGTATCCCTTCCTGTCCAATCAGACTTACTAGTAAATGTTCCTTGAAATGTGTCATTGGTCTGAATCAAGGCTTCTCATTTCTGGTACATTATCATCAATGTAGTCATTTTCTTAATCAAGGTTCCCTCCTCTCAGATGACTCAGGCTTATGTCAAGTTAACATAAAACTATCCAGGACATAACAGATAACAGACAGATAACTTCACTAGATCAATTATTTTAGAAACAAGACATAATTTAAAAGTAGTAGAAAGGTGAGCATTTCTCATTTTCTGGGAAAACTGACTTGCTATAGTATACATGAGTTTCTCATCTCCCCATGCATGAATTAGAATTATATTATTACCCAAATAACCTGGACAGCTACTCAACTTATTTTGTTGGTTTGTTGGAGAAGTAGCATTAGATGTCTTTGATTTGGTTCATCAGTAAGTGAGGACAATGCAGGCAAAAAAGTCTTAACTATCCAGCGTAAGCAGTAGCTGATCTTTCCACATGAACACTGCCCTCCTCCCTCTCCACTCAGTGCCCCAGGGCTGTTTGTCTTTCTTCTTAGAAGCCACTGTACATTCCTCTTTTTTGCATGTCCCTTTCAAGGCCACATTCACTATTGAACCAAATGAATCAGCTATCTTTCAACTTCTTGTAGATAGAAGTGTGAGTCTTTTGTAGTCAAACTGCTTATTTCATTAATTCCTGTTGGGAGCCCATTGAGGAAATTACCAGCATTATGGAACATCTGGAACTGAGTTGATGAGTTTTTTGAACCTTGCTTCCTGGAGTCTAGTTTCTTGCTGCTTCCTGAAAGCAACATTAAAGGCCAAGGATGCTCTTAGACCGTGTCGAAACTTTCGCTCAATTTTCTCTCAGCACAACAGCATCAAGTTCCTCCAGTTGCTGTGAATCACCAGCACAGGAGGGACTTGTAAAAGTATAAACTCATGCAATCCAAAGCCTAACTATTTCTCTTCCTTTATATCTGCTCTACATAAAACGTTTATTAGTATTAAGTACTGTCTCAACCGTGGTTAATGTCACTAAAAATTTTTAATTAGCATTAATCCCCCGCTGGGATTAACAAATAGGTTCTTAAAATTTGGAGAAAAGTGAATGCTGTGAAAAGGTCAACTAATTGGTACCTCAGAAAGTAGAAAAAAAAAAAATGTGTGTCTTCAGAGTGGATGTTTCAGTGATAAGAAAAATTTTCCCCTTTGTCACATTAGTTTCATTCTAAACTTATCAGACAAAAGTAACATAAAAGGAAGCATATCGGGTGAGAAAATAGACAAGAGCATGAGTAGAGGTGTTGATGGATTCTTAGGTGCTGGACAGTAGTGTTGTAACAGACAGATGATCAAAAACTCAGAAGAGCCCTAAGTAACAGAAACCCCAAAGTGATCATTCTTGTTTTCTGTTCAATGAATACTTTGTAATGAATATTTATTAATGGGATCAGTAGATCTCAACCTTCTTCATGCTTTGAGCCCTTAATACAATTTCTCATGTTGTGGTGATTCTCCCAACCATAAAATTATTCTGTTGCTACATCATAACTGTGATTTTGTGATGCTTATAAATATTAATGTAAATAACTAATGGCTATGAGATGTGATATGTGATCACCAAAATGGTCATGATATATAGGTTAAGAACAACTGAGTTAGATAGAAATAATAAATATTTGCTATCACTCACTGATTCTGGACTTTGTACTAGAGAAAGAGTGGGTACTATCACCTAGGAGTTTCATAACAGCACAAAAATAGAAAATATGTGAATGAGAGGAATATTAACAAATCTGTACACAGAGATTGTTAGATATTAGAGGGAAGGGAAATAAAAATATCAACAAAGGGAACTCTCCAGCAACAAATATAAAACAAATAAACAAATCTGAAGTCAAGATAACTGTTACAAAATCTTTCAGAGATAACTAACATGAAAAAAGCATTCAAGATAATTTTTTTAATTTTCAATTAAAATACTTAGAATATTATTAGATTTTTAAAAAGCAGTACAAAAAAGGCATCAACTGAGCTCAGCCACAAATGGAACAAAAGCAGAAAGTTACATTTTAATTTTAGCCTGCATTACAAGATGTCTTGTATTTTTTAATTTACAAAGTTGTCTCATCTAAATTTAATAAGAATGGAAGATGGAAAAAAGCAGCTGAGTAAAAGTGAATAAACTATCTGGAAAGATATTCACAAAGAATATACTGAGGATGGATATGGATATGTAACAACTGAGATGGGAGCCAGAAAGTAAGCAAAACTGTCTGCTGGATAAAATATAAAATTGCATGCTAAAATATTACAAAAACAGGAAAGCGCTTGAATTTAAGGGGTCCATCAGCTAAGGCGGAATCTCTTGCATGCTACCATACCAATAGCGTGCTACTTCCTCAGTAATAGGTTTCCCATAGTCCCTTCTCTTTAATTTCACTATTGAATCTATTTTAAGGAACAGCTTAAGTATTTGAAATTTTTTATTATATTTAATCTGTGAAATAGGACAAAAGGATACTAAGTGGTCTAATTTCCTGATGAAGCATCAGCTTATTGGTGATAATTCTGTGATACACTCTCAGCAATGAATAATTTGAAAACACAGGCAAAAATATAGAAGAATGACTTTGGCCAGTGATGCAAAATATAGCTGAGAAAAAAAAAAGGAAGATTGATTATCTTACATCATTACACTATGAGTTCAATACACCCTTCTTAAGACTGGATGTGCTTGCCTGGAAAATATCTGGAATTCTTGACTGTTGATAGTTACTCACAGAAGTAAGGGCTACAGAGGGCCATTGGACCCTATTTGTGTATGTACAACTCCTCTAAGATATTGGCCTGAGATTTTGACTAGATTCCACATGATCTTTGTGGAGACAATGGAATATATATTCTTGGGGAAAATAGACAAGAAAGAGGCTTCATCTGCACAGTCAGTGGAAGCCATCACACATTGTAGATGCAAACCTTTCAACAAGGTTGCTTAATGCTCACTAGTGCTCCTTTTATAACCTCTCACTCATGTTCTATTCATCATTGTAACAAACACAATAGTTGCTGAAGGTGAGATTTTGGGGAATTATATATATATATAATATAGTTTTGTTTATTATTGATAGTTTATAAGAAAATAGTGAGGTATTGCTTAGTTTCCTACAAAAAAAAAAAAAACAAACACTTGACACATGAATAAATGTTAGTGTGTATATAGTAATTCACCACAAATTGTATGGAGTTGAAATAATTTGGGTCAAAATCTCAGCGTATGTTTCTGTAGATATTAGCAAAACATTCTATATGTTATAATTATATATGACAATGAGTGTAGAAGTATAGATTTGGGTATATATGTATGTATGTATGTATGTATGTATATATATATATATATATATATATATTATAATACATTGAATCCGTTTATGTAATTTACTTGTTTTTCCTTCAGACTTACTCCAAAACTATTGGAGTGAAAATAAATAGGATTTTATTGTAACATCTCAAGTTCTTTCTAGAAGATGGATGTGAGCTCAGTATAAACATAGCTAACTTATCACACCAGATGGTATCTAAAATGGCTCTTCCCCTGTTCTCTTCTCTAATGCAAATAGATTCTTTAACTCAATATATCTACAGCACAGGTTTCCCTTCCTATGCTCCTCCTAGCTCTCTCTCAAGACAAAAGCCTTCATATTGAGCTTGGAAAAGGCACATCAATGGGAGAAAATGAGTTTTCAAGAGCAGGCTAAAGTGTTACAAATACACCTACTCTGGTTTGAGGAGTTTCATGAACACAGCAAGCTTACACCCTCATTCCATATGTTACAGACCTGGTACAGAGTCATGCAGGCTCCTTGAAGGCCATTTCAGTCTCTGTGGGCACATTAGAACCCTACTTAATTGATTCAGCAAGCCACATTCTTGTGGTGCCACCATCCCCTCTGATTCTTACACTGTTTCCTCTTCTCTTCCATTCCATTATCTCTAAGGGAAGAGACCCAGGGGAGACAGTCAATTTAGGCTCTCCCTCTGCTACATGTCTGAGTGTGGGCCTCTGTACCTGTCTTAGCTACTGCTGGAGAAAGCCTCTCTGATGACAACTGGATGGACAAAACACTTACCTTTTATTTGGAATAATTTCGTTGATTTTGTTTTTTATTCATGTTTGGTTCTACTTAGGTCTCTGGAATACTGAGTCTCAAGATCCTAACAGAAGATCTACAGTTTAAAGGAGGGAAGAAAATTGCATGTTTTCGATGGCTACAGGAATTACTATAGACAATGTGCAAGACAGAGCATGATCATTGTTAAGGTGACAGAGGAACCCAGAAGATACACACATAATTGATTGACTAGATCTCATCATAATGTCTTTTTCCTGTACTCTTTTTAATTTTGGATTTATAAGATAAATACAGCATTTATCGCTTTGCTTTCTCCAAACCCACCCAAATATCTCTGCTGGTTCTCCTTCAAATTCATGGAGTTTTTTTAAAAAACATACTGTTATTAAATTCCAGTGTGTATGTGTGATGTATATGTATAGACATATGTATGTATATATTTTATATATTATTATTATTATTATTATTATTATTATTATTATTATTATTATATAACCCATTTGGTCCATACTGTGTTATTTCTATACATGTTTACAGGGCTGATTTTTGGCACTGGACTACCAATTGATGTTAAGTTTCTATATCAGACTACCTCTCCTACCACCAGATTTCCTCAGTTTCTATAGTTCTTTGTGTAGGGTTAAGGCCTTATGCAGAAAAAAAAAAAGGTAAAAAGAGTATAAATTTCAGGAGATCAAGGAATTCACTGTGAGATATGTCTTTTGGTAATAACTGAATAATGTTAAAAAATAACTTTCCAAACATAAACTGAAGAATAATGACCCCAGTGGACATGGAAAACTAGTTGGGAAAAATCTCATGAAGATTGAACAATCTATCATTATTTTTTAAAGGCTTTATTTGATGAGCAATTTCATTCACAATCATATAAAGACATGTAGTCAAATACGGAAACATTTTTATATGATCATATCTTATATTTTTAGAGGAATCTAGAAAATTTGATTACTATTAATACGAAGAATTTTCAATGCCACTACATGCTTAAAGTAAGAAATGAAATACGTAGTCAACCAAAATTGATACATTTAAATGATATATTTACTAAGATAAAGTCAATAATATTGATTATTAGATGATTTAATAGTTATTCTGAAAAGCATAGACTATATCTTGTTCTGTAAGTGACTAAAATTGGAGCAATAAAGACCTAGTACACTATAAATAATAAAATTATAAAGTATTCCTACACATTGAAAAGATTAGCTGTTTTGTTCTTCAAATAAGTGAGTGTGCACAAATTTTAAATTGCCCACTAAAGTATATAAACAAAAATAAAATGTCAAAATAAAGACTGTTGTCATAACATAATTTTTGTTTACAGAAAAAAAATATAGGCTTAAACAAATTCTTCATAGTTTAAAAGATATAAATTCTAAATGTGAAATCTGAGTTTACTAAATGCCTGTTGTTGGTTTGACACTGCATTGATATGTGCATAGTCTTAGACTGGCTTGAAACCTGCCTCAGTCTCTTGACTTCTGAGATAACAATAATCATGTGCCATCATGTGCTTCCTGACACCTGAAAAAATATGAAGCTGAAAGAATAATTGAATATAGGTGGACAACTGTCTCCATGTACCAATGAGAAAGTATAACCTAGTAGCGTATCATAGAGGCAGGGCAGGTACTTAGCACAGGTTAGTGTGAAAAAGGACAGGGGTACACACTCAGTTCTAAAAAACAAACTAAAGCTAGAACTAAAAATTATATATTTCATCTGATCATACTTATCTGGGGAAGGGAATTTTACTTGAAAATTTTAAAGTAATTCATAATTAAAACAATTAGTGCCAGGTAGACATTATTTTCTGCATAGGCCAATAATGTATAATCCCACAGTAAACAACCATAAGCACAATTTCTTGATAGTTGATACTTTTCTTTCTCTCAAAATTCCATATCCACCCTTTCTCACAAAAATGCCAAATTATATTTATACTTTTACTACACCTTTGTATTGCCAACCCAAATCTGCAGAAAAAAATTATTAAGAAAGATTGATATTAGAAGTTTGAGCATTTCTGGCATAATGGAAATGATTTATGTGTCCAGAATAGAATATATAAAGCTGTTAGAAATTTTCTGTGATGATATTATCTTTTGTATTCCCTTATGGCTATTAATGTTCCATCAAGTTTGTGTCCTGGAAATGGATATCTCCTAAATAAAATTGATGGATATGCTTCCTGTTATAAAAGATCACATGGAGTTCAAGCAGAGGGTAGAAAATGCCACAGCTGATCATATTCATACACTGCCACTCTTGGTGGAAGCAACTTCCGAGAGGCCTGATTTCTTGCCAAGGACTCTTGATTCATACTTTACAAAAGTTTCCCCACCATTAGCTCTTGTGTATACAAGCTCACCTCTCATTTGTTTACTTAATCCTGACCACAGTCCACAAGCTTCTTAAGTGCAGGGAGTACCAGAGAGTAAAGGAACTTGTTGCACAATCTTATATAATTTTCATTAAGAAATGTCATCTCCCTCAATGTATCTCCATGCTACTTCCCTTCCCTCTTCCCAATCCTTCGCAACCATCCCTCAGCCTTGTTCCTCCCCATCCACCTATCAAAAGGGCAAGAAGTCCCAAGGTGGGCCAGCTCAGGACAGCACATCCACTCCAGGCACATCTGATTCACTCATCCCAAAGTCACCACTTGGCTGAGCGTCCCTCTATAGGGAATGGGCTCCAAGGTACCAGCCCATCAACTGGAACACAGTCTGATCACACCCCTCGTAACTCCACACAATCATGGCAGTCAAAATAAGCCTACCCTGGGAGGGCTCAGCTCCCCCTCTGGATGGATCTCCCATAGCAATTCCCAATTCAGTAAACTCCCCAGAGCTTCAACCAACCATCACCTCGGTAACCTTCCTCAAAATTTCTATCCCTCTACTCATACAGACTTTCTTCCCCTGATCTCTGCCTGACCAGGAGCTCTGCCCAGTGCTCAGCCATAGATCTCTGCCTCTGCCTCCATTTCCTGTTGGATGTAGGTTTTGTGATGACACCTAGGGTGCTTACTCATTGGATTATAGGGGAAGTCCCATTTAGGCACAACCCTCCACCATTGTTTGTAGACTTTGCCAGGGACATCCTGCGAGTTCCTGGACATCTCCCTAGTACCCAGTCTCTTTCCAAACCCGTATTGGCTTTTTCATTCTTGAAGATCCAGTTTTAGTTTCCAGAACTCAGATAAAAAGAAAGGAAGTAGATACAGGAGAATTGTTCAGCAACTCATGAGCCAGTTTCCCTGGCGTGTACAAGGTACTGTGGTAGAAATAACAACAGAGCCCTTGCCACAACAAGATAAAAACTAGAAAACCAGCTGTGTGTTATATGTAATACTACACAGACATACACACAGAATTAATAATAGTCTTATGTATAAATACACATACAGAGGGGATTAGGAGAGATAGTATATCCAGGAATCATTCAACATTAGGACACTAATGATCATAGTTAATCAAAAGAATGGGCTCTATAAAAATGAATCATTAGACTACACTTCAAAGACATTTTTAAAATTCAACATCAATACCTAGATGAAACTATTAGTACAGTAATAATTATTTTTCTAACATAATAAATATGGATGCTTGAAAAAGAGATATTGAAAACACATTATTATTAATAGTAAACACTAGCTTTGATACAATCTCAATAACAGTAAGGCTCAAGATGAGAAAGGATAATACAATCACAGTATTGAACTGCATTCTAATTGGACTAGTCCCATAAAAACAGTAAAGGGAGCAAAATAAGAAATATTCATTTTGTATAGATAGCAAAATTTCTACTTGTTGAAAATTACATGATTTTGTTTTCTTTTACCTAAGAGCTGCAATGAATGAAAGCTACTACAAAACAGAACAGGCAGCAATCACTGGGAACTTCCCTGGTAGCACTGGTAACAAACAGCATACAATCAATAATATTTCTATTTGGTATAAGAGAACGTGTTAGGAAATATTATTTGGTCACATTTATAACAGTTGTGATCCAAACAATGAGAGGCCGTCCCTGGCATAAAATCTCTCTTAACTACAGATCAACACTTAAGTACACACTTTAAACTGTGGGAATCTGGGAAGGGAAGAAGAGCTAAAGCCTACTAGACATTTTGTACAAAGATGTAAAACCTGAAGCTAATGTGAGAATGTAAGAAGTTGCATAAATACTTGTTTCACAGAGTTTTGGGCACGAGAACTTAAGAAACAGAAATAAGAAGCAAATTTCTCACATCACAGAATTCACAAATCTGACATTCTGATATTACAAAGCCAAATTTAAGTTTTTGAATGAGTGCTGTACATTATATAATGAATGAAGGCATTTTTGCACAATTCATGAATGGCTTATTCACCTAATGTTCAGTAAGGATTCATACTGCCTTTGCATGGAAATGAAAGTTATCCATAAAATAATTAACCATGTGAATATTTGAGATTGTGCAGCTCTACTAAGAGTGAGAATCGATAGGGGTGCATGTATTATGTCAAAATGTCAGTGTTTATCACTAGATTGAAGAATGAAAGTTCTAACATCTGTATCTTTATTTCAGAAGTCTTTGACAATTAAAAAAGAAAAAAAGATTCCAATATTGAACCCATTCAGGATTTTCCCTCGAAGGGACTATGGAGACCAGAAAATTCAGTTGGAAGTCACTATAGGCTTTCAGAGTTGGAAAGTCTCTAAGTTCAAAGGATGCTAAAAATAAAATAAATGATGGTACTATATGGAAGATTAGCTATAAAGGACTTAGTCCTTCCTCAAAAATAGTTATCTCGGAAAAGCTGTTTGAACTGATACGATGACTGGAAAGAAATTCTGACAACACATCATGAAAGATTTTCATAGAGAGATTACAGTATTGATTCATGAAACTGATATGCCCAACAAGTATAGAAATAATTAGAGATTTTAGTTTTTATTGAAAATAAGTTTTTCACAATTTAACCTCAAGTTTGTTGGAAAGCACAAATTTGCAGAATTCAATTAATTATTAATTAGTTATTCAAAGCAGCACTTAAGTAACTGTGAGAAGTGAAATTTAATATGTAATCTAGTAAAGGCTATAAAGATTTTGAAATCAGAAAGTAGGCACAAAATCTGATTGGTAGATGCGTTTTCTTTATTCATTCGGTTAGTTCAGTTCATTTTCTTCCCTAAATGATGAGAATACTAATCTTACATCAATTATCTCACGGTACATTATTTGAAAATTACAAATGTTTAAAGTTCAAAAATATTCTCTTTAAACCAAGCGTGTAACTGAATAGGATCTTACATTTTATAATGTATTAGCTGCTTTTCTTTTTGCTTGCTAAAATAACTGGCAAAACAACTTGAAAAATTAAGAATTTAGGATTTAAAGAGAGACAGTACTTCCTAATTGGGCCAGGAAGGCAGCGCCAGTGTAATGGAAAAGAGAGAGGAACATTGGTGTTCGATTCAGGTTGAGACCCAGAAGCCAGCACATAGGATGCTGATACCCACATCCTTTTTGGGTTTCCCTTTACTGGCTAAGCATCTCTGAGGACACCAACAAATATGTAGCCAGAAGTGACTTCTAAGTGATTCTAAGTCAAGTCAAGTTTACAAGATTAATCATAGTGTGGGATATCTAATATAGCAGTTATAAAGAACTATAAACTAGTCTATCATCTTTACTGTGCCTTGGAACATTCCTGTGTCACTGACATTCTTTCTCCTTTTCATCTTGGCTTTTATCCCCAACTCCTGAGTTCCCTACCATGCTGAAGGAAGAGGGGAGACTGCACTCCTGCTACTGCCCTTGTTATTCTAACAGCTTGACTGTTTAAGCACAGCAGGCATGCTGTGCAAAGTAGGAACTCTAAGAGGAGGGCATGGATTCACCATCCTTGCTGGCCTTGCTGTATAACTAAAATAAAGGCACATTTTGTACTCAAACCTGCCCTGCTAGCATAAAGCATTCTAATTGCATAACTGCAAAGATCTATTAAGGAAACAAAGACGTTAGACAGTCACACACATTTTTCCCTCCTTTCATACATTTTTACTTCATTATTTCCCACATAGTTCCTATGTGTCCAATCCTCTTTCCTCTTTAAACTTACAGATGTGCAGTCAATCCTAGTAATGTGAATGTATCCACTGCTGCCTCTTTACATGGCCTTTTCAATGAATACTGTTAATTGTGATTGTAGTCCATACTTTTTAGGGCATTAATACTTTTTTGCTTCTGTTTCTTTACTGAGTAGTGTTCTGCTATACTACACTTGGTTTATTCATTCACACATATATGTATTTTTAGTTCCAGTTACTTAAAGTGAAAGTAGAGATGATATTCTTATGAGAAAAGACTTGGGTAGGAACATAATATCTGGATTTTATGTTTGTTTTTTTGGCCCTTTAAATAAAACTGAAATGTCATATCATAACAAAGGTGGCTGACCCACATTAAGGTAAAAATGGGAAAGTATATAAATGATCTACAGAGCTCCACGACATATGAAGAAACAAGAACTGACATGAGGTAAGGTATCCAGATTCAGAGGACTTCTACAAGTAGATGCTGAAGCTTCAGAACCAAGAAGACCAGAACTAACATACATTTGGGCATTTAGGTTTTCAATTCATACATTATGTCTACTTCCAAATTATATGCCACATAATGTGTGACATTAACTTTTTGGAGGCAGAGTAGAGGCAAAGACAGGTGGATCTCTGAATTCAAGGTCAACTTAGTATATATAGAGTTTCATAACAACCAAAGCTATACATAATCAGGGATACACTGAGAAACCCTGCCTCCCCAAAATAGCAAAACAAACAAACAAAGAGATAAATTAGGATTACCCTACATGATAATATAATGCCCCCCAAGTACCTATAGGCTATTTAATAATTAATCAAGGTTATGAATACTCCCTATTATCTTTGTGATCACGGTGGTCCCTATGATTCCCCAAAATCTTGTAGGCTATTTGCATTGCTCTTGGTTACTTACTAGAATTGATGACACTATATGCTTTAATCATAAAACATGGAAGTATCAAGCTGATACTGATAAGAGGTTTCTGTTTGGTAGATTTTGTTTGTTACTGGTAGCTAACATTTATAGTGTACAAACTGTTTTTGCAATATTCTCAGGGAGAAAATTCATCAATAGTTTTACTCAAATGTGAACCTTGCAAGATATAAAAATAACCATTCTAGCAAGAGAAGCACATTAGTACAATAGTGAAATGGAGGTTACAGAGACAAACATTAGCTTCCACATTGGACTTAAATGTTTTGCTTCAATAGAGAACACATATCTGGTAATTCTTGGCCATGAACATGGAAGCTATAGGCCATAGTACTACTGTTTTCTTAAAGAGACATATTATAAAATTTTCCTCTAAATATTAACATTGTACCCATAGAATAGTAAAATTCTTACCTCTCGACAGAAATGCTTCAATATACAGACAATGGCAGAAGATATATAGAGTCATATTTAGTCAAACTATAGATAATATGTGACTGTGAGTGATCTGTCAAAAATAAGACATCTACACCACACCTTCTTCCTCTCATGCTCAGGGATTATAATGTCTTCTGGACTGGGCTGTTACAGTTACCGAATCAAAGTTGCTATGGCTGATGAAACAGGTCTGTTAAAATCAAGTTAGACAACATTTCTGATAGAGAGGGACACAGCCCATAGCACTCACTACTATATGAGGATGTATATACAGTGCAGTTACTGATTTAAGTGTGAAAATTAGCTTTTTTCAAAGGGGTGGTCCATGGCATGTTATCTCTGCTCCAGTGTGAGGTACCCTACACTCATGTGCATATGGGCACTTATTGGAAGCAGTTAGTTATCTTAAAAGCAGAAAGAGAGACAGTAGAAGATATGCAATTAGAAAGGGAATGTGGGAGGTAGCATTAGAAACTCATTAGGGGAGCATAATATACATTTTTATATTTATATATTATATAGTTTTGAATATACATTTATATGTAAAATTACTGAAAAATATTTGTGTCTGTATGTATGTGTATGTATGGTCTAGGCAGGCTGTTTTCTGTGCTATGTAGGCTTATGTAAGTTGTACTTAGATATTGTTGAAATAACAAAATTACGCAACAACTCATTTCTTAAAATATGTTCTTAATATTAAGTTGTTCATGGCTATATGTATATGTCCTATGTTCAAGTATATGTATATATGTACACATTTGCATTTATATAAATATATATACATAAAGAGTTAGTACATACCTATATGCATATTATATAATAAAATTATTTTCTGAGAAAAAACTTTATGCTTTGAGATATATTTGTTGAATATCTACATATGAAAACTCTGTTTCCAGTATCAGCAATACAAGTTCAAAAAAAGAAATAAAAACTTGATAACCAAGGAACTGTGACAATGTAGGATTAAGTTCTGGGACAGAAACAAAGAAACCAAGCATACATACTAAAGCTGTAAAACTTGTTTACAAATAGTATTTTAACTTTCTTCTTTGGCATGCCTGATGAAATTCTACCATTAGTACAAAAATCTCCTCCAAATAAGCCACGTGCAGAATGTTCCCACTTTTTTTTTTTAATGACTCACTATTTTGATATTTAACAGACAAGTTTACAGGATAAAAGGGGGACTATATACTTGTATTTTAGCTCCCTCAAAAGTCATTAAAAGGGCTAAAGCTTTGTAAATTAATTTAGAAGAATTAGATTGGAAATAAGTAGAGTAATTGCCAGCACTATTCAGGGTATAGAACTTGTCTCTCATAAAAATACCTCATTATTCCTAAAACCATACCATTCTTCCAAAGTTGCCACAACATGCATCAGACATACCAGTAAGATCCATTAGCCAGCTCACTAAAATACTCTTAAAAGTAACCTTAATTTTTGGTACATTTCTTATATGGGTAATTGTGGCAATATTATAATTTGTATATAGTGGCTACATTAAAGTCACCAGAATTACCTTCCATATATCTTAAAATGTAGAATTACCTATAGTAGTTATGAATATAAATAAATATAAATCACCATTTTTTCCCTATTTGTTGGTACCTTGCTTTATAGAAGAAGTGAATATGTGGTTATGTGTAGGCCACGCTATTTTCACTGTGTACAAACACACATAAATATTTTCTGGAATGTAATAAATTGTATTACATTCGTGAAATACAGTTCTGGCTCTTACTCTGACTATATTTTGAATAAATTATCTTTCCTCTATGTATGTGGATAGAAATTAAGTTTTGTCTTTGTTATATTCTTTATCAAGTTATTTTCTGCTTCCTCTCTGCTTCTGTCTATCCGACTCCTTACTCTCCCCACCCTCACTAAAGGTGGCCGGTTTCTAAAACAATATCTGTGTTCTTGATCCTGGCTCCTTACGCCTCGACCTGGCTTTACCTTCTTCCCTTCTTCCTGTCTTTTCTTTTTATTCACAGAAATCCTACTTGGCAATGAGCCCAATTTAAATGACCCTATTAAAGAGGTACGATTGTATGGATGGTACTAAACAAGACACATAGCTAGGCATTGTCATAATTCTTTCTGTTTCTCTCTCTCTCCTTCTGTCTCTTCTCCTCCCTCTCTGTCTCTGTCTCTGTCTGTGTGTGTGTGTGTGTGTGTGTGTGTGTGTGTGTGTGTGTGTATGTGCCCACATGTGTAAGCAGCACAAAGGCCTAACTTTGTCATCAGAGACATCTTTTTTTAAATAGGGCCTCTTGATGAACTCATACCCACTGATTCAGCTCGTTTAGCAAGCTGACTTGCCTCATTGCTTCCCTATTTTCTCCTCTTAGATTCTAGGATTACAACGAGCCTCATTCACCTGGGTTCTAGAGATATGAATTCCAGTCTGTGATAGCTTGAATAAGAAGCGACCCATAGGCTCATAAATTTGAGTGTTTTGCTTCCTAAGTGGTGAGCAGTTTATAAATGATTAGGAGGTGTGGCTTTGTTGAAGAAATGTGGGTGTGAGCTTTGAGGTTTTAAATGGCCAGGCCAAGTCAGGCCTAGTCTAAATCTCTCCACCTGCAATTTTTAGATGAATGAATGTTCTAAACTACAGCTACAGCACCATGCCTACCTGTCTATACTCTTCTCTTCACTATGGATTCACCCTCTGAAACTATAATCAAGTCCTCAATTAAATGATTTCTTTTAAAAGTTGCCTTGGTCATAATGTTTATACATACCCACATGGCAGTAACTAAGATAGCATTCTTATGTAGTACAATCAAGATCATTCTTAGGTTATACCTAGTCTGGGGCCAGCCTGACCTACATGAGATGCGGGAGACCCTTTTCCAAAAACATAAAATGACCATCAATGACATGGAAAATGACAGTCTGCCAAGTATGTAACCACATGCTATACACATTGCTGACTCCTATAAATAGATTCCCACGATTCATGGTAGTAGGTGGAAATGAGAGTTTAAAATGTAAGAATTGATCTTAAAATTAAAACATTTCATATGTATGTATGTGTGTTAACATTTATGCATTAATTTACTGCTTTCAAATAAGATGTAAAAAGTCAAAATTACTCTTTAAGGGCAGTCTTATTGTAGTCCAATTTTTTCAAACTTTAAAGGCGCCAGTCTTTAAGATGTCAAGAGACCTAGTATCTAATGGAAAACTATGGTAAGTTCTTAGAAAAGGTAACTATGCTACTTTTATCTCTGGTAGAATGTTAGCAGAAAGAAGACATTGCTACGGATAAGTGATGAAAAAATGGGGTCAATTTTTATTAAACTTTTAATGACCATATTTGTGGTGACATGAAAGGTTAAGAACATCAGATGTGTACACATCACCCCCTTTCCATGCTCCTTCGAGTAATTTATTAAGTCTTTATGCAACAGAGAATGATAGATCACCCCCCCCCCAAAAAAAAGGCATGAGAAGCCTCATCCCTGGAAGAATACCCAAAGACACCAGAATGTAAGGTTATAATGTCAGGGAAATCTCAAATCATTTTGGAGAAATTTGGTTCATTTCCAAAAAAAAAAAAAAAAAAAAAATTCAGTGTCCTTTCAAAGCATGAGGTCAGAAATAAAAACCAAGGGTGTCACCAAAAAGGAAACTTTCAAACTGTTGTCATCCTGGTTGCAAAGCAGAAATTTCTTGTCACAGCAGGCTTGTAGACATGGCATACATAGGAAAGACACATGCAGAGTCTTGGTAGAACTTAGACACAATGCCCTCCTCAATGCTGTTACAATAGGGTTTCTTGTTCCTGGGCGGCCAGGGGCCCAGATCCACATACCTACCACCCCAGACTCTTTAGCTGCCTGTCTCTGCTTAGGACCCCCAAATGATTCAGACACTTATATTAAGTTCATGTGGTTTGGCCTATGACTCAGGCACATTGCTAGCTAGTTCTTTCATCTTAACTCAACCCATTTTCATTAAGCTGTCTACCACGTTGCCCGTGGCTCACCTGTGTTCCTTACATGCTTCTTCTTGGATGGCTGGCTCGGTCTGATCTGACTCTGTCCTTCTTCTCTTACCTATGCTCTGATTTCTCCTCCTACTTTTTCTATGGTGCCTGTCATGGACCAAAACAGCTCCTTTATTTAAGGATTGATATTCATAGCACATAGAAAGACATTCCCACATCACAATGTGAAGCACAAAATTTTTCTTCAAAAGTCTTTCAGCTAGCAGGAAAGTGAACCTTACTAAACATACCACAAGCTCTACTTCCAAGGCAAAAAAAGCCCAATAAAGTGAGTTAGTTTCAAATTCAGAAGTCAAAAAAAGAGAAAGGGCCTATATTTCAATGTTTTAAATTATAAACATCCTGGTCTCCACTTATCTATGCATTCTGTTTTATAGAACAATAAAATGCTTAATTCTACAGAAAACATGTCAGATAAAAAAAATCAATGTAACAAATATGCACGTAAATGTGTCAATTAAAAAACGCAGAATTAACTCACTGGAATTTCAGAAAAAAAAAAAATCAGCCAATACATTAAATGATCTAGGAGATGCTGAGTACCATGCATGAACTGCCAGAATCTTTAGAGTCCAAAAGGAGAATGTTGAAAGTGAATACATGAAGCATCAGAAATGAAAATGCCTTTAAGGTACTGAACATAATATTGGACATAGGAGAAGATGGGGCTTTAAATTACTTTTGTATTGCAATGTAACACATCAAAAAGTTAGCAGCTTCAAACAAAATATATTTATTATTTCAAGATCCCTTGAGTAAGGAGTCTTGTTTTCAGCTTAGACAAGTCTTCTGCTTAAGGGTTCACATGACCAATATCAGAGTCCTGCCTAATGAAAATACTTCTGTGACAAGTTCATTCAGATTGTGCACATATCCCTTCCCTTGCAGCTACAGGATTAATGGAAGTTCACTTATTCAAAGCTTGCCTCAGGAATGGATATGAAGGGAATAACTAGAGAGATGGAGAAGAGGAACTCTGGCTGAATGGTCATTACAGACTTATACTTGTTATAATATTGCTGCTTGTCAGATGCAGGATACACATTCCACTCTTGCTCAAGGCTTAAAGGAAAGAGAATTAGGTAACACTGTAACTGGCATAAGGAGGAGCTACTAGAATGTACTTCAAATATTTTGCCCAATTAATGATTGAATGTAAAGGCAGCCTAAAAGAAAATCAAGTTGAAATTGAGAACATTTAAACATCCAATAAAAACTATTAAATTGTGTTGACGATGTGTACATGAAGATTCCCAATTAGAGGCAAGACAGAAGGATCAGTAGAAATCTATAAGGAGAAAACATTCAAGAATTTAAAATCCTAAAGAAGATGAAGAAGAAACAAAGCTTAATCTGAAAATATTATGCAAGACAAACACAAAGATTAAGAAAGCTAGCCATGTTATCTGTACAATAATATTATTAAATAAACAAACAAATAAAACAAAGATAAAATTGAAATCAACCACAAGGTGAGAAATGGCATGTTTTAATCAGTGTCCTGATGATCATGAGTGACAGGTGACTTCTCATTAGAGAAGAGAATATAAGCCAGTTGAAAGCAGAGGAAGACCTGCAAAGGGACAAATAAATCATGGTGGTCTAGAATCCTGTGGGCAAGGAAGAGATGCTTCCAACTTATGAGTGTATTAAGACATGTTGAGAATCTCTCAAAGTGTGAGACTTGGTCCTCAATTACAATAAATGAAAAGCATCATCAATTTTAAGGGAGAAGCTCTCAGTATTTAATCACAACATGCATTATGGAAAGAAAAACAGCAGGAAGGAGTGATTTATTTCTAAAAGTAACAGATAATTGTGTACATTTAAACTATATCTTTCCTACTATCATTAAAAATAAAAAAGTATTGTCAGTTTTGTGAGGGGCTTAAAACAAAAATCTGAATCAGAGGCATTAAAATGATTTTTATATCATGTTGCTCCTATTCTCCACACATAGAAACAAGTGTGGTTATTGATTTATCCTTTTTCCTTTTTTGCAGATGTTCAAATCACATTGAACTTGGCACAGAGAGCTTGTGGTTGAAATCCTGCCTCTGAGGGGAACCACTGTGGAGTCAGAGAGAAACCTGGTGCTAAGGAAACCTCCAAGAACCCACAAGATGTCCCTCGCTAGGACTCCAAGCAATAGAGGAGAGGGGATACCTAAACAATACCTCCCTATAATCAAATGACTGACCATCCTAATTGTCATTAGAGAATCTACATCAGCAATGGATGGAGGCAGAAGCAGAGATCCATAGCTAAGCACCAAGTCGAGCTACTTGTCCAGCTGAAGAGATAGGGAGGAGAGTGTATGTGAGCAAAGGATCAGGATTATGAAGAGGAGAACCACAGAGATGGCAGACTCAAGTTATTAGGAACTCATTGACTCTGAAATAATCACTGAGTGATTCCTTCATGGAAAGAAACTAAACCCTCCAAAAGAAGACGGCTGTCAAATGGCATGCGTGGGAAGTATGTGGAGTCTCAGGAGCCTCTTACAGGAGGATCAGAATATGTTTCTGGTGCATGAACTGACATCTCTGATCCCATTCCCTGAAGAGGAACACCTAACTCTGCCTTGATACTGGGATGGGGGACTTGGACCTACCTCAACTGAATATGACAGACTGAACTGACTCACTCTTGGATTCCTTGACCTCCTGGTGGAATGTAAGGGGCATGGTGTAGGGGTAGGCTGAGGGAGGACTGAGAGGAACTGGGAGGAGGGAATTAAGGAATCCCAGTGGCTTTTTAAATTAAAAAAAAAAAATGAAACAAACAACCAAACAAACAAAACAGAAATCCTGTCACTGAGCTCTTCATTTTAAGCAAAGATGTTAAAAACACAAAGATGCTACTGATTGAGGTATCCCTTTAAAAGTATTCTTGGAAAGAGTAGTAGCCCACTTCATGAATTTCAAATGTATTTTAAACAAACAAACCAAAAGCAAATAAACAAATAAATCTAATCATCCTTAAAAAAAAATCTGTCTTTCCCTACATTTTGCCATAGTTCAATTCTCTAACATACTTTATTCTTCAGTGTCTGCACAAAATACTGTCTTTCTCGTTCACAAAAGCAAGACGGTGATCCCACGATGCATCTACAAGTCTGCTCTACAAACTTCTCAACTGGCTCACTGGAAGTGTGCAGTCCGATTGCCTCTTTGTTTGTGTTCACAGAGCTTTGTTTTGATATTATGGGAGAAGTATCCCTGAGCACACACATACCCAGTTTGTAAATATTTGAGAGGAAAATATTTTCTCCCATTCTGTGAATTAGATTTTCACGTACTTAGTAGTGTCCATTGAATCATAAATTTGAATTTTGAACAAAGTGCCTTTGGCCATTTTTTCTCTATTCCATATGATTTGGTGTTCTGTCAAGGAATTCTTTTGCCAAATCCAAGAGAACAAAATTTTACGTGCCAAGCTGTAATATTTATATCTCTAATCTATTTTGAGGATTTTAAAAACATTTTGAGGCAATGATTCAACTTTACTCTTGGGCATATGGTGACCATTTGTTAAAATGATGTTTTTGCTATTGATAGTACTTAGTACCCTGCAAAATATTTTAAGTGTACATAGACCTAGTAGGTTTTGAAAAAGGGAAATTTGAACTCCATATTGTTCTTCTTTCTATAATCATTTTGGCCCATTTGGGTTCTTTCCAAATACACTAACATAGAGATATATACTTGGAATTATAGAGACAAGGAAATTGATGCAGAGGATTATGGGTCTGAATCCATTGGAAGACACCCTTGTTCCAACATAAATTTTTCTTTAAAAATGATAAATATTTTTCTCAGCTTCATTTTTAATTGTAGTTATACAGAAATTTGAATTCTTTTGCATATTGAGTTTATGACCTAATAATATCTTGTCTAACTTAAAAATCAAACTTTAATTTTTTAAACAGATTCCTCCAGAGTTTTATTAGCAAGCATAAACCATTTATATCTGGGAATAATTCATACATTGCTTTCTAATACATGTGCTATTGCTTATTTTGATTATCTAATCGATACTATTTATTTGATTAATTATCATATATAAATGATACTTATTGTTTTAAAAAGTTCTTATTTCTTGTTCTTATCTAATCAGTCTTGCTATATTCTGAGTTCAAGCGGCAAAAACATTTAAGGCCTTGTTTTTGACTCTAGGAAGAAAGTGCACATGCTGTCTGTAGGCCTGTTGTAAATACCTCTTATGATATTGGGAAATTATTTTCCTACTGTGGTGAGTATTTTTATAATAAAAAAATTTGGATGCCTCTTGACATTGATATAATTTTTTATTTTCTTCCATTAATGTGTCATACTGTACTCAGTCATTTTAGATGGTAAATGAACACTTGCTCCTGGAGTTTTATGTTACTGGACAGAATTTGATGAAATAATAGATACTAATTTGGCATCTTCATATTATTCCTTTGTCCAGTTGAGATATCAAGGCTGTTGGCATCAGGAATGCATTTATGGTGCATTTCTTCCTATTTTTTTGAAGAGTTTAGAAACACTAGTGTTTATTCCTCTAAGATTGTTTAGAGAAATATGAAAGACGAAACTTGTAATTGGGAATTTCATAAGAATTTTTATTTTAAAACATTCATTCCTCTTTATCCACATGATCCATAGGCAAAAAAATTATGTGAAAATTTTCTAACAAACAGAAAAATTATAAATTTTAAATTTTGTGTGGTGTTCTTTGGACATACAGAAATAAAAACAATACATTGGATTTTCTTACAGCTGAGTTTTAAGTTCTGTGTATTTTTTTCTTGCCTCTACTCCCATATTTCACTCCTCATATTTATGGAAACGTACATAAAATTTTCATACCTAAGTTTTGAATACATAACAAAGAAATTTGTGTTCTGGCCTACTTTTTGTATTTTAAGACAACATTATCTCAATTTCTATGAGATTATGTTAAATTGTTGGAAAATTTAATTTATGCTTATTTAAATGCGATATTTAACACTCACCAAGAATGGTCTGAACACTATTTTTACATACATTTGTGGGCATTTTACTAAAACTCATTTGTGATTGTCCTTGAATGTATATAGACATGTCTTGCTGAAGTTCATTTATCTACTATAGGCTATACATAACCCTACTTAATATCACCAAAGAGAATCCATGATCGAGACCTCCAACAAGGTACCTCTTTCTCCCATACCCCACTTCTTCACATTTATTTTAGAATGAGTTCTTTATCTTGTATGTCATGATTTTGTTTTCTCCCCTGGTTTTGAACTAAATAATGGGTGTTTACTATATTTTAGATAAGTATTTCACTCAGTTTTAGAAATTTAAGCAAGTGGCTGTCAAAATCTTACACGGTTGCTTTATTTTATATCACAGTGAAACATGGAATCTTTCCCTCATTGCTGCTATGAAGTACTAAACAAGATGGGAGACTAAACAAAGCAGAGCAAACAGGAGTGCAAATCATTCTTGCTACTTCACAAATCATTTTGTATGCCCACCACAAGCCCTAGAAAAGGCGTAAACACATCATGAAGAACGCATCTTTGTATAGCGTAGGTCTCCATGGGAAAGGGCAATGTCTGGCAAAGGCCTGTCTTGTACATTTCAAAGACCTGGGTCGCAAAGTGACACTGGAGAACGGACATGAGTTAAAGAAATGAGTGAAACCAGATGATATAAACAAAGAAGGTAAGACAAGTCAGAAACTTGTCAGTCAAAGGCAAGCAGTGCTGCCCTGTGAAAATTATAGAAGAGCGGAAAGTGTGGCAGTGTATGAAACTCACATATGTCAAAGAGGCAACATAGGATTAGTTTGTGAGAATTTGAGTTCCCAGTTATAGTTACAAATTCACATAGCACATAGGTCTACTTGGACAGAGGCATCAGAATATTTTCAGAGTCAAATCCAAACAGAATATATACATATATATACATACATACATATATATGTATATAATGTATAATTTATAAGCCTATTTATTATATAAGTAGCTAGTGATGGAGGGGGCTGAGGGGACATATAACAATTACTTTGGCTTTTCTTAGAAAATATCTTTTAAAGGCAAGCAATGGAGGACTTTTTTATACTCATTCCCTGGACACCTGCCCCCCACCTCTCTCTCTCACACACACACAGATATACACAGCACTCAGAAATCTCTTTAATAATCTCTAAAATGTACTCTATATCATTCCCTGTAATACGTGTGTGCCAACAAGTAATATGTTCTTTGTTACCATTAAGCTTATAATTTTTTTTAAAAAATTATTCTTTTATTTACTGAGTATATAATATAATTACATTATTTCTGCATGCTGTTTCCTGCCTCCAAACAATCCCACAAACCACTCTGTGTTCTATCTCACATCCATGGCCATTTTGTCCTTTATTGTTGCTTCATGCATATGAGGAAGGACATCTGTGTTTTCCAGGGCAGTATTCATGAGTATATGTAGCTATAACTGAGAAATAATCATGGATCCAGGCCATGAAAGCTAGAATTTTATTTTGAAGTCATTATTTTAAATGTTAAAGGTCACAACATTAATGTATATGCTCTAATCTATGCTTTGGGCCCTATCTTGAATTATTTGGCAATCTATCATTCAGTTACATTTTATTAATGTCTGTATATTATAGGGATCCTTAATCGATGAGTTACCATGCCTTTGACAAGCTTGTATATTCAAATATATTTACATTATAATTCATAACAGTTATAAAATCGTAGTTATGAAGTAGCAACAAAAATAATATATGGTTAAGGCTCACTATGACGCGAGGAACTGTATTCAAGTGGCTCAGTATTAAGATGGTTGAGAAACACCGGAATAAAAAATAAAAAGAAAAAAAAAGTCAAAATTTAGCAATCCATTGCTACTTCAAAGAGAATGGTGCTTGCTTTCAAATAATTTTGCATTAGTTACATTATATTTAATGTGCTAATTCATTAAAATATTCATGGAAAGGCAACATTGACTTAGAGGCCCTCAAAGTCATGTGCTTTAGTTCCCTCCATGGAGTGACGCTTTTGATTCACGACCAGACCATCAATCTAGGCTTAAGAACTTATATAAAAATTATTTTTCAGAAAGATGGTGGTTAACCTCTTATTGGATATGTAAAATGTACACTATATACTAAATACCTCTCATCCTATATGTTTCTTAATGCACAATTTAATATAAAAAATATACTTAAAAAGAGTTTTTATTTAATTATATATTTTCTGCTTGTTTTTTTTTCTATAAATGAATAATTGTGTGGAATTAGTGTCAAGACACAAGTTCCTAGCAGTAGAATTATTGACTTCAAAGATAAAATAAGCTGATTTATAGCCATTTAAAGTGCCCATAGATAGCCTATGAATAACAATTTATAAATAACTTTATGGTTGAAATGATTGCTGTTAAGATTCATATTCCATTTTGCTTTGCAATAACTGTTTAAAAAATTCAATATCTTTCCGAACAAGGAAAAATAACTTGGATGGCCTGCAGAGGCTTCCTGGTATCTGCTGTTATTTTAATCAATTAATTGAGAATAGTAGATAATACTAAGCTATACAATTTTCTCATATACGTTTTATTGCAATAATGTACTATCTGTGCATGAACTAAATATATGATTCTGGGAATTATTTCATCAAAAAGCCAGCTATCAGGAAACCACTATAGGAATCTGTCATTTTTCTTTCATTTAACATGACAATGCAATTTATGTTTCCTTAGACAAAAAGAATAGTTACTCAAATTATATCAGAATATAGAAAGAAGAGATTCTCTCTGTCATCTCACTTAACCGTTGTTAGAGAGCAGAGCAGAGTTCAAGGATCAGAGTCAGACATGAAGATGAACCCATTGTTTTTATTATCACACCAATTGATCAAATTATGTTTGCTTATATCAGAGAAGTTTTAAAAGCAAATTTTTAGGTTCTTGGGAAAGGAAATATTAAGCATTGGGAAGTTTGTTCTCTGAATATTGATAAAGTAAAACAAATCACTAAGATGATCACTCTATATTTTTTGTTTATAACTTAATGGTCCCGTGATGCACATTGCTTTGGGCTTTATGTTGGAGTCAGTCTGTGAGGTTGATTTTCTAGAAGAGGCTATAAGAGAAGGGAAGAAGGAGGAAGGATAAGTGAGAGAAGGTGAGAAAAAGGACTATATTTAAAATAAGACATCTGAAAATATAATATTTTCATTTTATTTAATATGATAATCCAAGATAATACTGAAAGTGGAAATATTTATTCAACTGCATTGAAAATTTTTAATATCAAAACCATTGCATACCATAAGTGTAACTGGCTGTCAGGGAATTTCTAATCTGAGGATGAGAATGAACAAAATTCCTACATTGGGTATAATTTCTTCTCAAAAGATGGGCAGTACATATTAGCTTTCTCTTCCTTTTTGACGTACTCTAAGCTGTGAGTAAAGTGAGGACACTGCCTCGGTCTAAATTGTTGAACAATGTATTTCTAGTGCTTACTTACCACTTCCTAGTCAGTATGTGTTGAATGGCAACTGTTGTGTTAATATGTCCTGTGAGTGCTGATTTTGGTGCCTCAGAACAGAATACAAACAAGAACTTTTCTTTGTAGGTTCGTTGACATGCACATCTGTGTACATGATTGTGGAGGTCAGAGATCGATTTTATATCATTTCTCAAACTCATCTATCTACTTTGCTGTTTTAGATTTCTCACAGAAATCTAGGACTTGCCACTGATGCCTTGCTGACTGGTCAGTGAACCTCAATAGACTTCCTGTCTCTAGCCTCACATCACAAAGGAGTAACATTCCTTGCCTCCATTCCCATCTTCTTCCCGAAGTACTTTCTTTGTCCATAGAAAAATTTATCCAAGTTAGCTTGAATTATACGGAAAATTTTGAAGGCCAATATTAAAATATGACTTTTCCAATCCACATTTCTCCTTGTATTTATAGGCTGTTGTTCCTATTTAGGTTTCCACCTTCCCTAATCCTGATTTAGACAGAGCTTGGTGGATCATGAGACTTTTAATCTCATGGTCATGAGTTTAATGTCCCACATTGGGCCACAAATATTATATGATTTCTATTTGGTATTTTAATTACACTTTGGAGCCGGCTATTGGGGGATAGCTGAAAGATCAGAGAGATATAGACACAAACCTCAGCCACTTCTCATCTAGCCAACTCATCACAAATCCTCAGGCTTAGTGCCTCTTAGTCCTAAGGCAAAAGAGAGGGAAGTTCAGGCAAATGGGAGAACTTCTGCCTTCTGTTGTCTTATCTTTCTTTCCTTGTCCAGCTAGTTCACTTCCTGGTTCAAATTTTCTAGCTCTAGGGACTAAAGGTGTATGTCACCACTGCCTGGCTTTGTTTAGCCTTGAACTTACAGAAATCTGGAGAATCTCTGCCACTTGAGTGCTGGGCTTAAAGGTGTGGGTCACTACTCTCTGACCTTCTGTGGGGTGACTCTGTTCTCTGATATTTCAGCTTTTCCTCAGTATCTGGCTCTAGGTTTTGATTATATTTAAAAATAGAATTTATGAAATAGCAAATGAAATTTCTAATATAACTCAACATTATATTATAATACATTACTCACAAGTCATTGACCTTAACCATTAATTAATTATGTGCACATAGACCACTATTTGTTTTGAAATAACCTATAATGAACTGTATACAAATTACTGTTATTAAATACTAGACAGTCTGAGATGCTACAATTATTCAATATGTAAAGGCATGCAATTTGCAGCACTTTCTCAGCATTCTGCTAAACACTGATAGTGTTTATCCATATATTCAGAATTTTTCATTGTCATGCAGATCATATAACTATGAAACGAAATTGCATATGGTCACTTGAGCTGGTGTTAAGTATCTTGTTCTAGAAATTTGTTATTTCATTGTTGATAAAGTTCTGTGATGTACTATTCTAAAGATTTATTACTTCATAGTCAATAGACTAAGCCCTACCTTGAATATTGAATCATTTCTATGAATAATATATTGGACATCCTTTCTTCTCCTAGAATAAGAACACAAACTTTATAAAGCAGACTCTGACTTTGAAGTATAAAACACATATGCAGAAACTTGCAGTTGCCTAGAAAGCATTACAACTTAAAAAATAAACTTGTAGATAAGCTTGAGCATATTTCTCCATGCTTAAATTTTGATAGGTAATATTGAAGTTTTAAAAAGAATTGTAATTGATAAAATCATTTACTTTGTGAAATGTTCACATTTGCTTCCAGTTAATGAAGAATCAGATATAATATCCTCTAGAAGGAAAATACTTAACACTTAGAACTCAACTTTCATTAGATGAATTTTTATCATTAATACTGTATCCTATTAACATCATTACCTTTTTGCCAGAAGAAGCTTCCAAATGCAGTGTCTGTTTTAGAGAGTTGGTGTTAAATCATGCATCAAAAGCTATTCTGAGGCAACTCAAAGAATAACTGGAAATGATGTTCAGAGCTGGCTAGCTTCCTTGTCTGAGTCTACTCTTCCCTTACAACATATAAATTAGATATAAAATACAGATTTAGAAACTGCTCATTCTGACAATTAAAAGTTATATTTAAACATCATGACCACCCAGAAAAACAAAAATCAATTTTTTAAAGATGAAATCATGCTTGTGAGCTCATAGCATTCAGACTTGTATTAATATATTCCATGCATATTCCTATCTACATTAAGTTGTGATTGTTGAATATTTATAATGTCATGACTTTATTAAATTTCTTCTAAGAGCCAAATCTGTAAGGTAATGATTTTTGTTTCTTGGAAAAAAAAATGTTGTTGTGAAACAGTTTGTTCACATGTCTGTTTTATGGTTCATTGAGCTTGGTCCCTGAAGATGCTCCTCTCTTCCTGTTTGTTCTTTTGTGTAGAATGGGGGTAAGAATTCATGCTGCAAGGGGTTTTCATGAAGAGTACACGAAATGGTTGCTGTAAAGTTCTTGGCAGAGTCAATGGTTCATTGTGAGTACTCAACAAATGTAAGTCTCCTCTACTTATGAGTTACAGAGAAATCGATACCTTATAGAAGGAGGACATGGATCCTGGCTCAGGAAATATACTGTGCACAGGTCCAAAGTCAAAGGAGAGTTGTAGGAGAAGCTCAATAGCCACTGGGTCAAAGAAATTTTAAAAATTCCCACTCCACTGCTGAGAGGTGAAAGATTCCCTATGTTTTAGGATGTAAAGTAGAAATGGTTCTAGAATCAGTTTTTCATGCCCCCCTCCTGGATGACAGGCGCAGTAATGGATGAGAGGTGGGGAGGTAATGATTAGTAATGGCTGGAGTCTCACAGAGCTGAACTGAGTCCTTATTCCAGTTTTCTGGCATAATTTTCCAATAACTTTTTAACCTATTAATAAAAACCCATTTATTATTTCTAAATGAAGAAAGCAGTTGCTTTCTACAAGGTTAATGTTAGAGAAGACCCTGAAAAATTCTACAGTCATAGCTGAGAAAGACCAAGCACAGAGAAAGACCAAGCAGGGAAAAGCCAGTGCAGGCTTCCTGGTGATAGCACATCTCTGCCAATGCATACTGAGTGGGGCTAGGCTCCAATCCTCCATCATGACAGAACTGGATAATGGCATTAGAAAATCCATCCCATTTCAAATCTTGTTTCATCTTACAAATGAGAAGCCGATTACAATTCATGCTCTTAGAATACCTTCCATTTTTTGTGAACTTTTAGGACAAACCCAACTCTGTTATTTCCAGAAACTCTTGGGTAGCTAGTGAGCTGTGGAAAGGAAACTATTAGAAACTGGAGTGTAGGAGAGATTGAGGGATGAGTAGATGAACAGACCCAACAGGGAACAATTAATAAGAATTACCATTGGTCAGAAAACTGGAGTCTACTTCCAAATGAATAAAAGACAATTAAAAATATGTTATGTTGGTCTTCAGGAGAGTAAGTCAAATTTATTTTCTTTGTGTTTTGTGATAACCTTTTAACAGCCTGTATCACAACCTTCTAGATCAATCATAAATAAAACCCATACATTTGCATGCTAGGGTTCTGCTGCTTTGCCTGAGACAAGTTTGTTTCATGTTGATAAAACAATTTGGCAAATTTAACCTATTTGGCTTCTGAAGAATAAATTGGAAGTAGTCAGGGGAAAAGCTATTCAATTATTTATAAAGCCACGCTAAATACCAAGAACATCCTATAAAACCTTGCCCAACAACCACAGGTATTTATTTCTGGAGAACAAAAGAGACATAAGTTTTTATGTGCTGTTCAAATGTTATCTCTTAATTCTTTTATCTCTTCCATCTGTTCAGTAAAAGATGCAAATTGCTGATTTCTTTGTATGTGGAATATAGACAGTTAAATGAGATGAAATGGCAATGTTTACTGAATCATCAAGATTCTTCTGAAGGTTTCAAGGTCAATATGCAACTTTGCAAGAAACAAGCTTATAGGTCATATTTTATTTCATATTTGATAGTTATTGGTTGAGTCAAAATTCTCATTTGACTGTTTCATTACTAGAAATAGTATCATTTACTATAACACTCTCAGTGTCTAAGAGAACATAGGATAAAAACTAACCCATTTTAGTCTACTCATCATAGTTTGTCCGTTCATTTGTTGCTGACTTACAAGCTTTGTAACCTTTTAGGTTTCTGTGACTCAGCTTTATATTGGGCACTATAAGCATACATACCCTCTTCTTTATCATCTTCTGTATTTTGTATATAGATTAGACTCAACAAACCAACAACTAAATAAAAAATTTGATTATATCTCTCTCATTTAATTTATCTTAATTGAACAGATAATGCCAGTAGGTTCATTATTCTCTGTACATTTATTAAAGAACACAAGTTCCCTTTATTTACTAAAAGGCATCTAGCCAGGGATATCATTTTATTTTATGTTCAGAAGCACATCTTAAGTCAGCAGACAATGAAAGGAAAGAGATTCTGAAGAAGAAAGTCATTTGTCTTCAAATATGATCCTAGACATGGCATAACATACTCCATATGAACTCATATTATATAACTTACTGAAACAGTGAGATTGTATGAGGAACCTGACACTGGAGTTGTGAACGCCCAGTGTCTAAAGGAACAGGCCCAGAACAAAAGAGATGCATCTATCAAATCTAGCCAGATTTTGAAGTAAGTTTATTGTGGATCATATACTTCCAAAAAGTGCTCGAGAAAGTGAATGGCTCATCATTGTCCTCTCAATGACGTACTAAAATAAGCCACACAACAGAACTCAGACCAAAATCAGAAAGAAGACTGGGAAATACTATACATATAACCAACAAAAAAGTCTTACTACAAAAAGTGTTAGATTTCTTTACTGTATATCCACAGGGTAATTTTTGTTGATAAAATTCAAAAATTAGTTTGAATGGAGTTGGATAAAAAGATATATTTTGATTTAAGTTTAAGAAAATACTGACATGAGCCAGCCATTCTGAACATAAAGGGTATAGCATGCAAGAGGGAAAGTGACCATACAGAACACAGGATTTGGGAAATGAACTACGCTTACAAATTAAATTTTGCCCCCTCCCCCCGTGTAAATGAGAGACAGAGAAAGAAAACTGAGCTTACCTAGCACAGCGAAGTAAATGATTTTTATCTTGAACTGAAATTGAGTTCACAGTTTAATTGATTGTGGTTACAAAGTACAAATAGCACGCACATAGAGTGGGTGATCTAGAGCCTTTGTGAGTATTGGATAATCCATTTAGGAACACTTGGGTTGTTCTTTCTATTAGAGAATACTGCACAGGGTCCAACTACGTGAAGTTACCTTATGCTTATAATGTGAAGCTACTACGTTATGTACACATATATGTCACATAAAACTATGGATAGTAGATTAAGTCTGAGCTCCAAGAGTAGGAGACTCACATACCTGCCCTGGAAAGCCTTCTCTTGGCAGGGAAAAGAAAACATAGGCCCCTCAGTGCCTTGCACTGCCAGGTTGTATGGCACTAATATTGTGATCAAATATAGGTGGGGTATGGGAGAGAGAATGAGAGAGGGAGGTTTCATTTCTTGTGGAGAGAGGCTGATCTGAACAAGTGAAGAAAGTGAGGAGCAGGCTGAGGCGAGTGGCTTGCTTTCTACCCAAGGCCATGGTGATGTCCGTGCCTGGGTTGCTGCCAAGACCTATGTCTGTGTCTATGGTCTTGTGTAGGAGCAGTCTGTGTTAATGTTCCATGGTTCCTGTTGCCACCAAAGGCCTAGAGGATAGAATGACACAGAGTTGGCCCCACCTCTCACTGGCTGCAATGCTGGAGATGACTGGCAGTCCCCCTCACTGGTTTTTGCACACACAGATCAGGTCCTATACCTTGTCTGGGCAGCGCAACAGAGATGACCGTGTTCAAGGGTCAAAAAGGTGAGCTCTTCTTGAGGGTCTGAGAGTAGAAGGGCTGGACATACTCCTCTCATCTGCCATGTGGTAACATGGATTAGGGAAAGATGACCTATTTTCTTCACCTGCAGTGTGTGTGAGAGCTGACAGCCCCTTGCCAGCTGCAGCACCAGGAAGAGTAGGCCATGTACCTCACTTGGACAGTAGAACTGAGCCTGTTAACAGGTGTGCTCCTGAGCTACCCTGAGTAGGTGAGTCTGGGTGATCTGGGGGCTGCTCATCTGTTAATACAGTGGCGTGGGTAAGGGAGAGATGCCCTCTCCTCCTCCGGCCCCTCACCCCCTGTGGCAGGTAGGAGAGCTGGCCCTGAGGTTATGAGAGCAGAACTTTTCAAACTCTTATCATCTGCAGCCATGAGGTCAGGATACTGGCCCTGAGGGTGTAAAATCAGGAGAACCTGACTTCCGCTTACTCCTTGCTGTGGAGAATGAACTAGCAGGGGCAGGGCTGAGGTCACATTGGTGGGGAGAATGAGGGACAGCTGGCAGACTGACCAACCCTTCAACTACTCAGGATAGGGCTGTGTTATAGATTCTAATGAATGACTACTGGAGCATGGACATCTAAACAAAATTCAATTCATGTCAAATGTATGATTTTATGTTTCCTAATATCTGCCTTAAAAATATTAAAAGAGATGGCTGAAATTAATTAATTATATATATATATACATAATTTAAACTTTCTTACTATTTATATATTTTAAAGTTATTCATTCAAAAAATATTTTCAAGATAGTAATACAGATGTTCTTTAAGTGATATCAATGGGGGAGGTATGAGCTCAACTCTGAGCATAGCAGAAGTAGCTGGACTATATGGTCATTTACTACACTGAAACAGCCTGGATGTAAAAGTATTAAAAGGAGACAACCATGGTAGAGAAATTCTCATTAAACTGGTTCAATAGGACTCTTGCTAAAAGGTTGCCAAAGACAGAGTACAGGGAGTAGAAGGTAAATTTGATCAAACGTTAAAAAGAGTTGGATACCAAGGATAAAGCAATTCTTGTTGAACTAACTTAGCAGGATTTTTTTTTTTAATTGAATTTAGCAGCCTAAGGACAGAACTCAAGGACATAGCCTAATTGAAAAGAGAGTTCAGAAGGGGCTATTTCAAGATTGCCCAGGGAACATCTTTGTCAGTGTGCTAGCTGGATTCACAGTAAATATATGTTTGAAATCCTGGGTATATTTTACCTTCATGGTACATCTTCGTTTAGAACAGGCCCCTTTCTCACATCCATAGTTTAGCAAGACTAGTGGCTCTTGAATTGAGCAATGAAGTCCCAGAGGCAGCAATTCACCTTATCTAGGGAAGGAAACCAGCATAATTACATTTTGTTTTCTCTCATTTTGGGGTTCTGTAGAGACATGACACACAACGCAGTCAGTTTTGAGCATGGGATTTAAGATGCTTTGCTCCACAGTGTTGCTTTTTTTAACCTCCAGTTGTGTTTGATTCACAAGTGATTCCAAAGAAAACCTCAAGGAGAATCATACTACATCTTCATCTTTCTGTCATAAATACATGGCAATTGTAGGAGAACAGTCTAAGGTAAGGATAAGTTTTGAAATCAGCATTCCTTGAATTTTTAACTTGGGTAATAAATCCTATTGATATTTAACCCCATGCATATGCTTTCATAAAGTACAGCAAAAACTGTAGTTGTGAACAAAAGATAATTTCAATTACTTCCACTGATAGATATCAAATATCAGCCTCCTAAATATATCTTACATGACCTAAATGTCCTTTTGGATAATTTTTTTAGGAATATGAGCTACAGTTTCAGTGTTCACTGCTTCTTTACCTTTTAAAGCATGCAGTAATTAATTCAGGATAAACTGGATAGTATGAAAACATCAAAAAAACACTGCACTGTCTTTTTTTTTTTTTTTTTTTTTTCCTGCATCTGAACTAGAGATACATTTCCCAACCAGTAGCACAAAGGCTATTTTATTCATAGGCAGCTTCAAGGCAGCTTTAAGACTTTAAAAAAAAAAAAAAAAAAAAAATCCTAAGAGACTGTAACCATACACAAAAGCCATTAGTATTCCATAGGGAAGAATTGTGGTTTGTATTTGAGGCAGCTCACATAAAATTCAAGGTCTTAATACTCCTTTGAGGCCTCTCAGGCCCCACAGTGACTCTTGAAAAGGCTTTTATTTCTTCAACATATGTAAATTGCAAAGGGTGAAGTCACTGTGATTTAAAGCTAACATCTTCTTAAGAGCTCAAAGGAGACAAAGGTTTTATTAAGTGAAGTGGTAGAGGAAATTGACATTCCAACATTTCATTATAATGTGATCATGAAGATGGGAAATAATATTTAGAGAAATTAAAAGTTCAGGCTCAGAATATACATTACTCTCACTCTACACCTGATTCTTTCATTTAATTTACCTGACATGTATTCTTCCTTTGAGGAAATTCTCAAGCAAGATCTGTTGGATAAAAAGTCATTAATGAGAGCCTCAGGCAGTCACACTGTAATTTAAGCATCAGTTTTTTTTTTTTTTCCCCAATATGTTTGTCAGACTAGGATCAACATAAAGTTTTATTGAGAACACATAAACTTGGCACACAATGTTCATCAATAACACTGCTAGTTTAGCATTCTTAATTTTCTCAAGTAGAAACAAACACATGTTATTGTGAAGGGTTAGTTAATGATGATAGGTGTTGATTATCATGGCACAGTACTTAGGAAACCACTTAGAAGGGAATGATTTATGTGGCTCCATGGTTTCCAGAGGTCTCAGAGAATCAAAGTGCGGAGGACATCTAAAAAACATGGCATGCAGGCAGAGTGCAAGAATGTTTGAATTCTCAGAGCACCCTCCCCTATAGTTCTGAAGTCCCAACAAATGGGAAAGTGTTGATTCCACCCAGGAGAGATCTCTTCCCTTCATTAATTAAAAAATTTAGAAACATCTTCACAGCCATATATTAGTGTACCTGGCTAAACTAGAATCTACTTAATCCAATTATACTTTTAGTGCGAATTTACCATTTTAGGTAGATCGGGAGACAGATAGATTCTTACCATGAGCTATTTTCATTAAAGAAGCCATTGTATTTATCATTGGTGAATAAGTAACTTTTAGGGGGGCTCTCAAGATGGCTCATTGGGCAAAAACCACTGATAAGTGGAGCTTGAAATCTGGGATGAGAACTAAATCTTGGCTGTCATGGAATTCACTATAGAACACAATGGCTCTATGGACCTGAAGAGGCCCCTGCAGGCCTAAGAAGCTGAAGGAGGCCTGATAATCTAAAAAATATATACACCCGTCACAAATTATATGGGAATAAAATGGATATTATAATTTGGTCCTTAAAAATTGTAATGGTAAATATTGAGATACTGTAATAAAAATGTGAAATTGTCGTTCATTTTATTTCATTTGTATCTCTTCCTCTCTCTCTCTGAGCATATGCCTGTGTGTGTGTGTGTGTGTGTGTGTGTGTGTGTGTGTGTGTGTGTGTGTGTGTGTGTGTGTGTAGATATTTTAATAGACATTTGGAGGTCAGAGAGCTTTCCTGAATTTGGTTTTCTCTCCTATCAGGCCTGTCCAAAGGATGAAACTTGGTTTTCCAGAGTTGAAGGCCACCACATTTATCCATGGATCCATCTTGAAAGCCTTTCTTACTTTTTTAAATGCTAAATTTTAGATAAATTCCCTAGAAAAAAAATCTTTTATATCTGTGCCTGCAGAGATGTATGGGTATGTCTTTGGCCATTTAGTTGATGTTCTGTCTTGAAAAACAGATTAATATTCTATAACTGCCACATTACTTTTCCCTTTTTAAAGTTTTTTGATAATGGCTAAGGACAGAAATTTCAATTTATATTAAGTAAATAGGTTAGCACATGCAGCCATAGATATTATATTTTAACAGCATTGACAATTGGCTGGAAAGATTCTTTGGTAAATATGGTGATTCCACAGAAAACTGGGAATCAGTCTCCCCAAGGATCCAGCAATACCACTATTGGGCATTTATGTACCCAAAGGATATATTTGTACCCCAAAGGCTTTAGCTCAACTATGTTTATTACAGTATTATTCATAATAGCAAGAACCTGAAACAACCTAGATGCCCCTCAATTTAAGAATGGATTAACAAATTGTGGTACATCTACACAATGGAGTAGTACTCAGCCTTAAAAAAAAAGACATCCTTAAATATGAAAGCAAATGAATGAATTTTGAGAATATCCATTCTCCTGCAGGAAGAATCACAAGCCTAGAAAGATAGGTACATGATGTAATTGCTCATAAGTGGACTTTAGACAAAAAGCAAAGAATACATAAGGTGCAAACCTCAACCCCTGAACAGCTTGGGATTAGAAAGAATTTAAGAGAGACATTCAGAGATTTTCCCTAAGAAGAGAAAATAGAGAAGATCACCTTAGCAAATTGGGGTCACAACAGGTTGCAACCAAGAAGAGGTGAGAACAAATCTTGAAAGAAGGAGATGCTTAAGTGAGAGGAACATCTAAGAGGGAGATAGAAAGAGATGGATATCTCGATAGATGAAGCCAATGTGGGGTTGGAAAGAGACTGGGTGCTAGGGAATCCTCTAAGAACTCACAGGATGTCCCTGGCTAGGTCTCCAACCAATAGTGGAGGGGGTGCCTAAATAGGACTTCCCCTATACTCAAGTGAATAACTACCCTATGTGTCATCACAGAACCTACATCCAACAATGAATAAAGGTGGAGGCATAAATTCATGGCTGAGCACTGGGCATAGCTCCTGGTCCAGCTGAGAGCAGGGGAGGAGAGTCTGTATGAGCAAGGGGATAGGGATTATGAGGAAAATTCCCACAGAGATGGCTGGCCGGAGCTCTGGGGAGCTGACTGTAATAAGAACAGTTACTGGGGAACCATTTGGAAAAAGAGATAGGCCCTCCAAGAGCAGACAACTGTGGACTGACATGGGGCAGTTTGTGGAGCCTCGAGGGGTGGGATCAGACTGTGTTCCTGTGTGTGGGTTGGCACCTTGGAGGACATTCCCTGTATGGTTAGCACCTAACCCTGTCTTGATTTGGGGATGAGCAAATCGTACCTGGAGTGGATTGCTATGCTGAGCTGACTCACCTTTGGACTTCTTCCCCTTTTGTGGGAGAGGACATGGTTATGGAGGGCAGTTTAGGCTGAAGGCTGACTGGCAGAGATTGGTAAGAGGGAAGGGAGGGGGAACATGGGGCTACATGGATAAAAAAAAAAGACTATTTTATAAATAAAAATGTATAAAAGCAATAAAAATGTTACTACATATCAGTATAAATTTCAAAGGAACATCTAAAAATATTTTTTTAAGTTATTACATCTAACTTGAAACCAGTGTGCATTTGAAACCAATTTGTATGTAAAGAAGTAAGTAGGGACTGGATGAGTTATGTGGCAATAATATGAACCAATGAGTTCTGAGCCCAGGTGGCAGATTTTGGTACTATAGCAATGTGGAGAGGAACTGAGGAGGGCACTTGACATCTGCCTGTTGGTTCAGCATGTAGGATCACACACATGCATGCACATCTGTCCACACACATGAAAATTTAATCAAATAAGCCTATATTTAAGATGTTAAAGAGACATGGGATGCAACTATAGATCATATAAGTTAATTCCTCAAGATCTTCTGAAGAGTTGAGATTTTGACCTACAGAGAATATTATTACAATAGTAGTATACCAAAACCACACTTCCCCTTCAAATCATGGCGTCCTTCCCAGACTCAGGTGAGAGAAATATGTTTGTGGTAGAAAACATGAGATATTTGTAAGAAAAGCCTTCAGAATCCTGAAAGTGAAAAAGAATTAATTAATAAATTTGCACTCTAAGGGATTATTTTCTTCTGAAGATGCTTTACACAATATTGTGATATAAGGAGTTCACATGTCTATTAACAGTGGTGAAATGAATAATCCCTTACATTAATACAGAGCCTTGCAGATCATAAGGCACACTAACATCTTTGATTTTATTTAATTCTTTTAAACACCATATAAATGAAGAAGGATGGATTTTTATTATCCTCCCTTTATCTGAGAATGAATTAAGGACATTGAGGTTAAGCTAATGCAGAAATTTTCAAAGTAACATAAGAAGTAGACAATTAGTTTTATAATCTAACTTCTTTTTCTATTGCAATTATTCCTCACTGGACCTTCATCAAGGGCAAAACAAGATAATAATCCACCACGACTTTTATATGATTAAGACAGGTCCTCATGTACATGGATTATCAACTTTTTTCAATTTAGATTATATAAACTTTCAATGGTAAAGTCATATGTAATATTTTAAAACTGTAAATAAAACCAAGTGTCAGATAAAATCAGATGTTTAGAAATGCAGTAAAGTTTCCTGGGACACAATTATCATTTATAATGTGAAAAATACCACTAAGCAGTAAGAATAAGGTTCTTTAGAATTTGTAGAGTGCATCTTACTGTGTCACAGATGGTTGGATTCTCCATGAAAATATGTCCCTCAACATTCAGACAAAATACTCTTGGTTTGGATCACTATGTTTCAGTTTTGACTGTGTGACCCAACCACATTGCTATTAACTTGACTTTTGCTTTTTGTGCTTGAAGCAAGTAGCACTTCAACATATCAAATGGGAAATGTAGGCACTGTCTTTAGGACCGCCCTTAGGATAATAATCATTTCAGCACATACCCCAATTTCTTTTGTTGTTCATCAGAATACAATAATATAGAGGAAATAAATATAATTTGTAGTACATGTCTACACATTGAAGAACATTTCTGTAAAACTTCAGAAATTATTGCATATTTGTGAGAATTTTTTTTCTGTATACCATGGGAGCCTTAGTGTAGAACAGAAACTCATTATACATATTCCCCTGCCTGTTAAGCATCATGGCACACAGATTATTCTTATAAGGCATTCCTAGTAACTGATTTATTCAGTTACTAGGAGGCAGAATAAAGTTAGGAGATGGTAACTTATTCAAGCTTTATGAAAAAGCAAATGCAGGAACCTAACATGTTGGGTTAGAGCAGATCTGTGTTCACAGGACTGCCTCTATTTACCCACACTTTCCCTAGATATAAGAATACATTTTCACATTGAGCTAGAGCAAATCAGAGTTTATCTACCATCTCACTAATCATCTTAAAAGAACAGGAAAAATAGTGAAATAAATATTGATTGCTTCCTCATATCACCACATCTCTAAATTATTGTGCATCTAGACCTCAAGGCAGCAGTGTGAGAGACACGGCTTTCAAACAAAGTCAAGATGAGATTTTATTAACGTTCAGGGACTGTGTTTCTCTGAAACACTTAATAATAATCTGTCTTCCCTGTTCTTGCTGAAAGGTTTGTTTCTATACTGAATAGAGATGTGATGTAGCAAAATGTTGAAATGGTATGTTTTGTAGGTTGTTTTGAGATCTATAAATGTTAACAACTCAAACTGAAGAATTCAATGTAATAAATATGCCAATCTTATACACTTTGAGAGACCTAAGAGAGAAATGGATAAACAAACCAAAAACATAATGCTCTCACATAGGAACAACATTTCTTGGTTAAAAGTTAAAGTCACACAAAAATTCTTCACAAGACTCCTGTGAAAATCTTTGTAGATAATATTTATGTTCAATGAAAATAAGACAATTGAACTGCTGAGGTAATATCTGGTTTCTTCTGACAATAAAACTTGTGCATAATTAATTTCTATCCTGAGTGACTTGATTTGCATAAACTCTGTATTCTAATTACCAAAGGGTTTGATGAACTTTCCATGCACACTCAATCCTTACAGTTTCACATATGACACAGATTGCATGGCATTATCAGGCTTAGCTGTTTTGTTTGTTTTCAGTCTGGTCTCTTATAGAACGGCTGATATTTTCCTGGTTGTATGACTCACAACACTGACTACAACTATCTAAACAAAACAAAACACACACACACACACACACACACACACACACACACACACACACACACACACACACACCACATTCCTATTTATTCTATTCCTGGATAACTTGACCTAGTCCATGATAGTTTACACATCAACTTATTCCTCAATTTCAAGACAGAAAGGACCTTATCTGCAGGACTCATGAATAAATTGTAAATATATTTACTCGGAATATATTTGGCACTTTATTATTTAATACTGTAATTCTCAATTTCAACTTATTTGGTGTATTTGTTTTTAAGTTTTGTGCTTGTTGGGATGTTTTATTGTGTGTAAAGTTTGGCCTTAGTGCATAAAAAATAGTATACATTTTGTGTTGGTTAGTTTTTGTCAACTTAATATAAACTAGAGACATGGTAAGAACAAACCCTAGTTGCTGAATTGCGTCCACCAGAATATTGTGGAACAATGTTTATGAGGAATTTTCTTAACTGCTAATAATGTTCATAGTACCATCCCTATTCAGGTGGGCCTGAACTGTATAAGAAAAGTAGCTGAGGAAGCCAGAAAGCAAGCCAGTAAATAGCACTCATCCATGGTCTTTATTTCACATCCTGCCTTTGGTTTCTTGAATTGGTTTTCCTCTGTGGCAGACCGTAAATTTTAAGTCAAACTAATTCTTTCCTTTCCAAGATGCTTTTGGACATAGTGCTTATTACAGCAACAGAAAGAAAGCAAGGTAAATAATAATATCAATGGTGAATCCATACAAATTAAAAATAAATGTTAGAAAGTAATAAAAAAAAATAGGAGTTGTCTGGGAAGGAGTATAGCTCGGTTAGTAGAGTACATGCCTAGCATAAGTCATATACTGACAAATACCAACTTGCTTGAAGTTTGTGAGATTAAATATGAGAGCTTAATACAGAGAGGACATTTAGATTTCCCAGAGCGGGGGGGAAAAAAACTGAAAGTAATGAAATAAAAAAGAAGTAAAATGTATTAACTTAGTAAACAGTGTTGACTTTTTTTTTTTTTTTGAGTGAGAAATTTCATGTCGGTGTCAACCCAACTTTGCATGCTGAACAATGATTTCAGCTGCAGTTCATGTCATTCTCACAAATAACTTCATCAATAACCTACAACCTGTCTGCCCAGAATTACACAAAAGAGGAGGGCACTAGAGGCTAATACTATGATAGTTTGAATTAGGTCCATATATAAGTTCGTATTTATAATGATCCTTGTCTATTTCTTAGTGCATCATCGTGTTTCTACTTTACCTGATGTTACTCTTGGCCATTCGTACATCAGACTGTGATTTTTCTCTAGGTGCTCATATCATATATAATGAAGTTATATATGAAACAGTTACTATTTCAATTGTCTATTTTATTATTATTCTTACATTATTATTCTTATGTTAGCATCCTTATCTGTGTAAGAATTGGCTCATATAGAGTACATGAAGAAACTCATCTTGAAAATGGGAAATCATTTTTAAAAATTTCTGTCTCAAAATTTTATTCCTTCATCAACAGTAGATGTTGTTTAATTGAATTAAGCTCCAATCTCTGTAAATAGCCTGGTAATTAAATAAGATAAACTTTGAAGCTAAGACATTGGCTAAGTGGAGAAAGTGCTTTCTGTGCAATTATGAACACCTGAGTTTTGTTCTCTGTACCAACACAGAAGCAGGGGCCAGTGATGTGTATCTGTGCTGGGGAAGAGAGGCAGACATCAGCGACTCTTTGGCCACTGAGTCATATAAAATGATCAGCTCTAAGTTTGGGAAAGTATACTGTTTCAAAAAGTAAGGCAGCCAGATTGTCTGGCATCTTTTATCTCAGCAGAATCAACTGGATAGTCCAGATATCTGAATAAATAGCATTTTTAAGGGGAGGTGCATGCTCTGGATCAGATGAGAAGACAGGGAATCTCTACAGCACCAGTAAAAAAAATGCCACAAAAAAAGACAAAAAAAAAAAAACCCAAAAGACAACTATACTACTCTAAAAAATAATACCGAGCCACACAGCTAAACAAAATTAAAATCATAAGTTAGTTTAAAAATAAAGAGATAGAAAGTTATAAGCTTGAGTCCCAAGTCAATCAACATACAATTAGTATAAGCATCTATATGTCTCTGTGAGACTACAGGTCATGAGTCTGTGGGTCTACAGGTCTATAGATCCAAATATCAAGACTAAGCCCAAAAGTCTTGGCCAAAAAAACTCATACTACAGAGCCTCACTCCTTACTTATGATATGGCGGTATAAGCAATACACAAAAGTTCCTTTCATGGCCCTCAAGGCCTGTGATAGATGAGAGACATATCCTTGAGGTCACTAGTGTAAGACAGCTGACCTTGCCTTTTACCAGTGGCAGCACTAGGCAGTATAGAGTGAATTCTATTTGGTCTTAATAATAAAAACCTGGAGTCAGATATTGGAGTAAATACTGAAAGACCAGAGAAGTAGAGGAGCCAGCTACAAGATAGACTTTGTACCTCTACCAAATCCTCAGACCAAAGAAAGACAACTTCAGTCTCTACCAACCTTATGACTTTATACTCCTCTTTTCAAGCAGCCACACAACTTCCTGTCTCAACCTCCCTAGTTCTGGGAATAAAGAAATATGCCACTACCTCCAGGCTCTCTCTTTCTTTTAGACTAAGGGTGGCTTTATACTCCTGATCTTCCTGCTTCTCACTACCACCTGGCCTCTATAGTTAATTTATGGCTACCCCTGCCCTCTGATCTCCAGACATGCTTTATTTGTTAGAGCACAAACAGTATCTCCAGAAAGCAGAGTAGCTCCTACACCTCAACTGTGAAACACAGTAAAGTTTGCCTTGGTGATTTAGGTGTGGGCAGGCTGACCCCAAGGATACGAGAGCAGGAGAATTGGTCCCACCAGGGACCACAAACAAGACTGATGACTCAATGCAATGAACACTCGCAGTGACAAAATAGGACTGTGTGATTCACCGTGTCATATTACAGCTTTAGCAATGAGGTTGTTCTTTTCTTTGACATTTTATCTTCTTTTATGCATGGGTTAGCAGGGATAATGCAAGGGTAGTGGGCAGATGGGAAGGGACTGAGGGATGAGTGGGACTGAGATACATGATGTAAAACCCGTTGCTTTGACACGTGAGAACAGACGTACACTACCAGATGTCACACTAGAGTTTATTCAGGAAAGTTTCTGGATGAATACAAGGGAAGAGGGGGTGGGGAAGGAGGAACAGCTTTCCAGTGACTTCTCCTTTTAAAATAATGGGTCAGCACATATTTTCATAGCCACACCTAGGGGTGTACCCTCAGCTTGTGGTGTGTTCTGCCAACACCATGTTGGGTTATTGGGCTAGCATGTTTATCATGTGGCTGCTACATGACAGGAATTCTTACAAAATCTAAAAATAATCAATAAAAAGGAAAATTTGGAAAAAAATAGGACAGAGAATTATAAAAAATACTTGACCTATTGTGTGATCTCTGTATATGCACATGTACACACACTCATACACCACACATGAACATATCTATTATAACCTAGGTTTAAATCCATGACCATTTTAAAACTGTATTTCCTATTTACATAGGCTGCTTCCACATCATCTCTTACTTTCATTGTGATTATATATCATAATCTGGATAAATGATAATGACTCAACCTCTGAATATATAAAATAATGTAAATGAATATAGAAAACGTTTAATAAATGAGATCTATTACTTTTACTATTAGTGTTAATTTAATTATCCATAAATTCCATTAAACTTTAATGTACATTTTATGGTGGCCTTCCAAGTATTTTCAGGTATTATGTATTGAATATGAACTGGCAATAAAATGAAAAATAACTTTCTGTGCTTTTTAGTAGTTAACAATTTGGCTAACAATTAGAAAATTAGGCACAGAATCACTAAGACTAAATATGTTTAAGAAAAGGTATGCTTTTAAAATGATGTAGATAATAAGAATCTGACATAGAATGGGTACTTTGGAGAGGTTATCTGAATATGATCATGTTTTCTTTGTTAATTTATTTATGTGGAATAATGTGTGTATAATAATGTGTGTACGTGTTGGGTAAGAGAACAAAGTGCTGAAGTTTTCTTTTTCTATCAAGCATATGAATATTGAAGGTTGAACTTGGGTCCTCAGGCTTGGAAGCAAGTGATATTACGCATTTAGCCACCTTGGTGGCCTCAAGGAGGCAATGTATGTTAATGTGCTGTGTTCAAAGGTTGAAATTTGAACTAGAGAATTGCAAATTATGTTATATCAAGAAAAGACCTTTTTAAATTTATTTTTATTTTCCTATGTATACAGGTGTCTCACTTCTATGTATCAGAGGGTACCACTTGTGTATGCATATATTTGGCTAACAATTAATTAATTGAAATTGTATGCGTATAGGAATACATATGGCGATGAGAAGAAAACTTGCTAGAATAGGTATACTTGCACCTTGACAGTGATTCTAGGGTTTGAATCCAAGCTGTTTGGCTTGCACAGCAAGCATTTTTCCACACTAATCCATCTTCCTGGACCCGTTTACAGCTTTTGGTGTTGATGTTAAATTCATGTACTTTGTGCCTAAGTGAATGTTAGTTCTCTCCAATATTCTAAGTTGTTAGACTTTTGTGGACTTCCTTGTATGTTTCTTCAAAACCCAATGAAGACCCTTTTTCTGAAACCCTGTTTCAGCCCATCTTACTCATCTTTCAGATTTAGTTTGTGATTCCACTGCTTAGACACAACCTGAGTTTTCTCCCAGACTGTAGTTTGTTATTGTGGCCCAAAATAGGGCCACAAAAATTCCCCTTTAAGTCTTACTTAAATGGTTTTCTTCTATAAATCAAACATTTCTATCATCAGTGAGTCTATTTTCTTTAAAATACTTTTTTATTGCAAAGAAAACATAATGACAAATTTTTATCCTTAATTACCATTCAGATAGTGGTAGAGTAGGGAATATCTGCTTTCCGTTTTTCTATGTGGAATGCCATCATGTATCATTACAGACCCGAGGCAGTGAAGGACTCTCACTGTCACTTTTGTAAGAAGCACGTGCTCCAGCTAGCTGATTCCCATGTCCCTTCAAACAGACATAATTGCTGTTTAAATTCTTCTTTCTTCTGAGCCCCAAAATATGTTCTTGGGTTACCTTGAGCTTTCCCTCATCCAGCCTCAAAAGTTTAACCTCTGCTTTCCGAGCCCTTTAGAACATCTCAGTGCCATTAGTAGTTTCTCTTATTGGCGGTGACATCGCTACTAGCCCATGCTGTTGATAAACAATAAAACCATATATTTATGTAAAATACAAAATAAGAACTGTTTATTCCCATATTTATCCAAAATCATGGAAAAATTCAACATCTCCAAAGCTTGATCAAGTCTATGTTTGACAAGTGAAATGTATTTGTCAGTGATCCACAAGTGTCAGCCTATGTCTGGTTCTGTCACCATCTATCACATTTAGGGTTTCTATTGCTATGAAGAGACACCATGACTATAGCAACTCTCACATTTAAAATATTTATGTGGGGCTGGCTGACAGTTCAGAGGTTTAGTCCATTATTGGCAGGGAAAGAAATATGGCAGCATACAGGCAGACATGGCACTTCATCTTGATCTTCGGGCATGAGGAAGTGTACTGTCACACTAGACATACATGGCTTGAGCATATATGAGACCATAAAGCCTGCCTCTACAATGACACATTTCCTCCTACCAGGCCACACCTTTTCCAACAGGGATACTGCCCGTGGTTTAAGCATTCAAGCACATGAGGCTATATGGGAGCCATACCTACTCAAACCACCATACCATAAATAAAGGTCATCACTTTTACCTTCAATACCTATACAAGATTAAATTCAATAGAACTTTAAAAGCATTGAACCGACTAAGAAGTTTACTTGAATTTTTTGATGCATAATTAAAATAATAGGAAACAAAAAGGAAAACAAAGGAATTTGTAAGCATTTTGTATTGATATTTTCATAGGAAACCCCTTTCTAGTAATGGATAACAAATTGAACCCTTTCTGGGTGTAATAATGACTGTTGAAACAAATGATATGTTAATGACAGACACAGGTGTGACATATAGTTTTTTGTGACTATGATACAAATTAGAATCATTTGGGAAGAAGGCCTCTTAGCTGAAAAAAAACAAAAAAACAATTCAAATAGATTTACTGGTTGGAAAGCGATTGGTACACTTTCCTGATTGCGGTTGACACTACCCCTAGGAAGTTGGCATAAGACATCATGTCTAGTGGGCTTTGGGAAACAGGGCAGTAAATAGCAATACCTTCATCAATTCCTGCCTTGAGTTTTCATTCTTTTGTCCCTGTGATGTTTTTGGTCATAATATTTTATCACAGCAATATAAACATGAACTAAGGCATGAGGGTTTCCTCCTTGCGTGCATTATCTTAATTTAATGCCCATAGCAATCTATGAGGTAACTCTTTACTGTTACTTTGAACTTAAGAAATAAGTTACGTCAGAAATATTAGTTCATGCTCTAATACCAGTAATGGTGAAGATAGTAAAAGAGGATGTAGAGATTGAATCCAGGATAGATTATATAGCTCATAAAAGACATGAGTGAATCTTCAATAAAAACAATAAATAAATAAGAAAGAGGAAGAAAATAAGATTAGTTTTTATAAATTCAAAACATTTGTGATAGAGTTTATATTTATTTTCAGAATAGATCCAGATCTCATATTTCCCCATTTGTAGAATACTGTTATTTATTATGAGGTTCAAATTTCCCATCAGCTGATCATAAGGAAGAGAGCAATGCCATTTGTAGGTGCATTCTAACCTTCAGTACAAATATCCACCGTGTTGCAAATACCGTAATTTGTTGGAATTAAGTACTGAGTGTAAAAAACAAAGTTCGCCATTGTTAACATAAGCATGAAAGGCAGAGAACATAACAAAGATCAGTAAGATAACATTGCAAGCATTAAATTACAATAACACAGAATGTGTTAGAAAAAAAAAAAAAATTGATGGTCCCGGGGCAAAGAAGTAGGTCAGAAAGAAAGTGTTCTGGAAAGGTAGATTAATTCCAGGGTAAAGAAGACCATAGAAGCTGTATTAAGAAGGCTAGAATAAATCTTAAGAGTAGTATGGAATCACTTGCTTTGTGGACTAGAATATAGTCTGTGTTACAGAAAGTTCCATGGGATGCTGAGAAAAAGTATAGGTTCCAAATCTGTTAGATGAAGGACTCTGCTTATAGCTGTTAAGTCCACTTGATCTCCGGTCAAAGTTTAATTATGGAGTTTCTTTATTGTTCTCTTTTAATTGAGATGACCTACTTGGAGATGTTAGTGAGTTATTGAAATCATACTTGTATCAGGCTTTCTTTTGGACAAGCAGCCGATAATAAGACCCAGAGCCTTATTATTAGTTCTGAGGGCTCAGCCTCATCTTATGCTTGTCTCACTAGCTTTTTTTACTTAAATGAATGTGTTTCTCTTTATCTACATTTTGCCCAAGGTTTCTGATCTTTCTTTCATTTTGCATGTCCTACTTCTATGCTTCTTCTGTGTCTGACTGGCTGATGACTGCCTGAATGGCTATCACCTGGTGTTTTCTCTCTTGTTTCTTCTTCCCTTCTTGAGCCTAGATTTCTCCTCTTATTCTCTCTGCTTGCCAGGCCCACTTAGCTCTTGAATGCCTCGCTATTGGCCATTACAGCTTTTTAATGAGAATAATCAGGTGCCTTTGGCAGGCAAGTCGAAACAGTAAGACATCTTGACATAATTAAACAAATGCAGCATAAACAAATGGAACACGCCTTGACACAGTTAAAATAATATCCCACAACACAGACTATAATTGTTTTTGGCTTTTCTGTCCACTTGTGCCAGCTAGCCATTTGTAAAATTGGGAGCCACTGACACTTAAATGATTTTGTGAAATTTTATCCTCTAGTTAAAAGAGTCATTACCTTTGCAATTAGAACAGTGATTATTACCTTCATGATGCTTTCAAGATCTTTGTTGAAGAAAATCTATCATAAAAGAAGAGTTAGGTGAGTATGGAGATAAGACAACCATAAGCTCCTGAGCCTCTTTCTCTGCTATACATGCTTCTGCTCCAACTGCATGTCTTCATGCAAGGGACACAGGTATATAGGAGGTAGAAGATTAGTTGAAAGATAAAGTTTATTTCTGCAATCATATAAAGCTAGCATTCATGCTAGGATGAGGCTTCTCTCTCTCTCTCTCTCTCTCTCTCTCTCTCTCTCTCTCTCTCTCTCTCTCTCTCTCTCTCTCTCTCTCTCTCTCTCTCTCTCTTATCCTTTGTGTTTTATTGAAGTAGTCACCCCATTGAATAATGCCCCCTCACAAAGAAGTGAGTGATTGTCACTCAGGTTACAGATTAGGATGCTAATTTGTTTCAAAAACCTCCCACAGTACTTGCAGGAAAAAAAATAGACTTATCATTTTTTTTTCACATACTGAGATAGCAGATTAGATTAATCTTAAAGGGAGATATAATAAAAATATAAAGCATAATTAAGGTATCTTTAATTTTTTTTATGTTTCCCCTGCCCCCCTCCTTCCATCCTTCCAATCTCTCTCAGTCATCCCTCAGCCTCTCCCCTCCCGATCTACCCATTCCTTCCCCCAAAAGGGCAAGAAGTCCAAAGATGACTCCGCTCCCATGGCACATCCACTCCAGGCAAGTCCCATTTCCTCATCCCAAAGTCAATGCTGGATTAGGTGTTCCTCTGCGTGTAATGGGCTCCCAGGTGCCAGTCCATGTACAGGAACAAAGTCTGATCCCACCCTTCGAGGCTCCAGATACTGCTCATACCAGTCGACAGTTGCCCCCTCTTGGAGGGCCTAACTCCTTTTCCTAATGGATCTCCAGCAGCCATTCCAGATTCAGTGAGCCCCAATAGCTCCAGCTAGCCTTCACTTTGGGAATTTTCCTCATAATCCCTATCCCCTTGCTTATACAGACTCTTTTCTCCTGCTCTCAGCTGCAAGGAGCTCTGCCCAGTAACTCTTTTTAAAGTCCACCATGTTCTGTCTTCTCACATACTTTCTTCTAAGTAAATCCTTAAATGTATTACTTTACCAACCTAGACTTGAAAACTATTGTTACTTTGCTCTTTAGCTGGTGACCTAAAACATATGAGTAGGTTTTTGTTTATGTCTCAACAGGAAATGAACAAACAGAAGATAAACATTTGCAGCTGTCATATCTTTTTTAATCAATCATTTCCCCTTTTTAGAGAGAGAGAGAGAAAGAAAGAGAGAGAGAGAGAGAGAGAGAGAGAGAGAGAGAGAGAGAGAGAGAGAGAGAGAGAGAGAGAGAGATGGGGAGAGATGGGGAGAGTAGAGAGGGAGAGGGAGAGTCAATACATAGTTTGTTATTGATTTTTAACTCATTCACTGCTGGTCTATATCTCTATTGATGAGTCAATAAATATAAATATCAAGTCAGTTTATTATTGAGAGATGTTTAGTAAGTCTTCTAAATTTCCTGGATTATTTTTCTAGCTGTGGACTATTGTTTTAACTATCAACTTAATTTATGTTTCTTCTATTCGCATTAGAGGTTGTCTCACTTACTACATTGGATATTGTGGCTTCGTTCCTGGCACAACTTTGCTCGGATTTCTTCACATTAATTTTTTCTCTTTGTTGTCATAATTGAGAATATCTTACTCCTGTGTGTATCAATAAAATGTTTTCTTTAGTGCTTATGAGCTGATTAAATTTGTGCATTTATTTAAATGTTCTTAGTTACTTATCACTTTCAAATGTCACTTTTGCTAAGTATACGAATATTGGTCATTGTGATTACTTACTTTTAGGCATCCAAATATAACACTCCATTCTTCTCTGGTTTGGGGGGTTGTTTAGGATTCTCTTGTGTTCTAATATATTTGCCCATCAAAATTAGCTGGTATTTTTTTTTCCTTTCAACTTTCAATACTGTTGTTTGATTCATATTTTTGACACCTTGACTATAATTTGTAGGGTAGTTCTTTGGGCTTGTTTATTTGATATTCTAAGTGTGTCATGTTTGGATATCTATTCCTTTATCTATGTTTGGCAAATTTTCTAGCATAAATTTCATTATGTAGATTTTATGTACCTTTGTATCTTAGTTGTTTGTTCTATACTATGAAGTCTAAAGTCTCTTGTTCATATCCTATAGGTCTTGAATGTTGCACTTACGCTAATTTTTCCTTAATGATTTCTGAATATAAGATTTCATTGACCTAGTCCACCATCCCCCATATACTTCTTCTGCTTAACTGAGTATCCTGGTGATACTATTCTCACTTCATTTATTGATTCATATTTAGTATTTCTACATGTCATAATCATCACAATCTCAATTATTTGCTCTTTTTTCTTTCTATATTGTTTACTTCTTTAATCCTGAGTTATTTTTTCATTCGTTGTGTTAATTTTTACCTCATCTGGCTGACTTTCTTCTCCATGTCTTAAACTATCTTCTTTAAAGTTATTGATCATTTTTACCACTCAAAATTTTAAGTCTTCACCAGAAATTTATATTTTTTGTAATTTTTAAATTCAATATGGAAGGTATTATTATCCTTTTGAGGTGCCATGTAGCCTTCCTTTTCCAATTTTGTTTATATTGTGATTTTTGTAATTGAATGCTTTAATGCCTCAACTAATTTCCATATTTTTAGTTTTAATTTTACTTAAATGTATTTTAGCATATCCACCACTGTTTATTTCTCTCTTCTGTTTCCATTCATGCACCATCTTCTCCGCACTCCATTCTTGCATTCATTTCTCAGAGATAAATCAGTGCAGTCTAGATTAACCAGTTTAGTTAGGATGAAGCCCCTCCCCAGAGTATCAAAGCTAAGCAAGATGTTTTTGTGTAGGCAATGGGATCCAAGAAACAAGTTCATGCACAGAGAATAAATTCTGGTCCCACTGTCAATGTTTGACTTTTTTCCTTCCAATTTATATTCCCCCTTGTTTTCTTTGTTCTCTAACTAGAACTGTGAATAATATTTCGAATAAATATGGGGAGAGTGTATAGCCTTGCTTTGTTTCTGACTTTAGAGAAATAGCTTTGAGTTTTTCTCAATTTAGTTTGATCTTGGCTCTTGGCTTGCTGTATATTGCCTTTATTATGATTAGGTATTCCCCTTGATCTCTGATTTCTCCACGACCTCTACAACGAAGGAGTATTGAATTTTGTCAACGATTTTTCAGCATCTAATGAGACAATCATGTGGCTCTTAATTTTCAGCTATTGTATTGTGATTTTCACAAATGTGTGTTTTTATATTTCTACTTAACTTCTTTGGAGGAAATTTGTTACTAATAAACCTCTTCTCAGCAGTTAAAATGCACAGGTAAAAAAACAATAAAGTCAGACCCTGGATAATATAAAACATCAGGTGCTGCAAAGTATGCTTCAAATTAATTAAAGCCACATGTAAACTCTCGATGATGCTATAACCCAAGACGAGGACACAGAAGCAGAACATGCTATGAGGTTAAAATCCAAGTAAATATGAAAACGCTTAGGAATGAGCGGAAAGGAAGAAGATTATTCCCTATAGAAGTGGAGTTAAATGAAAGGAAATAGTGTGAGTGAATTATATGAAAGAAAAGTAAAGGAATGGGAAGCATGGTATAAAGGGAATATAAAATAGCAATGTCTTCAGAAGTATAAAAATAAAGTCTTAAATGGGAAAAAAGCCCACGAATATTAAATTTGCAAGAAAGTGAATTAAATTAGAAATATAATTTTTACCCTAAGTCCTCAGTCTCCACTACAAATTAATAAGGGGAAAAATAAACAAACATATCAGCAAATACAACATTAAAATTATAAAAATATGCTTAAAATTTATTAAAGCCTACAAATAAATATATTACTAAGGATATCACAACAGAGAAATGGGAAAACTAAAATTCTAGGTGTTATTCTCAGTCGATGAAATCTATTCATGCCACAGAGGGCAGGTTTCCTTCTTCCTCGTTCTTCACCGTCTTTTCCAAGTAACAGGAAGACACTTCTTCTTTATCAGTGTTCTCTCTGGTCCTCTGTAGGGGGATTAGGTTGTTCCATTGTAAATAGTTGTCCCCCCACTATGAGTTTAATAAAAAATGCTGATTGGCCAAAGGCAGACAGGAAGTGTGGGCGGGGCTACCAGACAAGGAAAATTCCAGGAACAGGAAGCACAGAGCAGGACGCCAGAGAGAAGCCAGAAGAAGCAGAGGACAACTATGCTGCTCTAAGAAAAGGTACTGAGCCCCATGGCTGAACAGGTTAAGAGTCATGGGTTAGTTTAAGAGCAAAGAGTTAGCAAGTTATATGCCTGGGCCTTAGGCCGATCAACGTAAAACTATTGTACACATCTGTGTGTCCTTGCGGGTCTGTGGGTCTGCGGGCCTAAACCTTGAGGCTAGCCCGAAAGTCCAGGACAGAAACCTCTTACTACATCCTCCTGCTTTCTAACAGCTTCTTAGGGCCAGTTTAACCTCCTCCGAGCTGTTGCAAGTTATGTTGAAGTTCTCTGATGAAAGATTGGTCAAAACTAGTGTTCATGTTGAACTTTGCATATACCTCCATCAAAATTTAATTTCATTGAAAGAACTTAAATTCTACTATTTGATTGGAGATATGGAAATTTAGAGATGTAATTGACTCTATGTTACGTTAAATACATGATAAATACATTGTTATTTGTATGTATTATATCTGATGATTTATGACAGTCTTAGCAATTTTAGGTTGTTTATATATGGTACTTCTATTAGTATATGCCTACATGGCAAATGTATTCCAAGCATTATTTGCTAGGAAGAATTGTTTAGTTTCTGGATGGGTACCTTATACTTATTGGTGACTTACCAGTATGGTATACATGTGTTCTCATTTTCCACTAAATTGGGTTAGGGTCATGTACCAGTTCCAAACCGTACCCTAAAACCAGGATTAAAATGTACTTCTTGAGACTGTAGAGTGGAAGTGTGCTTTTTATACTTCCTATTCGCATCTGCCTCAGCAACACTGGGAGCTTTCTGTGACAGAATACATAGCAAGATGAGAAAGTCAGATCTAATGAATAGGTTCAGTAGGATAAAGAAAAGCATATACCCCCATTCTAAGCAAAAGAAAAAAATCAATACATTCATAACTCAGTCACTTATAATAAGTGACTCTAATTCAAGGACCATTTCTTTTCTATGAAAAGTAGCTAATCCTGACAAACTGGAGCTGCAATGCGACTTCACCTGATAGGCCTGAGGAAATCATAAGTTCAGTGCAGCTAAGTGAGTTCCAAAAGAATTGACAAAGGATAAGTATAAACTCCATCAAATAACAGGCCCACTTTCAAGACACTGAAATAGGCAATGTTCACGATAAACACCAACATTAGATCTTGTGATAATAGGACTCTTAGAATATTCTTCTCAGTTTTGTTTGTCTGTTTGCTTTTGTAAATAGACTAATGAAGAGCATTGCTCACACAGTAAATAAGCTAAATTAAGCATCTATCATATATTTATTTGACTATTTTCAAGTGGTACTTTAGAGTTGGGATACATTTTTATGTATCTTTAGTCAAAATACAGGGGCTACCTTGTTAGCCTCTACGTTGGCCAAGAAAGTGATGCATGGTTCTGTTAGGAAGATAGTAAGGCCTCACAGCAGCTTACTCCAGGTCCAGTTAAATTCCCCAAGGGGGAATTAGATAACATTTCTCAGCTCTTAGCACAACATTTTCAGCTTCGGTGTCCTTAGTCTAGTCTTAGAGGAAATACAGTTACCTGACTCATGCTATCTAAAGCAGGACATTGGTACAAGAGGGTTCTTACACGAACAGCTTCACACAGGCATATAAAATGTTCAGGGGAAAATTATTGTGGCTTGGATATTAAGTGTTCATATCAGGAGGTTGGACCTACATATAATGGCATTATTAATACATTTTTTTTAGATTTTAATGACAGAAACTTCATCTCCTGATCAGTTTTTACATAAATAGGTGGTAATACTAGATTACAAACTACTTGAAGGAAGTAGATAGCTATGGTTGTATATTTGGGAGACATGATCTAACTTGTGTTATAATGTTCTCCTCCTGTTCAATCTCTCCTCACCCTAGATAACTTCTCTAATGCTGTCCAAAAAACAATGATACTATGATCAAAAGAATTTCGGGGTAATAAAATTTATTGGACTCATACTTGAAGCATCATGTGGCTAAGTAACTGCCAAGAATCCATGCTTCTGCACCACAGTCCATTCCTGAAGGAAGTCAGGATATGAAAAGAAGCAGAAACTTAAAGGCAGGAGCTAAACCAGGAACGAGGAAAGAATGCTGCTTAATTACTTTCTTTCTGTAGCTCACCCAGCTTACTTTTTAAAACAATGATGTCTTACTAATTTCTAAAAATAGCAATGCCAACTGTGGCCTGAGTACTGTTACCTAGATATTTTCTCAAGAAAATGCCCCAGAGACTTACCTAGATGCCAATCAAAGGAGGAATTTTCTACTAAGGATCCCTCTTCCCAGATGACCAGCCTGTGTCTAGTTCAGAGCAAACGTATTAACATGCACCCATTCTGTCACCTCTGTTCAATCACTTTCACAAAAAGCAATTCCATAATTTCCAAGTGCATGGCCTTTCACCCTCATGTTTCACATACAGCATCTGGAATAAATAAACATTCTCTGAAATTCTCAAACTATGGGACATGATGAATTTGCCCTTCTTTAATAGTTTTTTTTTTTCTATCTAGTATTTAATGATAACAAAGAGGAGATAAACACACAATACAGATAGAAGATGTGGGTGTTCAAAGGTTTTTGTGACTTCCCAATCGCTGCTTTGTTTGGAGACTTATTGCCACGAGTACAGTCACTCATTTGCAACTCTCTTCAACTCCTGTGGAATTTCAGCACACAGTTAAACTCCAGCTTCTACATGTGACTCATTGGTAAGTGTGAGAATGTATGCTCAGCATGTTTTCCTTAATGAACCTTCCTCCTAAGTTTCTCATTCTAACTGCTCATGCAGATCACTATCCCTCCCCTCTACATCTCTTTAGGATAATAAATCTCACTTTCTTTTTGGGAAGAGTATTAATATTTAATCGAAAAATCTCTTAAAACGTTAGGAAAATATTAAGCCAAGCACTGAATAATGCCCAGGAGAGTAAGCAGCTTGATGTGTGTGGTGAAGTTTAGCTGCTCATTTGCATCATTTTCTAATACCAGCGACCCACTAAGTGAATCTTTTTCATGTTCCTCTTAAGGAGTAAAGTTCTATTGAGTAAGAAAATAAGTCACAAAAGGAGATGTCAGTTTACATTTCTTCTCCGATGTATCTTTTGAAACACTGCTTATTTCAACACATTAAATTTGTTCGGAAAGTATTCAGGTCATGCATAATTAAATATATAGCTTTTAGCAATTTTAGTTTCTCCAAGATGTGTTGTATAATACATAATATGTTCTTTGGAGACAATATCACTGTTTTGTGTTTCCAGATGTTCTGGATTTGCTACTCAAAGGTTAATATTATGCAAGTATTCAAAGTTGGGACTAAGCAAAAATTTCAATGATAAAATCTATGTTTTTAAACATATGCTATTGTGGAAAATTATCTCCAAAACTAACTTAAGCCTAAAAGATTAAAGGGTATTATAATATATGAAAGTTAATGTATTCTATTGATTATTCTGAATTATTTATCTTACAAAGGCTGTGAGACAAAAGGGCATAAGTTGAAGAGGCCAGGCAATAACCATGAACAATTGATTTTTTTCACATCAACTCAAGATTGCTCCCAAGGTCCATGATGAATTTTTGTTCTATAATGATTTTTAAAATAAGAAATATTTCTGGATAGGCTATGGGATGCAAAGCTTTTTTCCTTTAAGGATATAGTATCACTAAAAAAAAAAAAAAAAAAAAAAAAAAAAAAAGATAATGATTATGTTAGGTGACTTTTCCTGTATAGACATAAACAATCACCTCATCTTCCTAGATAGGGCATTCACGGCATTAAAAAAAAAATCCATCTAAATCTTATTTGGCAATGAGGTGAGTGTATTAAGTACACTTAACAAAGCATAGAATAGTAAGATTTTAATGGGAGAAGAATGAGTATTTGTTGTAGATTATTATTTTAAGGTGAGTGTGTTGTTTATCTTGTATTTGATTGATTTGTAAAGCTGTGTTTCGTTGCCTATGGAAAACACCTGTTGGTCTAATAAAGAACTGAATGTCAACAGCAAGGCAGAAGAAAGAGTAAGTGAGGCTGGCAGACAGAGAAAATTTATAAAAGGAAAAATATGAACAAAAAGAAACAAAAAAGATAGCCAGAAAAGGAGGGACACTCCAGGAGATAGCCACCCATGTACACAGCCAGCCATGGAAAAGGATTATACAAAGCCCAGAGACAAAAGTTAGAAGAGATAATTTAAATTAAAAACACTGACACAAGCGAACTTACGACCAACCAGGCATTTGTAAGTAATAAGTCTCTCTCTCTCTCTCTCTCTCTCTCTCTCTCTCTCTCTCTCTCTCTCTCTCTCTCTCTCTCTCTCTCTCTCTCTCTCTCTGTGTGTGTGTGTGTCTGTGTGTCTGTGTGTGTGAGATTTATTTGGGACCTGGTGGCAGGCCCCCCAAAAATGTAAAAGGCTAAAATCAAAACAATGAAACAAACAATAACAATAAGTACTTAATATAGCTGCTTGAACAACTGGGAAGGAGCTAGAGTCTCTGTCTGGTTAATTATGTCATGTTCATGTTAAGAAAACAATTTTTGAGATCATCTGCAGAAAAAGAAAGACCCTTGTTGTATGCCACCACATCAATACTACTTTTATAAAGTAACATCACTCTTGGTATGCTTTTAATTTCCTAGCTCAAGTATTACAGAATTACACAGAGACTACATAGAGGACAAACGAAAGCATAAGGAGGAACCAAATGCTAATAATGCACATGTCATTTATTTCTCTTACACTGCCTAGTCTAAAGGATTCACACCAATGCAGATTTCTATGAAGTCATGTGGTACATGGAAATGTAGACAGTGATGTATTAATATAAATGTGAAGCCACATGTGTGTATACATACATGTATGTGTACCTACACATACACACACACACACACACACACACACACACACACACACACACACATGCTACATATACTTCCTTATAAAACGAAACAAAAATGGAACATAATTTTAAACAAATAGGAAGGACATTCATTCCTTTTTTTGGTAACCACCTATCTGAAAAGAAGCAACTTTAGGAAAAATTTACTTTGTGTCATAGTTTACAGAGGATACATTTCATCATGATGGAGTAGACATGGTGGCAAGAGTGTAGACAGCTAGTCACTCGGCATTCCCAATTGGGAAGCCAAAAGATGAACACTGATGCTAAGGTCACTGTCTCCATTAGACTGTCTTTTTACCCTACCCCTACTGAAGTATGATCACATTATGTGGGTTCTCTAGTCGACCACTTTGAAATTGGTCCTCATAGTGATTCTAAGTCCATTTAGCAGGTAATGAAAACTTACTACTACTGTACAATCAGAAGCATAGTTCTATTAATACACACACAGCACTTTTTCTCTCCAAAACTCTGAAAAAGCATCAGTTAGATCTCAAAAAATATTTTTAAGCTAGGAAAACCATAGATTTGCTGTAAAAGAGTTCAAAGGAAACTCCATATTCATCAGAGGCAACCCCAACTTCATTAACTATTATTGACTTTCACCCATTGTTTGAGAATCAGATTGATCCTATATCACACTTACCTATGATATACAATCCCTGACCTCCAACCAGAGATCGTTTGTCAAAGAAGTATGCATTTATAGCAAATATATTAAGGTCTCTACGACTGAGTTTGTTCACTGCAATGTAGTATCTAAAAAGGTGATGCTCGGCTAATGGTTCACAAGCCAGCATACTCCTGTGTTTCAATACTTTGAAACTCAATTTTCTTACCACTATTGCAAATACACTAATAACTCCTTGGATAATTTTTTATGTCATTTAAAAATACAGCATGTTGCTTGTCATTTTGAAAAGATAAAGAGTCACCTAGAATATGAATCTCTAGGTAGGCCAATGAAAGAGTATCTTGGTTACATTAAGTGATGTAAGGCAAATATTAATCATGGGCAAAGTGATTCCCTGGAATATTAAAAAAAAGAATTAAAACAAAAACAAAAAGAGAAAGATAAAAATAAATAATAAAGCATAGAATGCTTGCTGAGAACTAACATATTTGCAATGCTGGTTTCTTCTGGCAATAGATATGATGTAACCAGCTACTTCAAGCTCCCTGTGCTCTCTCACACAGTGCACTGTATCTTGAACTGAGAACAAAAATAAACTATTCCCTTTTAAATTATTTTTGTCATTGTAGTTTACAAAATAAACAGGAAAAGCCCATTTTTTATATTTCTCATACCGCTTAAAAGACTGTCCAAGCAACCAAATCCATAATTCTGATACTTACTAGGAAAAAAAAATATGTCTTCATGGATTAGAGACAAAAAATATATATGAAACATTTCAGACTTTCCCTTTCCTCTCATCCCTCCTGTGCGCTGCTTTTCTTATCCAGTTGGCTCTATGGTAGGAGTGGGTAGGCATAGCAAATTAAGTATATAAAATAGGCTGTGCCAGGCACTTAAGAAGTTGAGCTGCATTTGCTCACAGAGAAAAGAAATAAATGTATTTACACAGCAATAGTTTACAAGGCGATGAGAGACCATGATCAGCATACACTCAGACTTATGGGAGTTTCTGAGAATTCTGCAAATGAGATAAAGATAAGAGGGTATGGCTAGAAACTGGTAAGATAATAAGGACATCTCCCCTGGTTCGCTGATTGTTTTCACAAGATATAGATGAAAGTAGATGAATGTTTTAAAACATTGGCTTTACTCCATGAATTGCATTTTCTATTTCTATTTTTCTGATTAATTACGCCGAGGAGGATTTGATTTCCCCCAGGATTGTCTGGAATATGCTTACTGGAATGCATCCCTTGAGCGTGTGGAGGAAGAAGCCAATCTGTCGTCAGTGTTCTTCTGGCTCTTTAGCTCACAACATTATACAGAATTCTTCTCCTTCTTCCCCTCCACCTTCTCCTCCTCTTCCTTGTTCCTCTCTTCCTAAAACCAAACTGTTTTGTAGTTTAAGTGAACAAATGTTCAGCTTTTGTAGCTGAGTCTATATAGCACTCATATTTTTCCAGACAATGAATTGAAATTATTTTAAAAAGAAGGGACTCCTTTTCTTGATTTGATTGCAGGGTAGTTGTGTTTAAGGACAGAGCTCGTCCTCCGCATTTTATTTATTCCTGTTAGGTTTTTTTGGTAACAGAAAGACGCTACATTTATATCTCTTAGTTTTAATATGTCCATGTTACACATCTAGCCTTTAGAGTGGCATTATTTACTTTTACTTAAGCATTGGTAATCTGGATTATTTTCAACTAAGACCAGTGCTGTAACTTAGCTTTGTATTCACCATATAAGAATAATTTCTCATTTATATTTTTCTCCAAATTCAGCATTGTGTTCCAGATACGTTGATGCACAAAAAAGTTTTCATCATAAGTAACAGCCTTTGTAATGCTTTCATATTACTGGTTTTGAATTTTTCTATAAGTATATATATATATATCTTATCCTAGGCAGTGAATATATTGTGTTTTTCTTTTACATTTTTTCCAGTCCCTGCAACATTAGTGTGAACCTTGATTATGCTACTGAATATGAAATAAGAACTACAAAATTTCATGGCTTTTCCTAATATTTTATTTTCTCCTGTCACTTGGGTTATTCTCAAAGGGTTATAAAGAAACTTTTAAAGAAAAATATTCTTCTCATAATTATTTCTCTCAGTCACTACCAAAAAGCAGAATGGGAGATGCTGATGTGGCTGGTGCTTTTTGTATTAGTCTTTGCAAATTTTGCTCTTCCATAGTAAATAACATTTGCTTTTTAACGAAATTAATATTGTGAGCATAATGCATGAGTTACTTACAGAAGTTAGGGCTATTTCATTTATTCCTGTGAAGATCAAAAGGTAAAGAAAACACGCTGAAAAATTGGGACTGAATTACTGATTTCTATAGTCTCTGCACAGAGGTCAGAATGAGGGTCCACATGGTCCAGAAGCCTTGTTGCAACTCAGCAGAGCAGGATTTTGTTACGACCTGCATTTACAGGTGTCTCAGTTACTTCTAAGTGGAGAAATACATTCACATTTTAAAATTCACATTTGGATTTTACTTGGTTCAGGAACGATGTGTCACCTTCTGTTCCAAATTTAAGTCTTTAGATAATGTTTCAGCTGCTATCTAAACCAACTGGTACTCAAAAGTACCCATACTTTATCTAACTCGTAGGTTTCTATATTTTCTAGGGGTATCAAGTGGATTATCTAATGCCAACGTCCACAAACCACAAGCCATCAGTGTGATTTCCTTCCATGCAGTTTGATATGCAGATAACTTCTATATTTCACTTTAATATACCTTGTCATGATGTAGTAGCTCATGGTGTATTAGTATTGGGTGGGGGATCCCATTTCCAAGTAGTCAATGTATCTCATTTCTGGAAGAACTTTGATCACGCAAATGTCTCTTGCTTTTTCTTACCTCAGAAGTGTAAACAGCATATTGATGTCAAACTTGAAACCAGTGTGATTCTAGGAATACAGAGAAGCCCAGGGTAACCACTGCTATGCTCTTCTGGCTGAGAGGACCACAGCGTAGGATCTACACCACATCTCTGAATCAGGTAGGTAGCAGGCCCATCCCAATGTCACTATGACTAGGCTATAAAGGCAGGTGAATGAAAACCATGGAAGATCTGCTAACTAAAGAACCACAGCAACCACAGAAGCCTCCCTAGTAGGGAGCCAAGACCCATGGAGGGAGCCAGGACCAGTTACAATTTCTGCAAAGTTCAATCTTCAGTCTTGAATGTTGAAGGTATAGTATATTATATCTATTATATATATATGTATATATATGTATATATCTTCTTTGAGACATATTTTAAGAGTCCTCTTGTATGTTTCTAGTTATACTGTGAGCACTAAATAAAGAGCATGGTAAGGAAATTACAAAATAAAATGAAGGTAAACAAAATGAAGGAAAAATTTCTTGGCACAAAGACTTGCAAGAGGGAAGTAATGTGTAGAACATTTATAAAAGATATTTATCAATTAATATAATACTACTTTTCTGTGTAACATATGACAATTATAATTTTGGCTAATAGAATTTTACTACCTTCTTTTTTTCCTTAGTTTTTTATTGTTTTGATTTCGAGAGGTATAAATTAATCCTCAAAATTATATTTGATTAAATAAAAAATGGACTGGAATATATATGCTTGTTAACCTGCAGATGAACATGAGAAAAAAATAAGTATTACAATATTATAATTTTAAAAATCACTTACAATTTCTCAGTAGCCTTCAAAAATTTCTTTGAAATAGAAGAAAATTAACAGAGACTCAGAATGTTCAATATGCACAAAATGAAAGACTACACAGTGATCAGCTCTAAATAAGACATCCTTAGCACATTCCCAGCAAAGCTCAGGAATCATTGGAAGGAGGAGAAATATTGTAAGAACAAGAGGGGTAGGTGACTACAGGAAATAGTTCATTCCTGCCACAGCAGGCAGCTGCACATATAAATTCACTAGAGTTGTGGCTGTATACACAAGACCCACACGGCCCATGATTTCAACTAAGTGGAGCTTCTAGGGTGTCATAAAGACTGAAGGGGCAATCACAATCACAGAGCCTTCATGCATCTGTAGAAGTTCTCTGAAAGCTTGCTGCTATTGCAGTGCTTATGAGACTGTAAACAGTGAGATGGGATGTCTCTGACTCCTTTGCCTTCTCTTGTGGCACTTTTCTTCAAACAGGGTGGTCCTTTCCAGCATTAATATGAGGGTTTGTGTCTAGTCTTATTGCATCTTATGGCTCCATTCTCAGCTGATATTACTGAGAGGCCTCCCTTTTTCTGAAGGGAAATAGAGGCACAGTGAAGTTGGAGGTGAGGGAAAGGTGGGGGTAGTCAGGGCAGAGTAGAGGATGGAGAGTTTGCAGTCAGGATGTATTGTATGAGAGAAGAACAAATAGAAAAGAGAAATACAGAATACACTATTATTAAACACACAGACACACACACACACACACACACACACACACACACACACACACACAACTCCTCCAATGTTCTGCGGAAACTACTCTCTTTCAGGAAAAATGAGATGAGAAAAATCAAGACAAAGCATAATTACAGCATGAGAACGTGAGCAAGAAATCTCACTGTGAGCTGAGCAGCTATTGTTTTTGACAGCATCTGGGGAAAGGGGAGTTAGTTTCCATTTCATTAATGATGTGACTTCTGGTGTATTAACCACTCCCAACAGCAGACATACCCTATATTACATGGCCAACAAAAATTGGACCTGATGGATTTACAAGCATAATATGACAAAGAGCATAAATTGGGTGGATATGAAGTTGAGAGTGAATCTGGGAAGAATTGTGGGATTGAATACTATCAAAACACATATGAAATTTATAAGACTAAAATATTGAAAGTCAGATTAAAATTGTGTGATTGTGTGTGTCTTGCATCTGCATGTGGTTTTGTGGTTTGTCTTCAACCCCTTTTCTTCTATTTGTTTTTGTCTAATTCTGGTTTAATTGATTTTTTTAATCTTATAATTATTTTTAGATGCTCATTTGTATTCTATGAAAGAAGGAAATAAGGAGTGTGGATTTCATATGGAGAGAAGTGTGAAGGGCCTGGGAGGACCTGGGAAAGAGAAAAAAAATATCGTATGACTATTTGAAAACCTTATTTTCAATAAAAACAAATATAGGAAAAGATGGAAAAAGTTTCAACAAATATTGAGAAAGAGGGAAAGGTTTTAACATGTTCTAAAGTGAAGTATTCCTTTCCTATGCGGTCTGGATTATATTTTTCCAATTTTTAAATTAGTTTTATGCAGGTATACATATTATGGACTATTCTTTGAATGAACCAAATTTTATTCATTAGTTTGTTTTTACATTTTAAATAGACTTTGCTTTTATATAAAATTTTAAAGTATAATTTTATCCCTTTGTTAATATTTTTCAGACATACAAATTTGTGTTCATTGCTTCGTGAGCTACATTTGATTTGTAAATCATTCCAAATATCCTTAGAGTTTTGTCACAAGTATTAAAACAAAACTTTACACACACACACACACACACACACACACACACACACACACACACACACACACTTAAGATTTAATCTTAGAACACTAAGAAAAACCACAATTTCTAGGGAGAAATTTTACCTAAAAGGAATAAATAGAGAATTATAGGTAACATCTAATGTCCTTTTTCAGCCTTAGCATATGGGGACAGATATATATTCCTGAACACAGATGTGTATATATACTCATATAGACTGATATGTACACACACACACACACACACACACACACACACACACACACACACACACACTGAGAGAAAATTAAGTAGTATTTTGAATAACTTTATTCATATTATAAAAACAAATGTATGCAGGAAAATATACATGTGATTGTTCATATAAATATTTCTCACAGTGTGCCATGAGTAGAAACAAACCAAATGTCCATCAATAAGCAAAATGATTAATAAAATAATATTTCCAGCTATAAAGAGAAAAAGTTAAGCCATATGAGAAAGATTGCCAAAGTTATGAAAAAAAAATCTATGAATTAGCTAATTTGATGCATGCCTAAAGCTTTTGGTTACATCCCCAAAATTGGAGGTGAACCAGGATAACAAGAATTTGAAGATCATAAGATCAACCTCTACTAAGTGTGGGGCCAATGTGAAACAAAGAAAAACACAAAGGCAACAAAGGAACAAAGTCCGTTGAAATAATAGATAAAGGGAAGAAGGCCTGCAAGAAAAAATGGTGAGCATTTATTTTGCCCCTTCTTATGAAATTTCATAGAACCAGAAAATGAATTTATGGTGGCCAATAGCTTGAAAATAATAAAAAGTGACTACGAGTACAAAGATTTTTTAAGAGGTGAAAATATTTTGAAATTATATCGTAATTCTAAAATGTGTCCACAGCACTGTATAATCATAATCATTTAGTTTTATTCTTAAAGTATTAAAGTTTATAGTATTTCCAACATATTTCTGTATAACATAAATTTAAAAGAAACATATATTCACCATTCAAAAAGTGAATAAATAAAACTTATTGTGAATATAACAAATTGTATGCCTAGGTCAATAACAGTCTAAGATAACTTGAGAAATACTGGCTATTGATGATTATAATGAATACATTTAAACATAAGTGAAAGTGTGATTACCTTTCTCAATTGGATAAAAGCTAACTCCTACAAATCAATAACCATTATACCAATATTGGCAAAATATGAAAAGATTTTCCTTGAGCATTTGGAAGAAGATGTATACGTATTACTCTGCTTCTGGAAATCACTGTGGAAAGTGATATTGAATGAAATATTGAAGAATGAATTTAATTGGATAAAAACATGGGAAAGAAACATAAAAGTGTTTCTACTGATCTGAGATTATAGAGATAAAGCTTTTTTGAAAATTCATGCTAGATATTTTTATGCTAATTCTCACCCTAGAGAGGTAAAATCAGGGCAGGGTAGTTAAGACTAAAGCCATCATCTGCTCACTAGAATATGTAGTATAAACACTACCCTCTTGCAAGAAACAAATGTACAAGAAATGTATAAATTATTAGAAATCATAGTTAAATTAAAGTCCTATATTAAGGTATTGTATAAAATTGTCATATGAATTGTGCTCCAGAAATAATCAAATTAAAATATGAAAAGTAGACAGTTATACCTTATTTTTACCTTATTGAAAGTTATTCTTTCATATTATTTACATTGTTATGTTTTTTCCTCCCTCAACAATATATAAACCTATGTCCTATATCCAAAAGAAAGTACTGAGTGAAATCACAGGATTTCAGAGTATATGGATGATTTCACCATTATAAGGGATTAGGGAGAACATTGTTAATATGATGTTTCTTCTGTGATTTTCTCAATATGAACACAAATTTAATACTTTAGAGTTAAATGTATTTTCAAATGCAAAAGATATAAATAAAATGTTTAAAAAGGTGTAACATTATAGAAGAGAGGACATCAGAAATGATAACCATTGTACATAGTGAAAAACTATTTAGGGGCATACAAAAGGATTGGTTTTTTTAGTAAAGTGTAATTATGAAAAAGAATTCTGATTTAAAAAATTATATTAAGAAAACAAGGTGTAAAATATATGAGTTATTCAAATATCAATATAAATAAGAAAAATAATTGATATTAAGAGCATGAGAATTAGTAAAATTTAGTATAAAAGATAACTCAGTGAAAATGAGATATCAGAAATGAAGGCATATATCTGTGGGAGATTGTGTTGTTTCATTGTAAATAATTATCCCACCCACTGGTTTAATAAAAAGCGCTGACTGGCCAAAGGCAGGCAGGAAGTGTGGGCAGGGCTACCAGATTTAGAAAACTCTTGAGAACAGGAAGCACAGAGCAGAATGCCAGAGAGAAGCGGGAAGCAGAGGACAACCATGCTGCTCTAAGAAAAGGTACCGAGCCACATGGCTGAACAGGATAAGAGTCATGGGCTAGATGAAGAGTAGAGAGCTAGCAAGTTATATGCCTGGGACTTAGGCCAATCAGCCTAAAACTATTATAAGCATCTTTGTGTCTCTGTGGGTCTGTGGGCATAAACCTTGAGGCTATAGGGCCGAAAGTCTGGGCCAAAAACCTTGTACTACAAAGGCCAGAATCCTCCTACAACACACATCAAAGATATTTTTAAAGATTTTATAGAAGTACTTAAATGAAAAGTTCACATTGAAAATTACAATAATATACCCTGTAAGTCAACTTAACTGAAAAATTTTTTTTAACGATTTACAATTAAGAAATAGCAGAAGCAGGACTATGACATTTTGTTACATAGCTGGTGGGAATGGACAATGATAATAACATTTTGGAATATTAATGAATAATTATCTTATATTTTTTATTTATTTTAAGCTTGTCACTTACCATGTAACAATTCTCCTCCAAGGTATTAATTAAGTAAAATACTGATTTCAGTTTAGGAAAGAGTTATGGATACATTCATTGAGTTGCCTTTACCATGCAAGCTCTAAAGCAAATTGATCAAATATTCATTCTAAAATAATAGATTTTACTTACAGTTTGTCATAACTTTTAGGTATGTGAAAACAAGAGAAAATAATTACTGATTAACATAAATATGGGGAGACCTTTAAGCATAATAGAATAAAAAGCAAATTTAGAGTAAATAAAACTATGATTTATTTGATGAAAAGTATTAGCTCCTTTGTGAGAATTGGCTTTTAACAGCAAAACCTTCTCTTTACCACAGAATTATTGACTAACCTAAAACCAATATATGCCATAGAAAATTCAGACTGTTTCCTTTTACAGGGGAATGAAGAGAATGGTTGATATAATTTTTTGAATAATAATGACTTTATACAATTTGATAAAAAAATATAAGAATTTGTCAAAATTCAGCAATTATTTGATGTGGGAATGCATTTAATGTATGCTGTGAATCTCAATCTTTAAATAAAGGAACTGTTTTGGGCCATGACAGGCACCATAGAAGAAGTAGGAAGAGAAATCAGTATAGGTAAGAGAAGCAGGGCGGAGTCAGAGGCAGATTGAGCTGAAGCCGCCCAAGGAGCAACATGTAAGGAACACAGGTGAGCCACAGGCCACGTGGCAGACAGTTAATAGAAATGGGTTGAGTTGAGATGTAAGAGCTAGCTAGCAATGTGCCTGAGCCATAGGCCAAGTAGCATAAAGTTAATATAAGTGTCTGAGTCATTTCAGGGGGCCTGAGCAGCAGAGGCAGGCGGCTAAAGGGTCTGGCATGCAGGTCTGTGAGTCTTGGCCTCTGGCTGCCCGAACCAAGAAACCCCACTACTACAATTATTAACCTAATTTTTAGCTTTGGTAGTTTTCTTAAATATCCATAATCAGCTTGCCCTAGCTAATTTTGTGTGTAATAAAGTAAGATGTTAATATAACTGCTTTTACTGAATGGACCAATATGTGAAATAAAAGAAAATAAATTGATCATTAGGTACAATGATACAAAATGGAGAAAATGAGTATTTGTAAAAATGTAGTAATTTTTATTTATATAATATGCTTACAAAGTACACATGTACTCCTTACAACATTCTTTTTCATTTTTTCCAAATTTCAAATATTCAAATAAAATTGATTATAATATCTGATAGTTTGCTTTCAAAATATTCCAATAAGAATAATTTAACAACATATTTTCATTGAGTTTTGGGGAAATTTGACATTAGGAGAAAATTTATGCAATCTATTTATATAGAAACCTAAATTGGATGGCATTTCATTATTAACTCTGCACAGTACTCTTTACCTGAAATTTGGGAAGTTATTATATAGAGTATTTAGTGTAGTTTATAAATGATGACTTCACACCTATAAAAAGCTTTAAAGATTTTATATAAAACAGAGATTCACATAATGCCAAATCTACAAAATCTCATTCCCCAGTAGAAATAATGGTTGACTTTGAGATAACACATACAGAATGGATAGTTATAGAGATGTTTACCTGTTAGGAATGCTTTAAGGTCTTGCAGAAATCCAAGTTAAATTTCCAGCCCATTCAATGGGCAGCTCAAAATCACTTTTAAAGCAAGATACAAGATATATGATACCTCTGATCTCCATGGGTTACTAGACTCATTTGTACATACACATACATAAGTTTAAAGTAATGACAAGTCCTTAAATGGGAAGGGGTGGCTTTTGAAAATTATTACAATTTATCTAGCACTAGGCTTCTCCCTAACCTCCTAAGGGTTCATTCTGTCAAGATATCACTTTCATTGCTGTCCCTCCTCATCCTTCCCAAACCCTCTCCTTCCTCCTTCTCCTCTTCTTCCTCCTTCCAGTTTTCCCAGAAGATCTTAAGCATTTTCCCTTTCTACAGGATCCTCATAGGGTTATCCTCTTCACATAGCTTCTCTGGCATTCTGGATTGGATTGTAGCCTATTTATCCTTTGATTTACATTTTATATCTGCTTATGAGTGAAAATACCTCATGTTTGTCTTTCTGAGTTTAGATTACCTTACTCAGGTTATTTATTTTCTAGTTTCATCCATTTGCCTACTAATTACAAAATGTCATTTTTTTCTTTAACCTTTGAGTAATAGTCCATTATTGTGTAAATGTACCACACTTTCTTTATCCATTCTTCAGTTGATGGCCATCTATATTGTTTACAGGTTTGGATATTATGAATAATTCTCCTATGAAAATAGTTGAGCAAGTGTCCTTGTGATGCATGAACCCATAATAGTAGAGAAGGTGCCTGTAATAACCTTTCCCTGTAGTCAAACTGATGGCTACCCTAATTGTCATCCTAGAACCTACATCCAGTGACTGGTGGCAGCAGATGCGGAGGCCTATAGCCAAGTACTTGGCTGATCTCCTGGAGTACAATTGAAAAGAGAAAAGTGGAATTCATGGAGCAAGTGGGATCAAGAACCTGATGGAGAAAACCACAGAGACAACTGACCTGAGATAATGGGGGTCCACAGAGTCAGGACAGATGGCTGGGAAGCCTTCATGGAACAGAACTAGGCCCTCTGAATGAGGGTAACAGTTATGAGGCTTGATCCATTGTGGAGCCCATAACAATGGGACCAGGACTTATTCTGGGTAGGTGAACTGGCTTTTTTGAGCCCATACCCTATGGTGGGTGGGTGCCTTACTTAGGTTGATGTGGGGAGGAGGGGCTTGGTCCTGCATAAGTTTGATATGCCAGCCTGTTTTGACTACTCAAGGGAGACCTTCCAAACTCTGAGGGAGAAGAGGAGGGTGTGGGAAAGGTTGCTGATACGTAAAATGAAAAAGTATTCTTATAAAAAGAAAATCAATAAAATTATCTTCTCTTTTTGCCTTGTCATTATGTTTGATGAAAAGAAAATGTCTGTTTATACCCCTTCCTTCTTTCCAGACCTTGTTTCCAGAGAATTTACTGTTAACAGGTATATCTACATCATGAAGAAACTATGTCCAGCTTAACTGATTTTGTCTTTCAAAAGCCCTCCCCAGCTCATAAAAATAGTGTCCCACCAGGTTTATAAAATACAATTCTTTAATTACCAATTGGAGTTTCTATTAAAATACCAATTTAGAGCAATATGGTAGCTTAGAAACAGTTGCTCTTGTGATTTTATTTTCACTTCTTTCAGTTAATACTAGACTAGAAAATGCACACTAGCTTTTCTTCTATTTCTTCCCAAAATAGCTCACGAATTTTGAATCAATTAATTTAAATTAAATTGACACAAGTGGAAAGGAAAATGTCTCAGTTTTCAGTGTTGTACCTATAATACAGCTTCTGATTAATTCACTCAGGTGACTGGACAGTTCCCCAGAGTGTTTGTTAATAGTAATATTTTCTCAAATATAAGTTTAAATCCTCCCTCACTCATATATTTTATATATATATATATATATACATATATATATGTATAGATATATTGAAGAGCCAAAGTTCCTTCATTTTAGGCCAACCAGCCATGTTAAACAAGCAGGTCACCAAAAGTTCAGAAAAGCCCCCACCAAGTTCCTGAACTCATTATCCACAGGAACATCTGGACTCAGACCAAACTGCATGGAATGTTTCTATCCTGAGGCCAGCTGATAAGAACTTAGATAAACCCCTCCTGACCCCAAAGGCAATTGAGAAACTGCCTAGAACTAGACAGGGGCCCAATCAGCTGCAAGCATGCAAAATCAGCTCAGGATGTCTACTCACACTAAAAAATGCCTATGAATTTTCCCCCAGAAGCTCCCCCCCAACCTCACTACAACAAATGCTTGTGGACGAGCTCCCTGCCTGGCTTGTATTGTGCACCTACAATAAACCATGCATTTGCAGGCTGGACATCTCAGTCTCTGGTGGTCTTTCTGGGGTCTCTGAGTCTGGGCAGAACAATATTAATACACATACACACACACACACACACACACACACACACACACACACACACACACACACACACACACACATGATGCTGTAAAGAACAGCTTTTAGTAGCTCGGGAACTGAAGGAGATACATGGAGTTGGCAAAGAAATCACTCAATCAGCATTTTTATCTGAAGGAATAAAACTTAATTCTCTAGGGCCATCAGCAAATGGGAAATTTGAAATATTTCTTTAACTAGGTAAAGATGTGTTACATTTGTTAATGATACATTTGTTTAACCATATAAAAACGTTGCTTTTTCTTCCAAAAAGAACTGATTGATCTAATAAAAATCTGAATGGTAAATAACTACGCAATAGAAGGATAGTTGTGATGGCACACAGAGAGAATAAATAGAAGTAAATATCTGGATCTCAGAAAACAGAGAGAGAGAATGAAGGAGATAGAGAGGGAGATGCTCATGGCCAGTCAACCAAATAGCCACCATAGAGAAAAATAATAGACATACAAAATAAAAAGTAAACAGCCAAACTTTGACAGCTGAAGATTGTGAAGCCTTCCTCCTGGTCCACAGCTGATAAGAGGTGAGTGGTATTCTGACTCTCAGGCCAAGCAGAGAACATGGTCTCCAAACCTCTACCTGGGGATACAGCCTCTGGAACTCTAACGACACTCAGCACTGCCCTAAACCAAAGAGAGCTGAGTACCCCAAAGCCCAGTCCCCAGCAAAACACAGTTGGAGGGACATCCCACTGTAGTATGAGGTTTCTGGCCCAGACTTTTGGGCCTCAAGGCTTGGGCCCACGGACCCAGAGACCCACAGAGACACACAAATGCTTACAATAGTTTTAGGCTGATCAGCCTAAGGTTTAGGCATATAACTTGCTAACTCTTTACCTTTAATCTAACCCATGACTCTTATCCTGTTCAGCCATGTGGCTCAGTACCTTTTCTCACAGCAGCATAGAGACACTTAGTCCACAGGCACACCACTGATTAAGAGCCAACCAAGAGCTGACTAAGAATGAACCAATGAAACAATGAGTAGACACCAGTGCAAGAATATATACGACAATATAAAGAACAAGAAGACACCACCGGAAGAAGCTGGTGGTCCTACAACATGAAGACCTCAGCAGAATAATAAAGAGAAAACAGAAGGAAAAAAACCTAAAAACAACTTTATGAAGATACTTGAAGCATTAAATGAGGATATAAAAACTCCTTTATAAAAATAGAAGAAAATACAAACAAAAAATTGGAAGAGATGAACAAACCCCTGAAAGAAAATAAAGAAAACCAAGGGAAAAAAAACAGGTGAAAGAAACATTCTGGCAGTTCAAAATTGAAATAGAAACCATAAAGAAGGCACAAACTGAGGCAAAACTAGAAATAGAAAATCTGAAGAAATGAACCCGAACTACAGATAAAAGCATAGCAAACAAAATGCAAGAGATAGAAGAGAGAATGTCAGGAGGGGAAGATTCAATAGTGGAAATAGATATATCAGTTAAAGAAAATGATAAAACCAAAAAAGTCATAACACAAAAGGTCCTGGTACACTATGAAAAAACCAAACATGAGAAAAACCAGAATCAACGAAGTAGAAGACTATCAACTCAAAGGCACAGAAATATATTAAAAAATCATAGAAGAAACTGTCCAAACCTAAAGAAGGAAATGCCTATAAAGATACAAGAAGCTTACAGAACACCAAGTAGAGTATACCTTCCAAAAAAAGTCTGTTTAAAACATAATAATCAAGCCACTAAATCTACAGAACAAAGAAAAAATACTAAGAGCTACAAAGGAAAAAGGTCAAATTACCTGTATAGGTGTACCCATCAGAATAACATCTGAATATTCAATAGAAACAATGAAATCAAGAATATCATTCTCAGATGTTATACATACACTAAAAGAGCATTTAAGCCAACAAAGACTACTATACCCAGCAAAATTATCAATCACCATAGATGGAGTAAACAAGATATTTTATGACAAAACAAGATTTAAACAATACCTACAATATAACACCACTAGATGGAAAATCCAGCCTAAGGAAACCAGATACATCCATGAAACCAGAAGTAATCAACAATCTCAGAGAAGAAAAACACAGAACAGAAATACACACATGCTACCACTAATAATAACAAGAAATAACAATCATTGGCCATTAATATACCTTAATATCAGTGGATTCAATTTACCATAAAAGATACATCCTAGCACAATGGATACAATAACAGAAGCTATCCATCTGCTGCATACAAGAAACACACCTCAACTTCAAAGATAGACACAGGCTCAGACTAAAGGGTTTGGAAAAGGCTTTCCAATCGAATGGTCATAAAACACAAGCTGGAGTAGCTATCCTAATATCTAACAAAAAAACTTCAAAAAATCAATCAAAGGAATCAGTATGGACACTACTTATTCATCTCAGGAAAAAAATCCACTAAAATGAAGACTCAATCTTGAATATTTATGCTCTGAACATAAGGATACCTATATATATATAAAAGAAATACTACTAAAGCTAAAACCTCACATTAAACCACACACAATAATAGTGGGAAACTTCAATACCCTATTTTCACACTTGCATCCATCAACCATACAGAAACTCAACAGAAAACTAAGGTATCTAATAGATGCTATGACCCACATGAACTTAGTACATATGTACAGAACCTTTTTCATTCAAACACAAATGTATATTCATATTTCTCAGCACCCCATGGAACTTTCTCTGAAACTGACCATATATTTTGTCATGAAGCAAATATCAATATATACAAAAAATGTGAACAACTCCTTGAATCATATAAGACCACTATGGTCTAAAGTTAGAGTTTAACAACAGAAATCACAGAAAGCCTAAAAATTCATGGAAACTGAACATCTCTCACTTGAACCACCTCTAGGTCAAGGAAGAAATTAAGAAAGAAATAAAAGACTTTCTAGAATTTAATGAAAATAAATTTACAACATATCCAAACTTATGGGATACAATGAAAGCAGTGTTAAGAGGATAACTCATAGCACTAGATGCCTCTATGAAAAACTTAGAACAATCCTATATGATAGAAGGAGTAGATAGCAGGAAATAATCAAGCATAGGGCTGAAATCAATATAACAAAATCATAGAAAACAATTCAAAGAGTCGATGAATCAAAGACTTGGCTCTTTGAGAAAGTCAACAATACGGATAAACCCTTATCCAAACTAAAGAAAAAGGAGAGAGAGAGAGAGAGAGAGAGAGAGAGAGAGAGAGAGAGAGAGAGAGAGAGAGAGAGAGAGAGAGAGAGAGAGAGAGAGATCAAATTAAGAGAGAATATTTTAAATTAACAGAATCAGAAATAGAAATGAAAAGGGGACATACAAACAGACACTCAGGAAATACAAAGAATTTTCAGGTCATACATTGAAAATCTATACTCAACTAAATGGAGAAACTAAAAAATATGGACAGCTTTCTGGACAGGTATCACCTCCTAAAATTAAATCAAGATCAGATTAAAGACCTAAACAGACTTATAACCCCAAAGAAAATTGAAGCTGTTATTAAAAGTCTCCCAAGTAATCAGAAAGCCTAGGGCAAGATGGTTTCAGTGCAGAATTCTACCAGAGATTCAAAGAAGAACAAATACTCCTCAAACTGTTCCAAGCAGTAGAAACTGAAGGAACATTGCTGAACACTTTTTATGAGGATATAATCACCTGGGTTCCCTAGCCAATCAAAGACACAACAAAGAAAAATTTACAGATCAATCTCCCTCAAGAACATTAATACAAAAATACTCAATAAAATTCTGACAAGCCGAATCAAACAATATATCAAAAAAAAAAAAAAAAAAGCATCCACCACAATCAAGTAGGCTTCATCCCAGACATGCAGGGATGGTTCAACATATGAAAAACTATGAACGTCATCCATCATATGAACAAACTGAAAGGGAAAAAATAACACATGATCATCTCATTAGATGTTGAAAAATTCTTTGACAAAATCCAAAACTCCTTCAAGATAAAATCCAGGAAAAATCAAGAATACAGGGAAAATGCCTAAATATAATAAAAACTATATATATATCAAGCAAACAGCCAACATCACAATAAATGGAGAAACACTCAAAGCAATTCCTTTAAAATCAGGAACAAGACAAGGCTGTCCTCTTGCTTCTTATCTATTCAAAATAACTTTCAAAGTTTCAGCTAAAGCAATAAGAGAACAAAGGAGATTAATTGGATACAAATTGGAAAGGAAGAAATCAAACTATCTCTATTTGCAGATGTTATGATTGTATACATAAGTGACCCCCAAAGCTCTACCAGGGAACACCTAGGCTGATAAATACCTTCAGCAAGTTTAGGGGGTACAAAATTAATTTAAAAAATTAATAGCCCTTCTATACTCTAAGAATCAAAGGCTGAAAAAGAAATCAGGGAAACATCCCTTTTTATAATAGCTGCAAATAGCATGTAAAACCTTGGTGTGACTCTAACCAAAGAAGTAGCAAACCTGTTTGACAAAAATTTAAGTTACTGAACAAAGAAATTGAAGAGTATATCAGAAAATGGAAAGATATCCCATACTCCAGGATAAGTAAGATCAACATAGTAAAAATGGCAATTTTTATCAAAAGCAATCTAGAGATTCAATAAAATTCCCGTTAAAATCCCTACTCAATTATTACAGACCTTGAAAGGACAATATATAACTTCATATGTAGTAACAGGAAACGCAGGATTGCCAACACAATCCAGCTCAATAAATGAACTTCAGGGCCTGCCATCCCTGACTTGAAGCTATACTATAGATCTATAGTAATAAAAATCAGCCTGATACTTCCATAAAAACATAATTGTGGATCAAAGGAATTGAATAGAAGATCCCAACAGTAACCCACACATCTGTGAACACCTGATTTTTGACAGTGGTGAAAAACATTCAATGGAAAAAAGATAGTATCTTCAACAAAATGGTGTTGGCATAACTGGATGGAAGTATAAAGAAAATGCGAATAGATCCAAAAAAGTGAATTCTCAACAGAAGAAGTTCAAATGGCTGAAAGGCACTTAAAAAAACTACTCAACATTTTAACCATCAGAGAATTGCAAATCAAAATGACTTTGGGATACTTCCTTATAATGACTAAGTTCAAAAACACAGATGACAGCTTATGCTGTAAAGGATGCGGTACAAGGGGAACACACCTTCATTGTTAGTGTTAGTATAAACTTGTACAGCCACTCTGGACTGCAATATGCAGGTTACTTAGAAATCTGGGAATCAACCTCTCCAAGGATCCAACAATATCACTATTGGGTATATACCCAAAGGAGGCACATTCATACCCCAAAGGCATTATCTCAACTATGTTCATAGCAGCATGATTCATATTAGCAAGAACCTGGAAACAACTTAGATGTCCTCAACTGAAGAATGGATTAAAAAACTGGGGTACATCTAAACAATTGAGTACTGCTCAGAAGAAAAAAGTGACATCCTAAAATGTGCATGCGAATGGATGGATTGAGAAAATATCTTCCTGAGCAAGGTATCACGAGCCCAGAAAGATAGGCATGGGATGTACTTACTCATAATTGGATTTTAGACAAAAAAAAAAAAATCAAAGAATGCCCAAGCTGAAAACTACAACCCCTTAAATCTTGGGATCAGAAGGAACTTAGAGAGACATCCAGAGATTCTCCAAGGAAAAGATCACCTTCGCAAATTGGGATCATAATGGGTGGCACCAAGAAGAGTGGAAACAAATCATGAGAGAAGGAGATAGTTGAGTGAGAGGAACAACAAAGAGAAAGAAAATAAAGAAGGATATCTTGGTAGAGGAATCCAGTGTGTATTTGCAAGGAGACTGGGTGCTGGGGAAACCTCCAAGAACTCACAGGATGCCCCTGGCTAGGTCTCCAAACAATAATGGAGGGGGTGCCTAAACTGGACTTCCCATATAATCAAATAGTCACCCTAAGTGTCATCTCAGAACTTACATCCAACAATGAATAGAGGTGGAGGCAGAGATTCATGGCTGAGCACTGGTCCAGCTGAGAGCTGGGGAGGAGAGTCTGTATGAGCAAGGGAATAGAGATTATGAGGAAAATTTCCACAGTGATGACTGGCTGAAGCTCTTGGGAACTCACTGAATCAAGAATAACCACTGGAGACCTATCAGGAAAAGGAACTAGGTCCTCCAAGGGTAGGCAATGTCAATTGTCATAAGCAGAATATTGAGCCTCAAGGGGTTGGATCAGACTGTGTTCCTTTATGTGCAGAAGCACCTTGAGCCCATTCCCTGCAGATGAACACTTAACCCAATATTGACTTTGGGATGATGAAACTGGATTTGCCTGGAGTGGATGTGCCAGGCTGAGCTGACCCATCTTTGGACTTCTTGTCCTTCTAGGGGAGGGGATGGAGGATTGGGATGGGTGGGAGGCTGAGTCTTGACTGGGAGAGATTGAGAGGAGGGCAGGGAGTGGGAGCAGGGGGATACATGGATTAAAAAAGAAATTTTTAAATAAAAAATAATAATATGAACATATAAAAAAGCAAACAGCCCTGAGTCAAAACATAGATGAAGATAAAAGGTTAAAGTATAAAAGATAGAGGGACAAGCATATGATAAATCTGAGCATTCCTAACTAAAAATAAGTCTCTGTGTTGTGATTTAGAACCTGGTTGGTCGTCTATGCTATATTTGGTGTCCAATGTGAAACTCAAATTTTCATAGAGGGTTGACAGGGAACAAAATCAGATTCAGCTTCTTTAAGAGGCTTTGCCATACAGTGAGAATTGTAAAATTGTATGATACAATGTGGCCACCCGTTTCTTAAGGGTGAGGTGATTGGATGCAACTCACATTTGAAGACAGCTCTCTGACAGGAATGTGGAGCATAATACACAACTTTAACAGGTCCTAGCATGGTGGAGCCAGTCACCAGTGCAAAGCACTTAAAGTTTAAAGTTTGGCTTATACCTAGAAGCATGCTATAAAGACGAGTTCAGATGGGAAACGTACACACATACACACACACACACACACACACACACACACACACACACAAACACACACCAGCAAAACCTCTATACAGGTTACTGTGGGTTTTAAAATGTTCGTAGCTCAAAAAAAAAAAAAAAAAAAAAGAAAAAGAAAAAAATGAGTCTAGACAGTCACAGGAAAAAATAAATAGCTTAAAAGTAATAAAGTCATTAAAGAGAGAATAAAATAATATAAAATAAACATGTCATGTAAATATGGGTAATATACAGGGAATATGGAGCCTAAGGCACCTGATTGTTCTAATAAAAGTCTGAGTTGATAGCTACGCAACAGTATAATAAGTGAGGCTGGTGAATAGCTAGGAAGAAAAATCTAGGTTCAGAGAATGGATAAAGAGAGAATGAGGGAATAATTGAGAGAGATGCCTGTGGCTAGCTAGATGGACAGCCAAATAGACACAGAGTGGGGTATATAGAATGAAAAAAAGATAAAAATCCTCAAGGAAAAACATAAATAAAAAGAAACAGGTTGAATTAAGTTATAAGGGCCAGTCAGACAAGCATAAGATGAGGCTGTAGTATTCAGCTACAGGGAACACACAGTGTCCAGGATCTTTATCTACTTTATTTCTTTGCTTACCTCTTTTCTAATGTGTCCCTTTTGTATATCTTTATTATTTCCCTTAAAGCTTATATACCCCAACAAAATCTTTCAAATAATATAAAAATTAAAAGATGGTTACATTCTGTTTTTCAAGTGAATGATTATAACGAATACAAGAGAAAACAGAATGTTCCTTATTTCCCTTACATGATTAAACATTTTACAGATTACAGGTGAAAACAAATTATTTCCAAAGACCCACATTAATTCAAGTCTTAACCACTTATTATAGATTAACAAAGTGTAAGCAAGCAAAGCATTTTGCCAGCCAATTCTGTCACTGTCAGAGCTTCATTTTGTGGTTACAAAAAAAAAAAAAAGACACAGGCATTTCATTATTTATCTCAAAAGGAAATCTTATAAAATCTTAAAAGAATCAGAAATCTAAACTTTTATATGTGAAAACCAGACATTTTATGATAAATAAATATTATAAATGATATAAGTTTATACCCACTCAAATTGTTTATACCATTTTTGTATAAAATAATATCAGAAAGCAGAAGGCAGAAGGTACAAGGAATTAATCATAACATTTGACCTTCAACACACCCTAGCAAGAAAGGTAAGTTAGTCACCAGCAGTCAGGCTGTCATTGCTGTTATCTTTGACCTCATGGAGTGCCTTGTTCAACTATCAAAAGTGTGCGTCTCTAAATTTGGAATTGTTCACCAAGATTTTCTACCTTAAATCCACTACCAACAACAAAAAATTCTTAACCCAGAGAAACAAGCGTCATATATAAATTCTTTGAGGGAGGTGGTTGAATTTGGTCATGCAGCAATGCTTGGAAAAAGCCAATCACTATTATTGTAATTACAAGTAATATTGCCCAATTGAGGGGCAAGAAACCCCCTTCGACTTTTCAGACAACTCATAGATTATGAGGGATGTGGTGACCACAGAACAAAGCTCAATAATAGCATTATGTCCTGAGGACAAGTGAGTAGTCCTCAGGGCTCTGAATCTCCAAGATCATCCCGCGTGTTTGGGTTAGCTGCATTCTATAAGGCTATTCCTCTTGGATATCCTGCAGTGCACATATACAAACACATACACGCACAAATATTATATATTATTATTATAAGGTATATATTTTAAAAGTTATATATAATATATTTTATATAATATACATTACTCTAAACATTTTATATTAGAAAAAGAATAATACCAAAAATAACCCTTAATAAAACAGTTAACTTAATTTTTAGCCCTAACCACTAACATAAAAATAATAGAATTTCTTCAAGCTTTTTATGTGTTGACAAGTACTGGCCACCTTATGTACCCAAAAATATGGTATTTCAGCATCATTTTTGACCAAAGGGGTTGTATGCAAATTCCAAGACCTTCCTGCTCAGTTAGCAAAACTGTTCCTACGCAGTTGTCTGAATATTTTCCTGATCTCTCTGTGAGATGATATATTTCTGCCCGATTTTGGCACTTCTAACTTCTGCTACCATTCTTTACATTCAGCATTTGAAACTTGAATGAAATAGACATACCCTGTGTAAATCATCATTTCTGTCAGGTTCTAAATGTTTTCATTTTCTGCTTTTATGTTTAGAAAAACACAAATTCTCTCCATTATGTATTCATCTTTTCAAAAAGAAATTGTCAAAGAAAGTGTTTTTAAAAGTGATTTTACACCTAATGCATATGTTGTAAACATCTAACCTGTTTTTGGAAAAATATTTTACTTTTGAGAATATGATATAATTAAATCAAGCCTCCTTTTCATGTTATCACCCCAAACTCTCCCTCCTTGCTATCTTTCGAATTCATGATACATATTCTCAATAATTGCTGTTACAAGAACACAAGCAAATATGTAGGTGCATGGATGCATGCATGCATGCATATGTGTATGTATAAGTGTGTATGCATTAGTGTATTTCTAAATACAGTTAACTCAGTCTGCATAACCTTACTATCATCTATACTTTTGGTGATGAGGATTTGATATTCAATAAACAATTGAGAAGACTATGTCTCCCACTTCTGACATTTCTCAGTAGCCTGTAATTATTTCCATAAGGTTAAGGCCATAGACTTTGCCCAATCTTCTTTAGCATGTCTACTGTCACTGTTTGTATTCAGCTCATATTTATGTGGTCATGTTTGTAAGACTTGTTACAAAATGCAGACTACTTCTCACCTTACTAGTATCCTACTGAATAGCTCTGGGAAGGATACAGGTACAACTTCCGACTCCTACTTTAAATAGATGTAGTCACCAAAGATCCTTAAAAGGACTCAGATTATTAGTTATGTTTAAGATCATACCCTCTGTTCTTAACTAACTTCCATGTTTCTTACATTAACTGAAACATTAGAACAGAGTATACTGACTATGCCATTGCATTCTATTGATATTTGAATCTAGAAACATTTTATAACACTATAATACTAAATATTCCATGGTAATTTTATAATTAATAAAATATCATGTACTTTTCAATTTTTCTTTCCCTCCTTCCTTTTGCGTTTCTTCCTCCTTTTTAATCTATCTTAAATATACGTTGTTTATCTCCAGGTTTATTTTAAGTCTTGGTTTCAGAAAATTGTTCTTGAAAAGCGCAATCATACATGTCTGCTCATGTCATGCTTCTCATGTCTATTCAAACCTGTAACACAGGTGGGAACACATAGGGTATTGAGCTATTCCTTTGCTACCCCATTTCTGTATCTGATGAGCGTATTGATGGATCAATATTTCTTCCTTAGGGAGTCCTAGGAAGGATGCAGATTTATAAGGGCAAGATATTTTTCATTTGTCACTTTTTTCTGACAGCTTACAAATTGTGACTTATAGGTAAAATCTGTTGTTTGTTTTAGAAAAGGTGTAGTATGAAAAGCATAGTTATTTTGTGTAATAACACAATTTTTCTTCTATTTTCTTATTTTGTAGACACAGGAGGAAGCTAGATTAAATAATATACAAGTCTCTTGCATACCATATCTTTTACTACACTTATCTTTAATATGTGATGGTGGTAAATAAGTAGGCAAAATCCATTTAGCAAGCACACCAGGGGTGGGGTGGGGGTTTTGTGCTGTAGTGAACATACCTACATGAACTTTTTCAAGGAATAAGGTGGTAACTGACTCACAAATATATGGTTGTTTGGACAGTGTCATGGCTCTTGTCTTCCAGATGGCTGTGTAACAAACAGCTCATATCTCTTTCTTCTACAAAGATGTAGTGTGTGTGTGTGTGTGTGTGTGTGTGTGTGTGTGTGTGTGTGTGTGTGTGTGTTTGTGTGTGGTGTGCTTGTGCATATGCGTTGCTGTATATTGCCATTTAAAAAACATCTATTATTTCTTCAAAACATGACAAACTGTCTTTGAAATAACTGATAACAAAATTTTTCAGTAATTATATCCTGTTTCAATATTTGGCAAATATAAAGCAAGTTTGATAGAGTTTAATTTAAATACCACCTTACTGTGATACTATTTATTGGCTGTGTTTTCTAGTCATAATATAATCTACCAATAAATACATACATGTACTGGGACAGATATATTTAATAAAGCATTTTGAAACAAACTGATGTTTGTATTAAGGAAATATCTATCATATGCATTACTGGTACTTGATTGAACATATTCATAGCAGCATCTCATTCTTATGTTTTTTACAACCAGTTTGTAATAGTCACTTTTTTTTTGGTCTTATGCCCTCACAATTTCCTAATCAAGTAAGTGTTTCCTAAAGTAGAAGGAAATTTTATCTACATTAAATGAATATTAACACAAATTAATCCTTTAAGGATAGGATGAATTCTCCACTTGGAGCAGCACAGTTTATTTTAACATCTGTACACTTCAATAAATTGAAGAATTCTGTATGCAATTACATCAAAAATGATTCTTGACTTTCAATTTGCTGATATTAATAAGATGGGAATTCTTTTTCTTCTGTAGTACTATATCACATTTAATGAAATCACATTGAGACAATCAAATTTCTGAATGACTGACCTTTGTTAACTGGTAATTCAGAAACATGATTTTAGAAGACTCTATCTTATAATGAAAAAAATCTGCAGCTATAAGAATGGTTCTCATTGGCCAAGAAAGTAGAAGATTCTCTGGAGACATGTATAAATTAAGCTTTGAAATATGGCAAATAAAAAGATGCAATGTGTGTTGGTATATAACATCCCATTAATTTTGTTATTTAGCTTCCTGATTTTTGTGTCTATTTGAAGAGTCAAACCAGCAAATTTTTACTTAATAAGATACAGTCTTTATTTTATTGAGTTTATTTAATATTTTTCAAGGAAATATACTTTCTTCTACTGATGTTTCTTTCAAGAATGTTGTATTTTATAAATACGAGATATCATATGGGTATGTGAACAACATTTTTAGACATTTTTATCAGTTAAATGATCTGGAAGTATCTATATATGATTCATATAAGGAATGAATTTGTACTCTTGACATTGTGCTATTCAAGACGAAAAGTCAGTTTTTCTAGTTTAAGAGGTAAGACAGCAGTGTTCACTTTTTGCAGTGGCTGTTAGTTTACAGGTCATAGTACTTGTGTCCTGAGCTATCAGATAGTTATTATGGCCCATTCTCATGTGAAACTCTCATTCTAAATGGGGCAATTAAAAACATTCATACTATTATTTTCTAATCAAATTCTAGTTCAGTTTGTTTTCCCCCTTTTTTTGAGATTGCCATAGACATCAATATGAGACAGAAAAAAATAATAAATACTAGGAAAGTTTGACTTTTTTGTAGTTTTTAAAATCTGTTTTATTATTAGATACTTTTCAAAATTAGTGACACCCTTCTGGCCTCATCCAGCCCAAAAAAACTCAATGATCAAGAATAATAGAATGTTATTTTATATAAATAACTTACATCATTGAGGGGTTTAGGAGAAAATAGATGAATGACTCACAGTGGCCAATTAAAATCTAGGTCAGAAAAAAAAAGTCATTTAAACACTATGAAAAACTCTGTTTCCAGAATAATTAGCTAAACATGCTTTGGAGACAGGGTTTCTCTGTGTAGCCCTGGCTTCTTGGAACTCACTTTGTAGACCAGAATGGACTGAAATTCAATGAGGTACATCTGCTTTTGCCTCCCATGTGTTAGTATTAAAGGCTTTCACTATCAAAACCATGCCCTGAATATTTTCTTATGTCCCAATCTTAAAAAATAAATAATAATCTTAGATAATAATTTGAAAACTACAATAATAATTGCAAAAACACTAACAAAAAAACCAAACATACTAAAAAAACAAACTCTCTAGAAAATTATAAAGATTCAAGGAGTATCTATGGTAAGTTTATGTTGCATAAAATTATTATATTTATAATTATAATTTTTTATGAAATTATTATCATAATTTTCTTTTTTTCTCTTTTCAGACATAAAGTGAGAAGCCCAGAACATCAGAACACATCATTGTGTAAAAAGCAAGCTACAAGAAAGGCTTGTAGCATTTGTTAATGATCCAGAACAAGAGTGGTTTACCTAAATAAAATGTAGACAATGTATATTCTCCCTCACCAAAACACAACCCAAAACACTATGCCATCACTCCAGCCATAGCAGAAAAGACCTAGTAAGGTTTATATAAAGTCATGATAAACAAACTTAGCAAGCACAATACCCTATTGCAGGCTGGAGCTGTAAGTGCCCTGAAGGCAGCTAAAGCTTGCATTTCTGTATGACTCTAATAAAGCCTGTAGATTAACCCATGGGCAGTGAATGATGAATGAATTGGGCATCCTTAGCACCATGTGAGGCTAAAAGTCCACCTACTACCATGAAAATATTTAACAAGTCAATTATGAGGTGTTTCAAACAAATAAACAAACAGATGATTGGGTCCAAGGTTATTTTCCAGATATGAGCTAGTATTACCTTCACTAAAAAAGAAATCCATATTCCTGAGAAATTTCAGCACTTAGCACTGTTAAAAACAAGCCTGACCCCACTAGTATCACACCAAGAATGGAGAAAATGTAACATGATTTTCTCTCTTTCAGACAATAAGATGTCAGTAGGAAGTCCCCAGGCATAGCAAAGTGAGGAATATCATTAAGAGTCATCTAAGACAGAAATAAATAATATGATGGAAAAATCCAGGGAAAGTTCAGCCTGGGTGCCAGGGGAAATTGAATGGTTTTGTTTTAGGTTGAGTGTTCATGGCCTGGCCCATTAAAAGTGATGTTTTACCTGTTTTCTCAGGGAATACATACCTGAAAAAGGAAGTGTTACTGGCAGAGCACACAGTGAGAGCAAAAACACCAATACAACTTAAATTTTTAGAAGCAAACTATAATTTAAACTCATAATAAAGAAGAATTGTTTCAGAGGATATGATGAAAAAAATCTATGAGCAGATGTTACTTAACAAAAAGGATGTTCTAAAAAATGAAACAATAGGTAATTTTTGTGAATAAATATAGAATTGTCTATTGGAATTCTAATTGTTCCTGTGATACAAACCTGTAGAGTGTGTTTACTGAGTAAAACAGGCAGTTTTAACATTTTTGTGTGTTTTAACATAGGCAGACTTGAACATAATTTCAAAAAGGTGCAAGTTCATAAAACGGTGCTCTTGGATAGGGATTTTAACCTGTACACAGCTTGTGAGACTTGATAATGCTCTAGGTGTCAGTGGGGAATGAAAGGAAGGACTGAAAACACCACTGTATATTATCACAGACACTGTAAACACTGTACACATAGGAAAAACTAAGTTAAAAAACTCATTAAAAATAACCTTAGCTCACTGGAACTTATGGACTTTATTCTTCCTTCCTTTCTCCCTCCCTCCCTCCCTCCCTCCCTCCCTCTCTCCCTCCCTCCGTCCCTCCCTCCCTCCCTCCCTCTCTCCCTCCCTCCTCTCTTCCTTCCTCCCTTCCTTTCTTTCTTTCTTTCCTTCCTTCCTCTTCCCCTCTCTCTTTCTTTCGACTGTTTGAGTCTTGTAGCAACAAAGCTTAAAAAGTAAGCATGTTATAGAATATTGAAATTCCCGAGCTCCACTGCAATCTCATGGGATCATCTTCATGTGCTTGCCCATTGTTTATAGAAAGACTGTTATGCAACATATGACATCTTTTGCTATATTTTGATTTTACTTTGGATGCAATGACAAACCACTGAAGCCTTTTTCACAGGTAACAAACATTGTCAAATACATGCTTAGGCTGCTGAGTGGAACATGTCTTCAAGGCTAACTGTAGTAGAATCAGTGAAATCAAGCAGACCGGCTAATACAGAAGATAAGAGGCTGTGGCGAACAACAGAGCACAGATGTCAAAAAGATGTAAAGATATTTGTTATCTCTGTATGTTACACTCTATAACACTCTCCGACTAGAGACTATTGTTTAGAAAGAAGGATATATTTCTGCTCAGACAATGCACACAAAGTCTGTGCAAAATACACCCATTCTCCTGAAAGGTATTTTTATTTTGATATTGCATTGGTCATCACTCTCCCCAGAGAAATGTGAATAAAGAGAACCCATAGGTCCATAGTCCTACATTATGCATTTAGGAAATGATTTGAACATATAAAAATGATTTAATGCTTCAACATGAGCTTTCGTACTTCTTCACTTTTGAGCTTGGGCTGATACCAGAGTCAGACACTCTGGAGACTGAGAATCAACAGTGTAGGAGTTAAGAGTAGTAATTTAAGACCTTAAAGAAAAAAAATAAGTTTCAAAATCTATTATCATTTTATACTTCCTAATAATTATGACTATGACTCATTCAAATCAACCTTTCAAAATTACTTGTCATAAAATAAAGGACAAGTTACAGAGTTCCTTAATAAGAAGTTAGTAAAGAAGAATTGGGTTATTCTATGGCTTCATTTAGCTTCAGTTCAGAAGCCTCCAGAATTACCATTAAAATTCATTTCTGATAATATGTCTTAAAAGTTCTCTTTCAAATTAATTTTCACCTAATAGTTTATACTAAATCCTGAAAATCCTTTTATAGTGTGTATAAAATGGTTATACAAATTTTCATTCAAATATCAGCAAGATGAGATGAGGTGATTTACATATGGACATATAATTTTCCTGGCACTAAAATTCACAAAAGACAGACACCGACTCAGAGTATATTGACACAGAAATTGAAAAGAATGACACACCATGTAGCTGTAATAATCACTTCATCATTAATTAGTGTCATGAATAAATTATCCTCTTAAGTGAGAAATTATAGACAGCCCCACAGAGTCAACCAAATCTGGCAGCCCATGCTTCCCACAAATAAAATAGAAATACTGCATTTAATTAGCCATGATTTTAGAGATTATTTTATAGTAAAATGGAGGACTAAAAAATGACAAGCAAGTATAAAAACATGTATTAGATAGGTTTATATTATTATGCCTTTCAAGAGATTTACCTTTAACACACACCGAGGAAACACTGAAGCCTACCCCAAAACATTCGTTTGTATTTTCAAATAGGTGTATTCAACTAAGGTGATTTGCAGAGAGGGAGGAATACTTAAAGCTGAAGAACACATTTTTCAGGTTCAGGTAATAAGTGATGTTCATTATTTGTTATACATACTGATTTATTTTATGAGTGGATTTATTCAATGAACTGACTGTCATTGAGATAATGCATATATGACATTTAGGATATCCTAATCGTAATATCTGTGTGCGGATTTACAACTATGCACCGTTTTTACTGTAAAATAATGTGTATAACTCGGCACAATTAAAATAGGAAGCTGTTTCATAGCCTTTCTAGATTGTTATTATACACTAGGACATAGTTGGAAATGCACTGTAACACTGTGATTTCTTCTTTCCCAAGACTAGAACTTGTTATGAACAGTCTATGGTTCAGGAGGCTCTCATTGGCCACAATCCTTGGTCCCCCTTTGGTATCCTTATCTACGTGATGCCTTTGCAGCAATCACTATGTCTCAACACGTCTAAAGCAAAGTATATGTTACCTCCATTGAGATTAACAAGCAGATTATACGCACTGACTATTCAAGAAGCATATTGTTCTGTTTCCCAGTTGTCCTAGAAAATCTTTCTAAATGTAAACTAAGGAGAGAAAAATTCTTCAAACATATTTTGAACCCTAAGATAGTTTTTTTTTCATATATCTCAGTTCATTCTTTATGTTATTTATGCAGAGTTCTTCATGCATGTCTAATAAATTGTAAAACAATGATTTATTTTTCCAAGCCACTTTATTGGCTACTTGTAGCCATAAAAGTATAGGTGAATATCCAGTTAAGGTCAGGTTATCACTACAGTTGCACATTAAGACAGACATTAGAAATTTAAGAAATTGTGGTATCTGGACAAAATCACAGGTCCCTGATGCAAAGATGCATATTTGAGTGAAAAATTACGAATGCTGGATTCACATATTTGAAACAATTTTCTATAACTTACCTTACGTACACCATAGTAGAAAAGTCAGCACTTTCACTATGAGAGAAGGTCTTTTATAGATTGAGAATTGACTGTAACCCACCCAGGCTGTTCATCAGCTGCTGACCCTTATTGAGTGGGACTACTGTTTTGACTTGAAGTTCTGGCATCCTATATCTGTGTACCAGATTAAGCTTTAGACTTAGTCTCACATATCAAGCCAAACAACATCCTACATCTTCCCATCTATCTTTTATCTTTCTCTTTTTCTGTCCCATAGAGAACATTGGTGTTAGGGTGTTGGAATTTCTGGAATTGGAGATACAGACAGTCAAGCTGTGCTTACAGATAATAGTGAGCTGCAATGTGGGTGTTAGAAACTGAACCCAGGTCCTCTGGAAGAGCACCTTAACAGTTCTCTTAACTGTTGAACCTTCTCTCCAGCCTGAATTCCTTTTATTAAAAAAAAAATTTATTATTTTTCATAAAAATGTCATTTTCATCTCTGTATCCCCCTGCTTTCCCTCCCTTCCATCTTCCCATTCCTTCCCAGTCAGCCTTCAGCCTCACCTCTCCCTACCTACCCATCCCCTCCCCCCAAAGGGCAAGAAGTCCCAAGAAGAATCAGCTTAGCTTGGCACATCCACTGAAGGCCAGTCTGATTTCTTGAATTACTCACCCTAGGACATTGTTTCTGAAACAAGGCTATTTTCTTTTTCTGACATACTTTGTAAAAGAGAAAAATTAAGAGTGTGTCTGGGGCTCTTTTGATAGGTCTGGTCACTGTGTGCCTGCTGTCACCCTGGCACTTCTGCTTCCACTTATGATTGCTATGCAATTTCTCTTTCTATAGCTAGGTATTTCTTACAATAAAATAACCACACTTTATAACTGACAAATACTGAGATTATTGTTTTATAAAAATTAGAATCTCCATTTATGCTTCCTTCTCTGCTTTATTCCTTCACATATGGTATTATGTCAAACATAATCCCTATGCAAATATTTTCAAACCTACACATTCTTTTTTCATTCTGATTTAGAACAGAGTCAACAACCCATCTTAGACTGCATAACCTACAAATGTAACATAAGTAGAAAAAAATCTGATTTTGAGCTCATAAAAAATAAAAGTTATGAATCTCCTGGAAGCCTACGTATCATAGTAACTCAGGGTCTTTGTCCATTTACATGTGTGTACTTATATGATTTTTTTCAGTGTGACACAAGTAGCTCATTAGAACTTTGAGCAGATTTCCAAGCAATGAACTATAAACTTATCATACAAAACAGTGGAATTTTCCCTTTTCTGAACTATTCACAGATATTAGTGAAAGTAACTGTTTCAATAGTTCTCTGTGATTTAGAAAACCGCTTGTGTAACAAACAGAATTTGTAGGAGTGCCTTCTAAGCTCTAGACTCTAGAGAATAGTGCAAAGCTGGCTTATTTTGCCCTACCACGCCTTAGTAGAAAGAATGAAGGAAGATGGACTTCATAAATGCTGGAGTTTTACGTTGTCTATCAATTCATACACGGTATGTGTTGATTCATTCACCTTGTCTTAGGGGCTGGAGAGAGATGGCTTTCCTGTTAAGAGCTCTGGCTATTCCTCTAGAAGACGAGGTTTTATTTTCAGTGCCCATGTGGTGGCTCACAACTGTCCAGGATATAGTTCCAGGGAATCAGATGCCCATTTCTGGCCTACACATGCTCTTCATACATGTGGTCCATAGACATACAGAAAGGGAAAATTTCCACAAAATATCTAAAATAAACTATATTTAAAAACTATCTATTGCATCCTATCCACCCAATACAATATTAAACGTGAAGCAGAACATAGGATAGCCCTCATCATTACGCAATAAAGAGAGCCACAAAACAAGGAAAGCCCCACACAGTTGGAGCCTCTCTTTGGTTCTTTTCCTTGAAGGACAGCAGCAGTGGTGGCGTTCATGCGACAACAAATTGGAAGCTTACTCTTGTCTTTCCCAGTCTTACATATAATTATAAATTGCTTTGGTCAGGTACTGTATATTATTTCCCTGCTGACATTTTGCTTCCCTGGAAATAATGCGCTTTCTCATAGCTTAGCTTATCATATTTTAGGGAATTTACTTTCCCTTAGTCATCCTTGTCATTTGCATTTTAGTGAGGGGGCTACTCTGGAGGAGAGAAGACAAACAATCTGGCAGATCTTGTGAGCGGTGCCGGGGTGGTAGAGCATGTCTCCGACTCCCAACTCTGTTGATTTCCATTCTCCCTACACTACTTTATAAGCTTCATGGTGCCTAGCACATTTTCATTTGACAGATGGCCATATGAGAAATGATGCATATGGAGATTGCCCTGACAATATAAGGAAGCTGATTGCTAAGGCTTACTTCAAGTGCAAAATGATGGTCTTTCCAAAGTAAAGGGCATTGTTCCCTGAAGTTTACTGAAAAATGTAAGTGATGAGACTCCAGAAAGCTTGGAATAGACACAAGCAAATATGTGTCAACGAGTGTTTTATATTGCGATAGAACCAAAACCCCACTTTCCTGTCTGTCCTTACACTCCAAGTTTGATAAATAGCTCCATTGGCGTCTTTTGTTTTTGAAAACACAGTGCAGGCCTTGTTCCTTTACAGTTCAGTACTTTTGAAGATGCTTCTGTCGTTTCACGAAACACTTGTTACTGTTTAGAGGGGGTACTTCCTGTTATTCCTGTATCTGCACAATACTGCATCTTTCTATTAATATTCTCTTCCTCTTTATTTAAATTATTCTTCTTTTTACTCATGTGCTGTTGGTTCACTGTGTCATATTCCTCATAGAATATGAGAAATGAGTTCCTATGCTTTTTGTCTCTCCTGAGATGTAGTAAGTTTTATATTATTTCTGAGTAAAATTTTAGAATAAAATGGTATCTGACATACACAAAACATTCAATAAATATTGAGATGAAGGAAATAATAAACATTAAGGTATTAGGTGGAAATATCTAAGGGCATCTAGAGACAAAATGATATGAGAAAGAAAATAGTATGTGCAGCTATGTGAGGCTGCTGATTGGAGTAAAGAGTGTGACTCTGACTCCTTTGCCTGCACTTGGAAACCTTTTCCTCCTACTGGACTGCCTCATCCATCCATGATATGAAGGTCTGTGCCTAGTATCATTGCATCTTGTTATTCTGAGTGTGGTTGATATTCCTGAGAGGCCTAGTTTTCTGAAGGAAATTAAGGTGGAGTGAATCTGGGTAGAGGAGTGCCTGGAAAGACTGATAGGAAAGGAGGCTTCCATAAGGATGGACTTTATGAAACAAGATTGTTTTAAAAAATTTCTAGGTAGACAGAAGTACTGTACACTTTCTATTCTAACAATCATGCCTTCAGATTTCAGAGCAAGAATTTTATAGAAAGATATAAAGGATTACAAGAAAATCCATGAAATCAACTAACTCAGCCTCATAAGAACTCACAGAGATTGAACTAAGGAACCAGGGATTGTGCATGGAACTGATATAGGTCCTCTTAATATATATGATGGTTGTGTGGATTTCTTTTTCTGGGACTCCTAACAATGAGAGTCTGGGCTGTCTCTGACTCATTTGTTGACTTTTGAGGCCCTATTCCTCATATTAGGTTAATACAAAGAGGGGTGCTTTTCATTAGAGTAACTTTGTATGCCATGTTCGGTTATATCTGTGAGAGCATTGCCCTTTTCTGAATAGAAATAGAGGAATAGAAGATGAGAGGCTGAGGGGCGATTGGGAAGGAAGAACTTAGAAGAAAGAGGAAGAGGAAGCTGAGGTTAGGAAAGTTAGGGTGTTAAATTTAATAAATAAACACATTCAAGCACACACACACACACACACACACACACACACACACACACAGACTCATTATAACATACATGTGCATTTCCTTTTCTAGCTTGTCGGTGGCCCCATGTTGGGTGCCAGAGGAAGGCAGAGGTTTTGTAAAATATATTAATTTAAGATTAATAATTATTAAAATATAAGACAACACTCACGATACAGGTAACAGCTTATATAGGTGCCTGATAGACTGGATTATCCACGTGGTAGACGATGGATGCCAAACCAGTCTCTCCAGAAGTCAGGAACCAGGAAACGGGGCTTTTTAAGATCTTAGTAGTCCCTTATAAATGGGGTTGGCCACTCTTCCTTCAGGAGCCCGGACCCTGGATAAGTGTCTTCAGACCTTATCAGCTGACACCTGAATCCCACCACATGTATTCATTATATTTTATAAGATTTTTTTTTTTTATTTTCATCATCAGTTGTCCATGAAACAGTCAGAAAACATATGCATTTGTTTCCCAGTTGGAAGTAACTGGTATTGTTCTAATGTACAAGCAAAATTCATAAGTGAATTATTTTAGATCAAAACCTATGACAATACATAGAATACAAAGCTGAATAGAGAACACTCTTCTAAAAGACCAGTCACAGTCAGAATAACCAGAAATGGAGGGTTCTTAATTTACTGTTATTTCCTTCCTTCCTCGATTAAGAGAAAAAGTATATTGGTGTAAAGATTTTATTACTTTTAGGTCCAGAGAGGAACACCATGTGCCTAGAGGCCAAATGTAGAGATCAGGTAATATGTAGAGAATAACAGTGGTCCATGGGTCACTTCAATTTTTTGGAGTCTAGAGTGTTCCTCAAGCATATTTGTGTAAGGTGCTTTAATCAGTGATTTAACAAAGGTAAGCTGGGTCTCCAGAATTTATATTGATGTTAAAAGATTTTGAATATACAAGGAGGTTATGGTTAGCAATTCCTCATGGAAACAATCACCAAGAGGAAATTCATAGGGCAGATATAGCTGAAAAGAGAAGTATAGGCCTGTAACCTAGATCAAGGGAACCTGAAATGAGATGGGATGAGAAGGTTCATATATAGTATATATTGGTGTAACAGACATCTGTTTATAATATTTACAGAGATGGACTCTACATGAAATATGTCAAGTTTTAGAGTAGTACCTCCCTTTTAGAAAATCCTGTTACTGCGAATTAGTCTACAGTGGTCTAAGACACCTGCCTATCTGAGAACAATAATATTGCCGGAGATTAGAAGTACTCATTTTGGAAAACGTGAAAGAGAAATTCTGGTGTATCCTTGGGAGGATTTTTATTTTCTCTCAACATGACTTGAGTATCTGGGAAGATAAAGAAATCTAAATTGAGGAAATGTTTCATACCAAACATCTTATAAACATATCTGTGATATCTGTGGGGAATTTTCTTCATTATAATTAATAGAGGAGTTTCCAATCAACTGGTAACTGTGTTGCTACAGGGCAAATGGTCCTGGGTTGTATAAGAAAGTGAACTGAGCATGCCTGAAGGAGCAAACCAGCAAACAGCAATTTTTATGGCCTCTGTTTCAGTTCCTGGTCCTGGGTCCCTGCCTTGGATCCCTCCCCAGACTTGCCTTAGTGATATATACAACTATAGGCTGAAATATACCTCTCTCCCCAAGGTGCTTTTGGTCCTGTTGTTTATCACAGCAGTAGAAACACTAAATAAAACATAGTCTAAGGATTCTGAAATGCCAGAGTGGAACCTCAGCGGGTTAAATGATGTCAAATCCCAGTTTATGCTAGACACTTTTGTCATCTAAGTGAAAGAAAAGTGAAGTCAACGAGTAGAACCCCAGGGACTGGTAGATATTAAGAGTCTGTCTTGTGAGGAAAAGATTGAAGACAATCAGATCCATCAAAGCTAGAAGGTTCAGCCTGCTCTGACTCTGAGTTTTTACTATTGTCTTCAGATCCAAGGATATATGATAACGTTTACCCTGATTAAATTTTTGAATCACAGTGTAATCTTACGAAAGGACACAAATTATCTTGACCCTAGAGTTTTCTCACCTGTGAACTATTTTCTCATTCTAGTCCTTTTCTCATCCCCACAATATTTTTTATTCTTTAAAATACAGCTTGAAATTTAATATACAACTCCAAGTTGAAACCAGTTTGCTTTTGAACTGATTCTTAATCAGAATTAGATTTGGTATAAACACCAATACTTTTTGTCAAAAAAGATTAGCATAACTTAAAAATACGTTTTCTCTTTAGCATTTCTAAGCTCTCAAGTCATATTCGTGACTATCCAAGATTTTTGACATTAAAAATAAACATAAGAAAAGAAACGAATTTCTGATCAATAAGATGGTACTGAGTTTTCCAAAAATCATTTGTGCAAGTCATAATCAAGTAGACACCCACACACTCTATGGGAACTTGCTGTGATTTTTCAGGTCCTTTGGATGATTGCTCATTATTACTATTATTTTTACATAAAACTGTTTGTAAACTTCTTAAACTTTATTTTTGGTATATATGTATGATTTCAAAATACTCAGTGGTGTTATAATTACACACTTTGGCATGATTGAATCATGCTAATTAACATATTCATTTCCTTAAATACTTAATTTTTCCTCTAGTCTAATGGCAAACATTCCCTTTGGCAAATATCTCCCTTTCTCCCAGTATCCTCAGTGTTATATTTTACATTTTATAATTCTTCTCAAGTTATTACTCTTAAAATAGCAGTAATTACTTCATTGAGAATTTTGTATCAAATATTCATATCATATCCACACCACACCACCAGACTTCTCTGCTATAAACCTCTCCTTCCAGCCAGTTCTATGATCTTTTGTTGTTATGGTTTCTAGCTCATCAAATAGTATCGGTATTGTCCATATAATCTTGGATGTGTGTCCTTCTATAGATCCATGACCAGCCCACCATGACCAGTCCACTAGTGATCAAATTGTTAAAGAAACTGATATTCCCTGTCCTACAAGCTAGAAATTATCAAGATCGTCAATCACTACTTAGCTAGAAAGAAGACTTCATGCAAATCTCCTTTCTCTATGCTAAGATCCTGTTTCTCTGAACCTTGTACAGGTCTTGCATGTGATGTCTCAACTGCTATGATTTGCATTTGCCAATGCCCTGATATGTCTTGAAACCATTGTGCCCTTGTATTCATCTATAACCTCTGACTTTTACAGTATTTCTACCTTATCAACAATAATCTTTGGGAAAGAGAGCTATGTTAAGGATGTTCTATTTAGGACTGAGAACTGTTCAGTATTTAGCACTCTTTTCTTTGATGAGTTGTGAATCTCAGTGTTAATTGTTACATACTATAAAAAGAAGCTTTTCTAATGAGTATTAGGAGATATGCTAAACTATAAGTAATGATAATTCTAGCACTGTGACCACTTAATAGAGTAATAGCAGAAAGCTTTTCCCTAGGGCCTATTATAGGGGTCTGGTTACAGGTTCTTGGCCCTAATATTGGTACCAGACATGGGTTTCTTGTGGATAGGACTTAGATCCCAACAAAAGGTGATTGATTAACTCTAATAACATTTGCACCACTTTTGCACCAGTAGGCATGTCTTAGCAAAACCAGTCTGTATCTAGACAAGTGAAGTCTTATCCAACCTATGAAATGAAAAGGGTGTCAAGATTGGGTGGGAATATTTTCAAATATAATAAAAACAATCAGAGATATCAGAGCGATCTGCTCACAGTCAGATCTCACCCAGCTGTCTTCAATTCCTTTCAGCCTCACTCCTCATGGCTTCTTCTGTCTGCTCTGTCTTTCTATGTCTGCCTTAAATACTTTCTTCACTCAGTTAAGACATGGCACCACCGCTGCCTGCCTGGGAGCCTGGAACTCCTGTAAACTAAGATGACCTAAACTCAGATAGGATTAAGGATGTAGGTCACCACTCCTGAGATATTCCCTGTGCTGGGATTAAAGGTGTGAGTTACCACTGTCTGATCCTCCTAGACTGACTGTGGGTAGATCCCACTGATATCTCTGAATGTTTTTATTATATTTGACAACATCCCCATGGGATTGTATGTAGTTATTGCTCAAGAATGCAGATATAAGAAGAAACATGGGGTGTAACTTTGGTAATAAATCTAGCACATTTGACAATAAATAGGGAAAAATACCTAAACACATTTTTAATACAAGGATACCAATGAAAATCTTGGAAATCTATTACACGAGAGCAACAGGCAGATCAGTGTTTCAAAAGTAATGGTACAGAACTAAGATATATTTAAAGATCCATGGGAAGTCATTAAGAAATACCAAAGAGACAAGTGATAGAGTCAGAATTGAGCTCAGTCCATTCTATTAATGATAAATTGGCAGTCATTTCCCCTCTCTGTTTTCATTTCCTCATCTGTGAAATGAGAACATAAGGTCACTTTGAATAGCTGAATGTTTTATAGACTATTATGCTATAGATTCTTTTTGGGCACACACAATAAATCAACCTATCATGGCACTGGACATTTTATGAGTCATGAAAGGGATATGACATTTAAATTTCATCTGGATAGAGCTATTAGCACAGGAACCCCAACTTCCTGATCACTGCCTGCGTGGGAGCCTTAAAATTAATCAAAATGCTCTAATTTGTCCATTAATTAAGTGGAAATGAGTAATTTTTTAATAAATGTAGTAATAGAAAATTTGTAAATGGATTATTTCAATTTTTTTTCTCAATCTTGGGTAATACTTTTTCCCATAAACAGTTTCTGTGAACAAATGCCTACATGTGATTTATTGTCAAGCCAGTGGAAGAACTGGTTCTGCTATTGAAGAAGGTGTTACATGTGCCTGTTATAGCATCCCCAGGATTCTTTTAGGATAATGGAATTTAGTAATATGCATAAATGAATAAAATTGAATATAAAGAGGTGTCATACATTTACTTACACTTTAAAATATTGAATGCATCTGCTAAGAAGTTAGAGAATGAAGAACTTAAGGCTTCTCTGTTGGAAGGGTGTGTTTAGCCTGATAATGTACATTGATCTTTTTAATATTTTTCTGATTTTCTGTATTCTGAAAGGTAGAGACCCAAAAAGGCACCATTGGGGCAAGAATCACCTCTCTTTATTCCTCTTCAGGTTTACAGAACTGTTCTCTGCTTTGCCTCTGATGTCATTTGTTTTACAGAGGTTCACAAGTTTATAGAAATAACCTTTCTCAGCTGAAGTGCCATGATTGTTACGCCTCAGGATGCATGAAGATTTTTTTTTTTTTGTCTTTCTTTCATGAACTTCATGTGCTTGTCTGATTTAGCTTAAAGATGCACTTATCTTTAAAATTAAAGAGAAAGCTACATGAAATACCCAAGGGCCAAGTGAATGAAGCTGGTTATTCTCTAACAATATTTATTGCACCTCTTTTATGTGTGTGGAGGGGGAATGATGCCACAAAGCTAATACTAAATAGCATAAATAGTTGAGTTACTATTTTTTTCATAAATCTCACAGATGAATTTTGAAAACCTATATAGCTATATCCTCTCTACTTGAAAAAAATGTATGTCATACAGAAAAGTATCATATGATGTTTTCGCACATAAAATCACTCTATGTTTGTCTTATTTAGAGTTGCTATTGTTATAAAGAGATATCATTACCACTAGAACTCTCATTTTTTAAAAAGTAACATTTAATAAAGTGGTAGTCTTACAATTTCAGAGGTTTAGTTCCTTATCAACATGGTCAATACATTTTGGTGTGCACCAGACATGGTGTTAGCTACATCTTGATCAGAAACTAACAGAAAATGAGCGAAGACATTGGCCACTGGATGGTATATTGAGGATACAAAATCTCAAAGCATGCCACCACATTGACACACTTCCCTGCACAAGGCCATATGGACTCAAACAAGGTCACCCCTCTTAACGGTGCCAGACCCTATGAGCTTATGGGGGAGGAAATCATATTTGAACTTCAAACTGTTCATCTCTTTTAAACTTCATCTTTGGATCCTTAAAAATTATTTGTGAAAATTGTGTATCACCACTATGTACTTCTTTTCAGGATAATGAAATTAAATATAAGTTGTTTTTTTTTTTTTTTTTACTAAAATGCTAAATACACAAGCACTTATATTTGAGTGCTGGAAATGCCATGCAGTCTTGAAAAAGTTTGTCGCCTGTCCTGAGAATCATTGGTATCATTAGGATATGTTTAGAATTCAAAAAAGACTCTGATGATTCCTTCCAATATTTGTATAGTTATTTTTCTTTAATTTATAAGGGAAGCTTAGTAAAGAAGAAACTAGAGAAAAATAGCAGAAAATGTAGATGGTGGTTTAATGAATCTCATTCGAACAGATAGTCTATGTATAGGAATATAATTATACTGTGCAATCGAAGGTCAAACTGAAGAAAATTAAAAGAAATAAATTCTCTGGGTCATCCGTGTCCTTTTGTTTGAGACTACTGAATCTTCCAATTGTGCCACCTCTTCTAATAAATAGTGCACCATAGATTGCAAGTATATTTGAACTCTTATTTATTGATTATTTTCTGAGCAGAAACTGAAAATTTAAAGTGGAAAAGCACACCAATGGATATTGTTTTACCAAGTATTTTAGAGAAATTTCTTTTTTTTCCTGTTTGCTTGTTTTTTCTTTCTTGCTGTGTATATAAAGATAACATTTTTATGTCTAGGATTTTTGCCTTCTTATCCTGTGGTTTTAAATATTTTCACTTTTCATATACATATATATTCAGTCCCTCATAATGTTCATCATTCATTGGGAATTTTAATTTATGTATTTGTACGCTTGTTGCCCACCAAGAATGCCTCGATCATTGAAATGTTGTAAAACTGTCTTCAGTAATTCATTGAAGTTAGGATAGTTCTGACGCACTAGGGTGGTTTTTACTTCTCTGGATAAATTTAACTAAGTTACAATGAACTGAACAATGAGTACTTTGTAAGAACATCACTAATGAAGTTTAGGGTCACAACATATGTGTAGTAATTAGAATCATCTAGAAAAGTTATTAGGAATATAAGTGGCAGAATCCAAAGTCACACTGAGTCAGTAAGCTAGACCTCACAAATTTGTCATTCAAATAAATACTTTCCTGATTTTCATTCAGTTTCCTGGCCACAGTTGTTAGGACTAATGTGGACGAAGAGAATGAAATAATTGGCAATAATGATAGGGCTTAAATTCTGGCTCATAGAGAGAATAGTTATTCTTGATTTGGAGGTGTTTATGTTTATCTTCAGTGTAAGAGATTTTAGTTTCATTTTAAACACTGAGAATACTACTAACTATTTGCTGTATTTTTGTAAGTATTTTAGGTAACAAAGCATAGAACACTTGCCATACTGTACTGGTTCAAACAATGAAAAGCATTATAATGTTAGCCTTAATTTTTCACCACTCACAATTCTGACATCAGGGAGGTACTCTTTACTGTTTTTCCAACTTTCTCTTTATTGGGGTACTGTGAAGGGAGCAACTGGACTAAATGTAAATTAAAGAAACAATTGAGTAACTTCTTATGAGTCCTTTTATGGATTACATGATGCTGCTGATCAATAAAAACTGCCAACTACACAAGACAGAGATTCACCCGGAAGACAATCTTCACTGCAGACTTTCCTTGGATAGTCGAATTTAAGGTAACTGATTTTTAGTAGGTACAATCATCAAAATTGTAGATAAACCATTTCATGTGCTGGAATCTTAATAATACAGAAAGTAAGCTGAACCCTAGTGGTTTATCACCCTCAGCCTCATGAGTAGATGCAGAACAATCAGCCAACCCATGTTCCTATAGCCACATCTTCAACTGTATAGCACTGAAGAAGGACCCAAAATTAACCTTCTTATCTTAGGTAACATTTCACAGGGCATTTTATCACAGTGGTAGCAAAAGTCACTTATACAGCTTAGCAGCTCTTTCCCTGGTCTTTTCTGTTCGTTTGGATAAGCAGTGAGTGATCTGAGGAGTAGAGTAGTAACTAGTGATGGACTCAATTTAAAATACAACCCAGGGAAATTCGAAGCAGGCTTGATTTTGGCCTAGATGTTAGGTCAGAAATGTGGAAAATTCTCTGAAGCATTTGTAATAATTCTTATTTACTAGATATTGAACATTAAAAAGGCAATCAAATAGTGTGCCTTGGGAAGATTAAAGTCACATGGAATAGAGACAAGGAATAGATTGATAGAGATCGGCTGAAGGTAAGAATAGATATGGGGAGATAGGCATTGGGATAATCTATATACCTTTATAAAATTATCACAGAAAAAATTAATCAATAAAATGAAACTAGAAGCCATAAAATAGAGTAATGTGAATAAAAATAAGTTATATGGAATAAAACTATTTCATCCCTTAGAAACATATTTGGCCAACACAATCAATGAACTTGTGTTGTTCCAAGTAATAAGAACTGAAGGATATGTAAGTTCTATTTACAATCTTCAATAGTTCAATAATCTAGAGCAAAATCATGAGATTGGAGTTAAGTTACATAGATAAAAATGACATTTTTAGTAAAATAAATAATTTAAAAATGAGTTACAAAAATCACTTTAAAACCTTTTAGTGGATTGTAACAAGGGATCTATGTGTCAACTGTGAAAAGTTTCTATAGCTTGCTCTATGACCAAGGAAACCTTGGCTGAGCTAGGTGTGATTCAGGAGACAAGAAGAAGCTAGCAAGATAAACCAAAACTCATGATGAAAGTTTGAATCATGGGAAAATTCCCTCTTTTCTGAAATGCTGGGAGTGAGTGTCACTGATGGCCATCTGCACTTTTACATTCTTGGATGAGTAAACCTTGTAGCCAAGACATTTATCAAAAACTCTTGACCTCTTCATTTCCAAGATATAATAAAGGAACCCCTCATGGTGCTGTTTTGGGAAGAATGAAATAACTTTGGGTATAATCATGTTTCAGGCACTGTACATACTCCAAGACACCTAAAACATATCTGGATATAAGAAAGCATGAATCGAAAACATATTAAGGTTTCACAGGATGATATATGGACAAGAGGAGGGGGTCAAGATCATGAGACAATGGAACCCAGTTAGTGAGAACTCATCTTTAGACAGACAGCTATGGAGCCTGCTTTGTATTGGAATAGGCCCTCTGAATACAGGAATCAATTGTGTAGCTTGGTCTGTTAAAGGAACCCTTGGCAGTGGATCAGCAACTATCCCTGGCGCATGAGCTGGCTTTGTGGAGCCCATTACTTATGGTGGGACACTTTTCATAGCCTTAATTGTGAGGTGGTCTGGGCTTGCCTTACTGAATACACCTGTCTTTGCTGACTCCCCATAGGAGGCCTTACTATTTTGGAGGAGAGGATGTGTGTGTGTGTGGCAGAGGTGGGGGGGGGTGTTCTGCGTGGAAGGTTGGAGGGGAGCAGGAGAAGGGATGAGAGGATGAGAGGGCATCTGTGGTTAGTATGTATCATGAATTAAAAAATTCCTAAATAAAAAAAGGAAAGATACTAAGGGAAGATCACAAGCATTTCTCTGATAAGATATAAAAATTTTACCAAAATATTTGCAAGTCACTTTTCTTTTCTCTTTTATTAAATTTACTTGTTTTACATCTCAACCAAAGTTTCCCTTCTTCCACTCATATTTTCTACCCCTACTTTTCTCTGCCCCTTCTCCTCAAATGACTCTTTCTCCCTTTCTAAAGTTGGCAGGGCTCCAGTGGATGTCAACAAAGTGTGGCTATCATGTTGCTCTAAGACTAAGCACCTTACCTTCTATTAAGGTTGAGCAAGGCAACCAAGTATGTGGAGCCTATTTCCACAAATCAACCAAAGACTTAGGGACAGCCTCTTTACCCACAGCTAGGAGATCTGCAGACAGACCAAGCTACACAACTGTCACATATATGAGGAAGGCCTACATAGGTTCCCTGGTTGTCCATTAAGTCTCTAAGTGCTCAGGTAGGTTGATGTGTGTGTGTGTGTGTGTGTGTGTGTGTGTCTGTGTGTGTGTGTGTGTGTGTTTTCTTGAGTATACTTGATCCCACTGGCTCTTAACAATCCTTCCTTCCTATCTTTAGCAGGATTCACATAACTTTTCATAACATTTTCTCATGGGTCTCTGTATCTGTATCTATGAGTAACAGGTTGAAATCTCTCTGATGAAAATTGGAGGCAGGCACCAATCTATGAGTATAGCAGAAGCATCATTATACTAGCATTTTTTCCCAAGTCTGTTTGCCATCCAGCCTTTGCATCCTGGCACTATAGGCAGTGCCAAAGGTGGGCTCATTCTTTTGGCATGGGTGTCAAGGTAGACGAGTCATTGATCAGATACTCCCACAATCTCTGTGACGACCTTACCACAGACAGGATAAACTGTATGTGGAAGGTTCTGTGGCTGGTTTGGTGTCATAATCTCTCCATTAAAACTCTTGCCAATTCATAGGAGATGGCCATTCTGCTATCACTAGGAGTCTTAACTAAAGACATCCTTTTAAATTCCTGGGAGTTTCCCTCACACCAGTTTTCTACCAGACCCTGAAATGCATTCCCTTCCCAGACATATCGTTCAGTACTCTCCTCTTCCATCCAGCCCCTGCCCTGAACCTGATTCCTTATGTTCCCAACCCCATCTACCTGAAGTCTACTCACAAGATCTCTTCTATTTCCCCTTCCTAGGAAAAGCAAAGCATCCCCCTTGGAGTCTTCTTTTGTTACCTAACTTCTCTGGGTCTGTGAATCATATAGAATGGTTGCCCTGTCCTTTGCAGTTAATATCTATTTATAAATGAGTACTTAACATTTTTATCTTTTTGGGTATGATTTACCAAATTGGGATGATTTTTTTTCTAGTTTCATTCATAAATATCAGCTTTTGATATCTTGTGATACATAAAACAAAGTAGAGTTGGAAGAAATATAATTGGATTCATTGTCACCAGAAACAAGTTGGAGATACCTTTGCTTATCTGTTTTCAAGGAAATTGAACAATTGCAATGATATTATCAGAGTATAGAAAACATCCTGGCAGAGCAAAAGAAGGGAAATTCAAGAAAGAAATCATTGGTACAGAGTCTGTATTCTCTCTCTCTCTCTCTCTCTCTCTCTCTCTCTCTCTCTCTCTCTCTCTCTCTCTCACTGTGTGTGTGCGTGGGGGGGTGTGTTCTTTAATTAAAGACTATACAGACATTGTCTCTAACTAAGGGGACAGAAACTGGAAATTAACCATTAGTTAACAATGCTTTGATGTTTATAAAAATATTTCCAAATAATAAAGGAACAGCTGAACAGAATGCTAGCTATTCTTTAAGAGAAGAGAAATTGATCTTGAAGAATGAGAAAATAATAAAAAAAAATAGAGCTATAGGATTGAGGGAACAGTGTAAGAAGTGGAAGAACTACATGGAAATTTAATAATAATGTAGTTCAGTGGGGTCTGTACAGATTGCGTAATAAAAAATACAGGAGAAAAGGGAATACCCATCTTCTAACGGCTTAAAGTGATGCCATCGGGAGACACTCAAGGTGTTATTGTACTTCTTCCTCAGTTTTATATTCTTTCATGAAAGTACATAGATAGACCATTTATGATCACCATTAAATTCCTTCTCATATAATTTATAATCTCATTCTCCCATCACTGTAAAGTTGACATAGCTAAACAGTTTCAAATAGAGGGCAATTATGTCAATGTATAAAATAAATTAGATAATCTTACTTAAATAGAAGAATGTATGAGAATAATAATTTGGGATGCTAACACAGTTTTGTTATTAATGAGAATCAATTCAGATGCAAGTAAAACAGTCAAGTTTATGAATAAAATATTTTTCATATTTTACAATACATTTTTATTAGCTCCTCTTCTTCTGATTTTGGCTATTCCTATTCTGCTTGGTTTTGGTGGTCTTCCAATGTAGTGTGTTCTCTTTTACCAGGATGAGTACTAAGGTATGACCCGTCTGAGGCAGCACATGTTTTCATAACACTACTAGGGAGATAAATTGCATTAGAAGGAATGCTTTGCTCTAGCCTTTAAATCCTACTGGAGCAATTTGAACTGAGACTGATTTGTGCTGTGAAAGCCCACCAAAAAGATTTATGTTGTGGTCATCTTCAGGGAGCCATGTGCAATGTAATTAAGTGTACTGGGGCCTGAGCAATGGGAAGAGTGCCATTCAGGAGTCATGAAACTACTTCCAATCCTGGCCTTACCCTCAGTAGTAACTGGTAGCTATGGGCCAGCTCAGGCTCTGCATTCGTTAACTTGCTATGGAATTTCTGGAACTCCAGAACTCTTCCAATGTGGGTCAGGGGAAATAGAAGTTGACATGCTCAGATTTGTAGTTATGGACTTTCTGAAGGAGAACACTCCCATCTATTTTTTTAAGGTATGGTTAAAGTATCTTTTTAAGAAGCAAAAGACGTGCCAAAGTTTGATAATTTTGATTTAAGATAGGACAGGAGAAAAACATATTTCAAAAACTTAGGTCCTCTAGTAACTTTAGATATGATTTAAGCATAAAATATGATGAATGATCTTATCTGTATATTGAAGCCTTTCATCTTATATTCACTTCAGAGAGTTCTGCTGTAGAAAGTGCCTTTTTATTGTGATAAATTATAAAACACAGAAAGAGAAGAGGATTTTATAGCTGGACAATAACACTACCACAGATACCTCGCTCAGTTTTGTTTTTTATGGACCAGTTGAATCTTCAAGCAAGACATGAATTCATGAAATATTGTGCAATGACTAGACAGTATTAGTCAGGAATAGGGCATGGTAATGATAATTGGTTCCTTAGATAATATTAAACATTCAACTTTACTTAGATTAGACACAGTTCACTGTGGAAAATCCTTAAAATAAAATGCCTCCTTTTATTATTCAGGACATGTAAAATAATTGCAAGTACAAAAAAAGTTATAGTTGGGGGAGAAGAAGAAAGACAGACAGACAAGTAGAATGAACCTGTCCAATGGACAGTCAAACCTTGTACTTGAATGAAGAATAAAAACATCTTCTGCAGAATTATAACAAGGCATGTCTGTAGACACTGCTCTAGCCCGTGTTCTCTGAACTGCTTCCTGCCAGGAGCTAAAAGAGTATGCATTCATCCCAGCTTCCCAAATTTAGAGGTTCAACATAGGCACATTCTGACTTGGTTCCAGGATTTTCATAACAAAATTTATCTTCAGCTTCCCAGAATAGTAGCATGGTGTGTTACTTCCCTTTCTTCTTGCTTGTGACTTTCTGTTCCCTGCTGAGGTATCTGTAACTACTTCCAAGGAACTTCTTTTACTTGCACACAGCTTCTAATCTTGGTTTTGTGGCTCTCTGATTTTATTATACACAATTGTTAATTGGCTAAGTTTTACTATTTTCTCAATGGCGTTTTCCTCTAATTCTAAAGCCAATGGTTTGTCAACTGTTCAAGTTCTGCATGCATATGGAGATTATAGATATTCTCTTTAGGGCTTCCATGTTTTTAGATGGGTGGAATAATTTGTCACAGAATTGTAGCTTCAATTTTAAATTTGTGCTCACAAATTAACACTTTTTCAAAGCACTAATTTGAGAACACATGTGGGTTTATTAAAAACAATTGGATGTGGTAACTTTTACAAGTGGCTTATGTTCTGTTGTATCAGGCAACAGTGGGTGAGGAAGGTGTTTATGACCTTCTTCTTGCCTGTAGAGTTTAGGACAAAGCAGATGTGACCTGTCACTGAAGGCACTAGAATAAGATGTACATACACATCACATAGAGTCTTGCATCCTTACTGATTCCTTACACTTTTCTGGCTTTCACACAGTTGTCTTTTTTTCAAATTTAACATCTTATTTTATGCAGCTACAGAGGATCAAATTCTTCAGTGTATCAAGTCAAATTTTACTTAGGTACTTCTAATAATCAAATTCTACAGGCAAATGAATCATAATTAAATCTACACACACATGCACACAGACACACACACATACACACACACACACACACACACACATACACTGAATTAAATAGTGAAATATAAAATGTAAGTCCATAAAACCAATCAATAAAAAACTAAATGATAGTCTATTTGATATTGTTCTGGAAAAGGTTTTTAAATTAGATATTAGAACTAATAAAAAATATCTCTAAGTGTCTGAGTCCAACAATTCTAGCCATGCTTGATTTCTAATACTATTATCCCAAACTTAAAAAAAAAAAAAAGTACTAAAACACATATGTTCTCTTTTGTTTCTCTCCCAAAATGGGTACACAGTTACTCATGGTTATGAGGATTTGTTTGGAGGAGTTTGTTCAGTGCTGAGAAAATGCCCTTTTATTATTATGTTTCTGAATAAAAATAAAGTATTTCAACATGGGGAGGAAGACTGCTTCGGAAGAACATTAGTCATGATTCCAGTACTCAAAGTTTGTTCTTATGTGAGATGGAGAAGTCCAGGCTTCATTCAGATATGGGTTATGTGATCTATGCCTTTGAGAATGCTAGTTGAATGTAAGCTTAGTATCCTCATTAAGGAATAAAAGAAGGCATGGCAGAAATAGGAGAACTTTCAAAAGCAAAACATTTTAAAGAATTTTTTTTTTTTCAGCAAGAGAGGCATAGCCTTTTATTTAATCTTTGGGACCAATTACTGTTAAAATATGTGAATTCAGCTGGTTTGATTAATGCCACCCAGACCCAGTAATCCAGAGTGGAAGTGTTTTTCTTGTCCGACTTCAACTGAGTCTTGTATAGTCCTATATAAAGTCATATGAATTGCAGCAGCTGAAGCCATGAAGTGGCTTTAAGTGTCTACAAGAAAGGCTGACGATAAAAATTGGCCTGCACTAAAATATCATTTATGATCACCAAGCAACTGGGAAGGGGGAGGAAGTGCCATTCATCTCTAATTCCAACTGTTAATTACCTAAAAATATATACATTACTACTTATATTTTTGGCTTATTATGATTTAATCAAAACATGGCCCGTCGTGAGTTTAGGAAAAAATATGTTCAATTCATAGTGTATTTTTAACAGTGTAATACTCCTGACAATTTAGAGCCATAGACATGAAAGAATAATAGAGGACTAGGCAACATTTAGTATCACAGAAGTTTAAGAATCATAAATTCATTGCCAATTGACAAAAAAAACTATACTTATTCCTAACCCATTCTTTATAACTTATGTACAGTCTAAGGTACTTCATGTCAAGTTGGCCAAGGTTTTATGTAAGGAAGGTCAGATTGGTAATAGAGTCCTGCTTCAGTAAAACAATACTCCTTATCTAGTAAGTGATGTTGTAAAAGACATATGATGTGGGAATACCTTTCTGTATGCTGTGAGTAGCAATCTTTAAATAAAGGAGCTGTTTTGGCCCATGACAGGCACCATAGAAAAAGTAGGAGGAGGAATCAGAATAGGTAGGAGGAGCAGGGTGGAGTCAGCGACAGAAGGAGCCAGAAGCCCAAAGGATCAACATGTAAGGAGAAGCAGACTGATCCAGAAGCCCAAAGGAGCAACATGTAAGGAACCCACGCAAGCCACGAACCACGTGGCAGGAAAGATTAATGGAAATGTGTTGAGTTAAGATGTAAGAGCTAGCTAGCAATGTGCCTGAGTCATAGGCCAAACAACATGAAGTTAATATAAGCGTCTGAGTCATTTTTGAGGCCTGAACAGCAGCTGGAGGCTAAGGGGTTTCGGGCTGCAGTTCTGTGAGTCTTGGCCTCTGGCTGCCCGGCACCAAGAAACTACATTGTAACAGACATATTTCATTCTTGAGTTTGTTTTTTTGTCTGATAAATGAAACAGTAAATGTAATGATTTTAAATAATGTTTGTGTCATTGTCATTTTAAAAGGTTCAAGCAATTAATATTTGCATACTGCTCATTGTGTCTGTTGTTATTATGGTAATTTATTATACAGTAGATAGTTTATATATTATATGAAAGCAAAGTATTATGTAATAATTATATGTAATTAAATTATTATATTTTATGTCATAGGAAATTTTATTCTTTTGTGGCTGGCCATCAATAATAAGATTTTGGTGGAAATTCAGAAAGTCAGAAAAACATTGTTAACTGTAAGTAAGAAGAATGGCTACTATGGTCCACAGTTAGCAAACATTGTTTAGCTATTAACAATTAGAAAAGCCTCCTTGGAAAATTTTAGAACATTATGTTGGTTGTATGGAAGACTACTTTGAACAAAATGATAGGAGAAAAGAAATAACCTTTCATTCATATAAGAACAATAGAGGCTTAATTGTGTTTTAATTCAGTGACCTTAAATATTTTAAGTGATTCTTTATTATTATTATTATTACTATTATTATTATTTTAGATTTACACGTTGTAATAATATTGAACAAATATTAAAGTTAATCTGTTCACAAAGGAAATAGCTGTTAACAGGATTCCTTCATTTCTTTCCTCATTAAATAATGAAGCTTTGCCCTTTGTGTGTCAGTGGGGGGTCTCTGTGTTAAAGATCACTCAGTGACAGCCTTTCATCCAGATCTTCCAGTATTTCCCAGTTTAGAAAAGTCACAAAGAATGTTGAGCACTGTGCACATTGTAAAATTGTCAATGTGATCTTATTTTGACCTAATGTGTGGGCGGCAACAGAGAGACAGATTTACATTTGGTACCAAAGGATGCTTTCGTTGAAAATGATGTACAGTTTCAGAACTTTATTGGTATTAGATAATTCAAAGAGAGAGAGAAAAAAAAGCTCAAAAGACAGTGAAGGCAGAGGAAAAGAGTCACCAAGACTTTAGAGTTCAGACTTTGTCTCAGAATCCCCTTGGGAAACTTTGTGAACCTCATTGGAATCCCTGATTTATTATTCAAGTCCACAAACTGAGAATATCTCTCCTTAGTAATTTTCTTTATTAAGGCTCTCAAGCATTGCTGACTGAGAGAATACTTGGTTCATTTAACCAAAGAAAGAGGAAGAAAAGGTGAAGGAAGAGGAAGAGGAGGGAGAAGACGAGGAAGAGGAAGAAGAGGAAACAGAAGAGGAATAAGAAAAAGAAATAATTATTTCTTCAGATTAGTATGTTATTACAATATTTTCCCTTCCCTGTCTTTTCTCTAAACCCTCATTTATGCCCTTCCCCATTTTCCCTTCAAAGTCATGGCCTCTCTCACTTTTATTACTATTATTTATTTATTTTTCCTTTTTATTTAAAAGGTTTATTCCCCATATCTACCACTGCTTGTCCTTCCTCCCTTTCTCCCAACCTCCCCCCATGCCATTTCCCTATTCATTCCCCAAGGAGAGTAACAAATTCAAAGGTGAGTCAGTACAGTCTGGCATACCCAGGTGAAGTAGGTCCTAGTTGGTACTCCCAGTATCAAAGCTGAGTAAGATGCTCTATAGTATGATGTTTTTGGCCTGAACTTTCAGGCCTAGCCTTAAGGTTTAGGCCCTCAGACCCACAGACCTGCAGAGACACACGGATGTTTATAATAATTTTAGGCTGATTGGCCTTAAGGCCCAGGCATATAACTTGCTAACTCTGTACCCTTAACCTAAGCCAAGACATTTTCAGCCATGTGACTCAGTTTTTTTTTTTTTTTTTTTCAGAGTAGCATAGTTGTCCTCTGCTTCTTCTGGCTTTTCTCTGGCATTCTGCTCTGTTCTGCCTGTTCCTCAAGTCTTCTTAGTTTGGTACCCTGCACACACTTCCTGTCTGCCTTTGGCCAATCAGCGCTTTTTATTAAACTCATAGGCGGGGACAATTATTTACAATGGAACAACATAATCACCCTACAATGCTCCTCCATAGTGAATGGGCTCCAAGATGTCAGTCCATGCTCCAGGAATAAACTCTGTTCCTACTGCAAGAGTCACCATACATTCCTATTCCTGTTATCTGCATTCAGAGGGATTAGTTCCTTTCTACGAAAGGTTTCTCAGCTATCATTTCATACTTCATGAGCTTCCCAATAGCTCAGGTCAACCATCTCTATGAGTCTTTTCCTCAGGATCCTGATCCCTTCCCTCATATATTGTCTTCTTTCTCTCTTTTCAGCGGGACCAGGAGGAGCTCAGCCTGGTGCTTAGCTATGGATCTCAGCTTCTGCCTGTTGCACAAATTCTGCTTGTATTTACAAAAAAAATCAGAGCCAGATCTCAGGAAAAGGCTGAAATACCAGAGAGAGAAAACACTGCAGTCAAATCTCACCCAGCTGTCTTCCAGCTTCTTCAGCCTGGCTCCTCATCTGTCTTCCTACGCCTGCCTTAAATACCTTCTTCACTCAGTTTTTTCACATCCAGATTCAGATTAATGGAACAGGGTACTACTATTTGGTAGGTAGGCTTGAACTCACAGAAACACAGAAATATCTCTGTCTCTGGAGTTATGGGATTAAAGCCCTGGCACCACCACTACCTGTCTGGGAGCCTGGAACTTGCCCTGTAAACAAAGCTGGCCTCAAACTCAGATCTGTTGGGATTAAAGGCGTCGGTACCACTCCTGGTCTTTCCCTGTGCTGTGGTTAAAGGAGTGAATTACCACTCTCTGATCCTTCTGGATTGACTGTGGGTAGATATATTAAATATATATACATATAACTGCATTTGCCTCCAATCATTGCTGGATGAAGGTTCTATAATGACAATTATGGTGGTCATTCATTTGTTTATAGGGGAAATCTTTTCAGCCACATTCTCTACTATTGCTTGAAGTCCTAGCTGGGGACATCTTGTGGGATTTTAGATTTTTTCTTAGCACCAGGTTTCTTTCTAACCTCACAGTTGCTCCTTCTATCAAGATCTCCATTTCTCTGTTCTCTCTCCCTGTGTCTCTTGCCACTGAACCATGCCCTTCTCATAATTTTTTCCCACCTTACCTCCCTCTCTTCATTTCCCTTACTTTCCCAGTTTTCTCTGGAGATAGTCTCTATTTTCCCTTCCCAGAGGCATCCCTGCGTGTATCTCTTAAGTTTCTTCTGTTACCTAGGTGTTCAGAGATTGTGTTTTGCAGCCTAGTTATTTTTTGTTGTATATTTAAAATCCACTTATGAGTGAGTACATACCATGTCTATCTTTCTGGGTCTGTGTTATCTCATTCAGATTGATATTCTCCACATCTATTCTCTCTCTGAAATATTCAATGTATATATTTTTTTCCTGATGAGTGGTACTCAATTGTGTAAATGTGCCTGTGGGACATTGTGTTGTTTCATTGTAAATATTCGTCCCACCCACTGGTTTAATAAAAAGCGCTGATTGGCCAAAGGCAGGCAGGAAGTGTGGATGGAGCTATCAGACTAAGAAAATTCTGAGAGCAGGAAGCACAGAGCAGAACGCCAGAGAAAAGCCGGAAGAAGCAGAGGGCACCCATGCAGCTCTGAGAAAAGGTACCAAGCCCCATGGCTAAACAAGATAAGAGTCATGGATTAGATGAAGAGTAGAGAGTTAGCAAGTAATATGCCTGAGCCTTAGGCCGATCAGCCAAAAACTATTGAAAGCATCTGTATGTCTCTGTGGGACTGTGGGACTGTGGGTCTGCGGGTCTGTGGGTTTGTGGGTCCGTGGGCCTAAACCTTGAAGCTAGGCCTGAAAGTCAGGGACAGAAACCTCCTACTACATGTATCACAACATTTTAATCCATTTTTCATTTGAGGCGCAAATAGGTTGTTTCCTGGTTCTGGTTATTATGAATAATGCTGCTATGAACATAGTTATGCTGATGCACTGTAGGGAAGAATGTCCATTCTTTGTACATATTCCCAATACTGGTATTGTTGGATCATTGATTAGATTGATTCCCAGTTTTCTAAGGAACCGCCATACTGATTTCCAAACTATTTGTACAACTTTACATTCCCACAAGCAATGGAGGAGTGTTCCCCTTGCTCCACATCCTCTCCAGCATAGGCTGCTATTTGTGTATTGTATCTTAGCCATTCTGGCAGGTGTAAGTGATGTGAGATGTCTTTTTGTATGTTGTGAAATACCATTGGATAATGAACTGTTCTGACCTATGGCAAGCTAGGTTATAGGCAAACAGGAAATCCAAGCATAAATAAAGTATAAGGAGGGTGGAGTCAGAGGGAGGTTTTTCAAGCTGCCACTGAGAGTGCCAACTGTAAAAGTACAGGTAAGCCATGAGCCACATGGCAAGATATAGGTAGAATTGGTTAAGATGTAAGAGCTAGCAAGCAATATGCCTGAGCCATAGGCCAAATAGCATGTAATTATTGTAATACTTTGTGTGATTATTTGGACCAAGCAGCTAGAACCGTTTATTTGGGACTACTGGTATAGATCTCAGGGCTAGTCTAGGCCAGAAGTGTCATAATATATATAATATGGTATCTCAGATTTGTTTTGATTTGCATTTCTCTGATGGCTAAGGATGTTGAGAAATTCCTTAAGTGTCTTCCAGATCATGGACTCTCTCATAATTTTTTTTGTTGAATATGTATATATAAATCATATATTCTAAATCCTACCTGTTTAGAAGATATAATGTTATTTTTAAGTGTGGAGTCAGGACTGACTTTTTGGCTCTGAACAACTCAATAGTGTGCCCTTTGCTGGGCAAGAATACCTCTTTTGTTCTCAGGTTTCCTTAGTTGTTTACAGCACACTTTGTGTGTTGAGGATTTGTGGAATTTTCCCCATTAAATTTGATTTGTCTATTGGTTTTACTCTTTTTTAACTCACATTTGGGGAATCATTTTAGTGAAACTTTATGCATATAATTTATGATTTTACAAGAAGACACTCTAATAGCAAATTCCCTTATCTTCTGGCTCTCATAATTTTTTCTGTTCCCTCTTCCACAATGTTCCCTGATCCATATGGGAAATTAAAACATTTCTTAAACAATTACTTTATTTAGGGAAGCATGCTAGTACATGCTTTTAATCCCAGCATTTGGAAGGCAGAGGCACATGTATCTCTCTGAGTTCAAGGCTAGCCTAATCTACATAGAGAGTTATAGGCCACCTCAGGTATACAGTGATATTTGATCAAAATAAAGAAATGATTTCTTTCATTTTTATTTAAGTGTATGTAGTTGTGTTTTTATGTTCCCATGTACCTGATGAGGACTTCAGATGCCCTGACCTGGGATTATATAGGCTGTAGTGAGCCACAAGCCCTAGATGACAAGAAGAGAGTGGAAAAACACAGAATGATATGTTTCTCTTGAGCAGCAAGTACCCTTAATTTGCCCTGATCTTTCTCTCCAGTCTCCGGAATAAACAAGCTTGATAGCTGCTTTTATCTCCCAATAGGAAAACTTAGTTACAAAATGAGCCTCTTGCAATGTGGACATCATATCTTATATTTGTAACCAGTTCCAATCTGTGGAAAAGCCGTGGCAGTATAGCGATGATTTGTTTTCCTAGATTTGTTTTCGCTTTCACACTAACAATTATGATGCATAATCAGATCAAAAATTTAAGAGAGACCTTCCTCTCCTCAAAACTGGGCATTGAGAATATCACTTTTTGTTAGCCTGACTCTGATCCTTTGAATACAACTTTAAGAGTTGAGCCTTGCCTTACATTTCAAAAGAGGAGACAGACTTCAGGTATGCAGCTGAGACTGACAAAATGACAGTCTGGTGCCAGTTCCCCTCTTATGAGCAACAGGAGATTAGTGGAATCTTTAATACCCCACAGTGTTGTTTTGTTTTTACAAATGAGCAGAAAATACTGTGAACAAAAACTAAAGCCATGCTGAGGTTTCTGTGGGCACAGCATTTGGAAAGAGAAATGGGATAAACAATGGATGCTGTTGCTCAAATCATTGACAGTTCATTGCCATTGGCTGAAACTGAATTAGGGAAACCTTAGAATTAATAACTGTCTTGCCGAGGGATGCTCACTCTGTGTTTACCTTTAGACGTGCTGTTTTCTCCTCCAGGTAGTAGGATCAGTTTCCTATCACACACAAAGACTTCTATGAATTGGCCTAGGGCAAGCAGGAAAAATTACAATCTGGGTTATGACTTGAAGAACCACGTCAACTTGTCCTGGATTTCACTAAAGCAAAATGACCTGTGAGATTCACTTTATTGTGGTTTCCATGTACTTTGTCTGAGAAACAGGGACTAATGAAATCAGCCATAGATTACAATGTGGCTTTATTTAGGAAATCTATGCTCTGATATATGGACATCTCTTAGGTATATATCCAGAATTAATAAAGTAAGATGTTAGAAATATAAATGAAAAACAACAACAGAAACATATTCTCCCAAATGCCCATTTGATATCTCTTTCTTTCAGGTCAGTTTAGAGCTTACTATATTATAAAATACTCATAGAATTCCCCCTTGCTGTTTACAGAATCAACTAACAGGTCTAATAAGGTTAACTCTAGTGCTAGAGCTGTTGACATTGACCAAAAACCTAAACTACACTTGTGAATAAAACAAACGAAACAGAAGATAATCAAGGAGTAGTTGCCAATCCTAAATTAGTGGATGTCAATGAGCTGTTTTAGGAAGGATTTAAAAAAGAAATCATTGTGTCTTATTCATAAATTTTGTGTTTGAATTTAAACGTGTGCATGCATGTGTGCATGCATGTGTGCATGCATGTGTGTGTGTGTGTGTGTGTGTGTGTGTATGTGTGTGTGGACTCATGTGTAGGGCATATGCAATGTAGAGATCAGAGGACAACTTAGAAACTGGTTCTTTTCTTTTATCATGTGAATCACCACGATCAAACTTAGGCTATGCATCTGGCGCCTTTACCTGCTGAGCTACTTACTATTCTGTTCCTTTCATAAAATGTATTCTATTCAAGTTATTTCTAAATAACCAACTGAAAATGCTCAATGACTTATAAAAAACAACTACAGTAACCAAGTATGAAAAATATAAATACTGAAGTTAATTGTTTTAGGAAAATTAAATATGAAACACAGAGGTTAATATACATCTATTGAACTGAAAGGTTTTTTTCTAGAGCTACTTAAAAATTAGCTTTGAATAAAAACAAACCACTTAACTTAAAGGCAATCATTTTGAAAATACAGACATTGGAGAAAAACACTAAAATTTGAAAACTACAGGCTGATGATGAAACATCAATGTATGAACTATGAAAATTCAGGATGGATTGGAAAAAGCAACATTAGTGATAGTCAGTGTTAATCTGAGACAGAAGTGGATCTTCATAACTATTGAACAAAAATAAATTCAAGATTTTTATAAATATATATTTATAAATATAAATCTCAAATAAAAATTATGAGAGTCAGATATTTCCAGAAAATCTGAGCTTTCATACATTGATTTTGAAGTTTAGACAATCAAAATAGAATAAGAAGAAGACTGGTCCATTATTCTGCATCTGTAGCATATTCAACTAAATTAGCAGTTGTATATTTTCCTAAATTCATACTGGACTGCTTCTCATCCACTGTGTGGTGATCCCTTGAGGCTGAAATGACCCTTTCACAGGGTTGCATAAGAGCATCAGAAAACGGATATTTACATCACAAGGCAAACAGTAATAAAATTATCATTATAAAGTAGCAATGACAACAGTTTTATGCTTGGATATTATCACATCATGAGGAACTGTATCAGAAGGTAACAGTGTTAGGAAGATAGAGAGCAACTGCCATGGTGTATCCTTGGAAGGTGCTGAAGTAGAAGAGAATCATACTGAGTGAAATAATGTTACAGCCCATAAAACAGGCTTCTGGCTTTTCATTCCACCCATTCTGACACTTCCGTGAGCTTTACCTGGCTAAGCAACTGCTTCAAGTGTTTGTGACCACCAAACACTACCTGAGCTTAGCTGTTGCTGGAGAGAGGAGACACTTGAGCGTTTTGAGCTGGCAAAATCTATTCTGCTAAATTCTGAAAGTGGCAAAGGGCACTTGCTTGCAAACATTGCAAACTCACTTATATGCATTGGTATTGCATTCATATTTATTATTGTGTCATCTGTTAGTAATAAATGCCGAGGTTTAACCAAAGAGTACATCAAACCTCAAGCTTTGAGAATGAAAAGTAGAGAAATCATAATACACTTGTAAAATAGGCGTTCTGTAGCTGCCCCCAGCCCAATGAAGCCAATGTTTCTATACTCCACATTTAACTTTTTCATTGTCTACTGTCTGTAATAAAATATGACCTGTGTGGATGTCCTGTTTAGGTGATCCCTGCATAATTCATGTTGAAATTTAATATTCGTTATGACAGGATTAGAACATAGGGACACTAGGTCTTGAGGAAA